>JAZKJV010007070.1:0-577185 GCA_037367405.1 Ottelia alismoides | reverse complement strand
TAACCATATTCAAACCCAAAGTATTCTTAGGATTTAAGGTACTTTTAGATATCACTTTAAAGGTGAGTAGAGTTGAATCGGAGTTCATTGAGAATTGAGGTTTGTTTTATTTGTATCTGTGCACAATTTTAATTTATTTTTGCATTTTTATTTGTTTATTTATGGAATCCTAAAAAAAGTACCCACTTAATGGTCTGGTGGTAGTACAATGTGTCTACTACACAAAAGATCAGGATTCAAATTCTATTCTTGCAGGGTTGCGTTAGGTAGTCGACGGCTAGCGTAAAAAATAGTCGAATCTTTCAACATGGATTTGAGCAAGAATCCATGTAGACGACCCTACTTATAGTGGGAGAAGGCCTAGTACATTATGGAATGTTAAAAAAATTAGAGCTAAAAGAGTTGCAATAAATTCTACAAAAATGTTTCAAGTTTGGCCTTTGTAAAATGTTTATTGTACAAGGGTGTACAAGGGTTCCAAAAGTCAATATCTCACTTTTAACACAACAACAAAGCCTTTTCTCACATTAAGTAGGGCCGGCTACAAGGATTCTTTGCCTCCATATAAATCTCTCTTGGGCCATTATAAAGCTTAGATGCAAATAACTAAGATCCCTTACTATAGTTACATTCCAACATTTCGTGGACCTTCCTCGCCCTCTCTTAGCAGGCTCAACATCCCAAATCTTGCATCTACTAACTGGCGCATTAGCTGACCTCCTTTTCAAGTGACCAACCCATTGGAGATTTTTTTGTACTTTTATAAAAGAGTTTTAATGTACAATAAAGTTGAAAATCAAGTTTGTTTAATTTGAGTTGTATAAAAATAGTTATGCCTTTGAGAAGATGTTAGACGGTCTTTACTTTTTCTTCCCAAATATCGAGGATGAGGCCTTTTGCATATTTTATATTTTCCTTCTTATTTTTAGCAACGTATGCAAAAGGAATCATTTCAAAAGGACTTGAAATGAATTTATTACGATGGTGTAAAAATCGCTTACATTATTTACATGTGTTTAATGCACAATTAAGCTTATTTTTTATTTTCATGATTTTTCTTCTTTTGTTTATTTGTTAATCAAGTCAATCTGATTTGGACTTGGTCTATAGTTTAAGGTCATAATTATGGTCAACAACGCTATGTATTCTTATTTTTCTAGTCTAGTATGTACATATATACATAGTGTAGATCTTTCTGATTATATTTCTTTGTTTTTTCTTCTTTTTTCTCTTTTTAGGTACTTCTATGCTAATATCAAGTTCTTCCTTATGAGGACATTTCTGCAAGAATGTGATATTAGTGGATGTTTGCGCGAATTTGTTAAGTATTTTATGTCTACAGCCCTATTTATTCTTATCTTTCTTGGCTAGCCTATACATATATGCATAGTGTACATTCTTCTATGTTTTCTTTCTTTGTATTTTCCCTTTTTGTTTTTTTTGAATGAGGGGAAAACACGCAAAAGTTATCCACCCTAGGATTTGAACCCTGATCTTTTGGGTGATAGGCACACTACACTACCATCAGACCGTTAAGTAGGTTCAAAATAGTAAAGTACTTTAATGTTGATATTAGTGGATATTACTGGGTATTTGCACGAATTTGTAAAGCATTTTAGGTTTAAGTACAAAGCACATGAATCTAGGATTCATCAGTAGTTCCTGTGGAGCACCGCATAAGCACCATTAGAGCTCGCCTTCCCTCATCATTCCAGATCCCTCCCAGCTCTCTTTCTATCCTCCATCTTTCACAATGATGTGCAAAAATGCAACCGTATTGAGTATACTATATTGCAAAAAATAGAGAAAATACAAAGCTTTTAAGACGTACCCTTCTGATATTAGCAGAAACAATTATACCCAATCTTCTTTGCAACAACAATTGCAGTAACCTTTCTTTACAATACCTGAAACCATCCTAAATATAAATCTTCACGTGTGTGTTGAATCTTACTCAAACTAATCAAATCAAACACATATTTGATAGCTCTCAATCTACATATATATAAGTCCAACTTGATTATTTGCCCTCTTTCCAATGTTTAATATTCAACTGCCTTTTGTATCTCCAACAAACAAAACATACCAATTCAGAAGATAAAATAACTGCATAATCCATAAATCTTCATTTTTTCCGACACATTGCACATCTTCGTATCCCATCATATTGCATATGATCCTTCTCAGTAATCTACATGTGAAAATATTGTGTATATTTGGCTACTTAAGGATTGATCCTATGTAGGATACACAAGCATCCATTGGTGCAAGGGTTTCCAATGGGTATATGAGTACAACAACAACAACAACAACAAAGCCTTGGGTCAATCTCGGACTTATATCCAAAAAACTAAGATCCCTTCGTATAGTCTCTTTCCAACACTTCTTGGGCCGTCCTCGCCCTCTCTTAGCCGGCTCAACATCCCACCACTCGCATCTCCTAACCGGTGCATCAGTTGACCTTTGCAAATGACCAAACCATCTTAAGCGGTTTTCTCGCATCTTATCCTCGATCGGAGCTACACCAACTTTCTTTCTGATTGCATCATTCCGAATCCGATCTTTACGTGTATGTCCACACATCCATCTTAGCATTTTCATTTCTGCTACAACCATTCTCTGCACATGTCTATGGTTCACAGGTTTATAACATGTACTCATATACCCATTGGGTGTACTCATATACCCACCCAATGGGTATATGAGTACATGTTATAAATTACCCGTTTAAACGAATGAGTGAGTCTAGGTCATTGTCATAAATGCATTTTGCTTTGGGAATATTAATATACCCGACCTTTTGACATCCATATACTGATTGGATTTCCGTCCGCATAATTGATTGCCTACGGCACATGTGTATACGTGTCCAATCTGAAGAAGTGTTGGGTAGGTGAAGTTGGAATCTCTCTTTTGTAATTGTCTCAAGCTTTATAAGATGCAGCATGAGGACAGATGGGAGTCATACATTTTGATTTGATGTGTGATTTGATATTATGGAGGAATTTTTTAATGCCACGATTGCATTCAGTCGCATACCACTCAAGTATATGAATTCATGTTAGGAGGTACTATGAGAATGACTACTCTCATATTATAGTTTAAGTACTATGAAGGTTCCATGACTGAATGCAATCATCGCATTAAATAATTCCTTCATAATATCAAATTACACATCAAGTAGAGGAAGTCGTGTTAAGAGGTACTATTAGAATGACTATTCTTATAGTTAAGGTTGCAGAAATCGATAGTCGGTACTCGGTCGGCAGGGTCACTAACTAAGGATAAATCTGCAGTCGGGCGACTAATCGGGTTTAGTCGGCCATTAGTCGATTTTAAATTTTTACCCAGCGAACCCTGAAATCTTTCAAAATTACCTCTACGACCTTTGAAACATCGATATTCCTCCCTAGACCCCGTAATCTTGCTAACCATTACCGTGCAGACCCTCTGGTTAACTCCCATCCATTTGTCCGTTAAAACTAACCGGCTTCCGTTATATTTGTTTACATTATACCCAATTTGTTTGTTAAATTTACATTCATTGCCATTATACCCAACTCCCATCCATTTGCCCTGCTGTTGCGGCCCCCTCCCGATGGGCTCCCGCCCCCACCTCCCGACCTCCGCCCTGCTGCTGCGGCCCTCTCCCGATGGGCACCCACCCCCACCTCCCGACCTCCGCCCTGCTGCTGCGGCCCCCTCCCGATGGGCTCCCGCCCCCCACCTCCCCCGCCGATGATGAACCTCCGCCCTCACGCGCGCCCAGCTGCTGCTTCGTCCCCCTCCCGATGGGCTCCCACCCCCACAAGAAGATAATTAACTGATCTCTTTTCATCTAGACCTCTTTCTGTAGGCATGGACTGTGCTTATTTACATACATATACTTTTCTCTCTCTCAAAGGTAAGATGAGGCGCCATTTCGCAGATCCGAGGGCATGAAAGCCAGCACAAGAAGAACACCAATCATGCAAAGAGGGAGAAGCAACAGCAAGAGGGGGGGAGGCGGCAAAGGAGGCAGAACGATGGGAAGAACCAGCAAGGAGATGGTTACGCCAAGAAGAAGGAAGAAAGATTGGTAGCTGAAATAACTGGAAGGAAACAATTTACAGGCACTGTTAGCCTGTAGTTGCGGCCTCTGCCCATCTGCTCTACGAGGCGCACCACGCATCCCGCACACTCCGTCGATTGCCGTCTCACCGGTATCCCGCACCCTCCCGATGGGCTCCCGCCCCCACCTCCCCCGCCGACGATGGACCCCTGGCGTCCCTGTTGCTTGGCCCGCCACCACCACCCCTCCCCGCGATGTAGCCGCCTGCGCTGACGAAGAACACCTACATGATTTTTTCCCTTTTTTTATTTTGGCTAATCCTAACCGTCCGATGATAATTGGTTAGTTTAACTCAAGACTAACTCGGGTATTTAACTCAAGACTCAAGACTAATTTGGCTAATATTGACGGCAGGGTTTGTTGGGTAAGACGGAGCAAGATTACGGGGTCTAGGGAGGAATATCGATGTTTCAAAGGTCGTAGAGGTAATTTTGAAAGATTTCAGGGTTCGCTGGGTAAATATCCCTTAAAAAAATTATTTTAAATAAATATATGTATATATATCATTTTTATACATATATTCTTATATATTTGCATAAATTTATATATATTTCTATACTGTAGACAGAGCGACGAGGACCAACATTTTTTCTGTTAACAGTTGTATTATTTCCAGCTTTCCTGCTTTAAGATTTGTATAATGGCATACATGATGTGGTTTGTCTAGAGTTGGTGATAATGCAGCTCGCATTACATTTCTGGAACTACAACTGTGGCAGTGCACCATACCACAGTTATAACAGTTACTAGTGTCAAGCCCGTGCTTCGCTGCGTTATTGACTTGAAAAAATATAAGAAATAAATTGACATGTTTTAACAAAAATTCCACCATGTCTAATAGATATTGTATTTAATATTATCAGTTCTCACATTTCATATTTTGTTATTTTTAATACAAATGTTGTAAATATTTGTTTTTACTATATTGTTAAAGTACCATGTCTTATGTATATACAATATATAATATTTAAATTACAACAAGGAATATTATTTATTGTAAAATTGATTTCCTTGTAATTTATAATGGAAGTCATATTCATTGCTAAAAGTTTATATAACGCCATCTATTTATTGAATTTTTTGTGAAAATTTAGATCAGGGGTTGTTAATTTGACAACAATTAACATGTAACATCACTTGATAATTATTGTTATATGACTCATTGTTAATAAAACATAGAACAATTATGACATTCATTGTGAATATAATGAATCAAAGATATTATTCGGATGATAATAGTCGTTAGAAATTTAACATTGAAAGATACTGCAACACATATTAAATCACATGTTGTCAAAGGTCAAATTTGGTTTTAGCGAATTTTAACTATTTCTATTGCATTATTTTTCCTAAGATGAATGTAGATACATATATTTTAACTTCTTCCAGTATACAAATAAGTTATTTAATAAAGTTGTATTTTTCTCAAAATTGATGGAATATGGTATTTTATAATGCATATAAAAAATAAAAAGAGGTTGAAATTATATTTCACAATATGAATACATATAAGTAAGATAGAGTAACATGATAGAACTTCAAAAAAGATTATTATCTACCCAACCATCTTTATTAGGTGTTTATAAAAAAACTTGATTTTCAAAATAATTGTGTACAAATTAAGATATTTTATATCATTAGTAGATAGTATAACATTTCCTTTTTTTATAAAAGCGTACTAAGGGGTAAGACCATATGGTAAAAATAATTTACAAAGTACTAATCGGTGATGCAATCTTTTTGACTAAATAATAGGTTGGAGGTTGTAGTTGTTATTAGAATAATTTTAACGTATACAAACATAAGGTTTAATTAAAGCAGAAGGTGAGAAGGTGGGGTTGTAAAATGACCAAAAATGTGATTAAAATTGAGTGGGTGCATGGGATAATGTAGGGAGAGAAAGAGAGGGAGATGAATGTGACATATGTTGAATTAGGGTTGTTATTTATCTACTTCATTCGAGATTAGAGAAGTCATACTTACACATTCATTTTATCACTTTCACTCAACTATTCTTACTAATGAAGTGAAGATCTTTTAACGTAATCACCCGATATTATAATACTATTTCTCTTAAACTAAACTTGAGATAGAATAAATCGATCTAGTTTTATTACTTCATATTAATTTAGGGAAAATCTAAAATTTAAGTAAAAAAAATCACAATCTCAAATGTAATAGTGTAAAAGTCGTAAATGTATAATGAAATATCAACATTTTTTCCCAAATATTGATAAAAAAATCTCCATGTTAATTAAGCAACGACGCTGACTTTATGGACTCTTATTTTCCGGCTATATCTCACTTGGATCATATCATATATTAGTTACAACAAAGAAACAAAGAACGATTTAAATAACATACACTTTGAATCGGTATGTAGTTGTAAAGTTGAAGATTTGTTTTGCCCATGATATATCAACTGATATTAAACTATTTACATGTTATTTAAATCGGGTCTAGAGTTAAAAATAGTATTTATTATCGTATAAATATGAAAAAGGACAAATAAAAGAATAAGATGGAACTTGCATTATATAATTAGACAAAGTTTTTACTTTCAAAATATATTTTATTTTTCAAAAAGTTAACATTACTAGTTATACCTAAATAAAAAGTAGGTTGATTCGTCTTTGGAATTTTTTTGTGTACTCTTTAATTTATTTTTATATGAATTTCATAAATTATTTATTCTATCAAAGTTTTAAATAAACATATCTTATACATAAGGTTGAAATTTAAATCTAAAGTATCTAATAATCTGATGAGAGTTCTAAGATTTTACGTCACATGCATATATAAAATTTTATCTTGAAACTTAGTGTTGCATACTTTTTGTTCTCTTCTTAAAAACTTTTATAACTTTGTTTTTATATCACATTAAACTGGAGGTAAAATTAATATTTTCTATTTCTCATAAACCTATTTTTTCATAAGAATATATTTTTTAGTAATTTTAAAGAATTAAATCATAGGAAGATTTTTATTCATAAAAAGTAAGATTAAGATTTAAGTGTATTTTACAATCTAAATAAAAATGAAAGAATAAGAGAAATAAATTCCAGGGAGGAATCCTTATCCATCTATATTTCAACTAATTTTTAGCTCACTGTAGAATCAATCCCTTTTTAATATCATATAATAATTATTTTGATATATATATATATATAATTATAATTGTCAAACATAATTTATAATAAGTTAGAATGGATTGATGGAATTGATATTTTTTTTAAAGACAGTATAAATTCTAAATATAGAAAAAGTGAGGAGAGAGGTTAGTAGATAAGGAATAACTTGTTGCGTTTGTGGAGGGAAGTGAAAGGGGAGTGCATTTTTTTAAAGGGTGCAAGCCACGTTGTGTGAATGGGGAGACGATTGCTATTTTTATGGAGAGGAGAGGGAGATAGTGCGGTTGGGAGACGTGGATGGGAGCAAAGGGAGGGCTGACAAGTGTTAGCTAGAGAGGAAATAGGGGAAGGAATTGTTTGCATGAGGAAACAGAAGGATGAGAATGAAGATTCAAGGGCCAACGGCTGGAGTATCCACATGTCAAAAAGCTGGGTAAAATCCCAGCTTTAAAATAGGTAATAGATAGATGTCTTTTCCTAGTAAGCCCAAATACTTGTCGACAACCTGAGCAGACTGATTTGTCAGCTCCAGACACCCATTTATGAATGAAAATGCTTGCTGTGAAATTTGAACCACACGATATATTTTTCACGTGCCTGTCTTTCAGAGCTTCCACAAGAGTGGGGGTCTTACAATCCTCTACATCTCCATGACCCAGTCTCCCATTGGATCTCTTCCCCATGTAAAAATTTCACTTTGTGATGTCAGAACAACCACATGGCATGCTCCACATGCAATATCTTCAACTAATTCATTTGATAATCTGTCTTGGACCAAGCAAGGTTTTTTACCATCAGAATGTATATTGCCCAACTGACCAAAGCCAATACTTCCCAAAAGAAGTAAATGGTTTTAAATATAATATTAAGCATATTAGAATAAGTTTGCTTTTTAAAAAAAGCAAAATAAAATAAAAATAAAAACCTCTATGTAAAAATCGGCCGACTAGTCGCCAACCAATGGCCGACTAGGCCTAGTCAAGTCGGCTACCCCACCGACTCGACTAGTTGGACCGAGTAGTCGGCCTAGTCGGACTGACTAGTCGGCCTAATCGACCAACTTTTACAACAATGCTTATAGTCTAAGTACCATGAAGGTTCGACACTTGAAAAAAATCTCACGGAGTAGGACATTGGTCACATTGACATCAGAAGCCACACGAATGCAGCATTCTTCTTCTCGAATAGGATAATTCAAATATTTCTTGATGCATATAATCTCAATTTTATTTCTCCGCAGATACAAATAGGAATATAGCCATTACGCTGCTACAAGTTCTTCATCAATGCTAACTCATGTATTTGCAGGGTTTCTTCTAATAATGGTAGTTATGGCAAATAACAAACTTTCAGAAACAACCAAAACATACTATCAAAATCAGGACATCAGCTCCAGGTCGTTGCCATTTTCTTGAACTGGGTACATCGACACCACAACTCAAAATAACCAAGTACCAACAAAATCAAACAAGTCGCCACTAAACCAATATAAGATTCTAACTCTCATGTAAAACAGTCGTCAATGACAAGAGCCTTTTAAACCGTACTTGACTCGGGGACAATAGATAAGAAGAGATTTTATAGCAATGGTCATCCCAGGAGGTAAAATGTTTAACCAGCTTTTGTGAGAGGTTGTTCTCTACGCATTTCAAAGCTCGCAATGGGATAGGCTCACAGACACCTACATTAGTATCCTGATTAACCAAGATCGCCCCCTATTATGAACTATGTACAAGTCCATGGCAACCGCAACCCAAAGTGAATTCCATTATCTAATCTTACCCGATCTGTCTTGAAGATAGACCCAATTTTGACTATGACCAATGTTGCTATCCATTTTAACCAATACCTCGGAATATGCCATATGAGACTAACAATAATGACCATCAATCACTATGTAGATATCCCGTATATAAAAGAATTCTACACCAGATAGTCCTTATGAAATGACCATCAAAACTGCCTCATTTCAATGGAATCCACTATTTGAAGTTCCATAATATTGATGGGTGTCAATATGATGTATATAAACTAGTTAACCACTGCGAGAGGTGAACCCAGCGTACAAGTAACATGACAATAGAAATGAGGTAAAACCCTAGAATGCGGAGCAGAGTATTGAGAAAGTTCACTATCAGTATTACTGGATAGGCAGGACTAGATGGCTATTTTTAAAACTAGCTCATGCCAGACTTAACTGACCCCAGACCAGATTTATTGATGGTGGGGTCATGATTTCGTGTTGTGATCTTCCTCGAAGCTGATTAACAGCGTAACTTGGAATGGAATGTCTATTGGTCTACTCTACGGTCCTTTGGGGAAATCAACTAACACATAATCATGACATAATCAACACGCAAAGAACACAACTAAATTGGAGATATTCCCACAGGGAGTAAGGCATGAGGTCAGAGAATCCCCGGTCAAAGGGGAATGATAGTATGAACCCACTAATATATAGAAACATGGCTCTTTGTCATCTCAATGGAAGCAAAAAAATCCATGTAACCGACCTGCTTAATAGTGAAAAAAGGCTTTGTTGTTGTTGTTGTATGGCTCTTTGTCATCTTCTTGACTTGTCCTTGTTTGAGTGTCAGGATGCTAACCCGGCAGAGATAGCCACTCAGGAACCTTGACCTCGTTGAATCTCTATCCACCAAATCGCGAGTTTTTTAAATGTAGTCATTTACTTTTAATTAGACGGTGATATCAAACACAGAACATCATTGGTCTTTTGAGCCACTACATTACCAACCAAATTCGAGACATATTTAGTTAGATGGTCAATATACATACCAAGCCTTGTCTATTATTTAAAATCCTGACGAATCAAAAACCCAGATACAAAATCTCCAAACCAATGCATAATCATTGGTCAATATCACCATAAACACTTTTTACGTGTACACTACCGTAAAGAGAAATGAGAGTGATGTATTAATGAATGAACCCCACAACTCTATATATAAGAAGATACGGTTAGGTAAAGTACATAAAAAGATGTGGCACTACCTTGAAGATTTACCTCTCGCGTACTAAAAAATGCGGCACTACCCTTGAAGATTTACCTCTCGCATACTCTAACGCTAGCCCTCGCGTATACTCTACCACTACCCTTGTCTATTATTTAAAATCCTGATGAATCAAAAACCAAATACAAAATCCCCAAACCAATGCATAATCATTTGTCAATATCACCACAAACACTTTTTTACGTGTACGCTACCGTAAAGAGAAATGAGAGTGATCTATTAATGAATGAACCCCACAACTCTAAATATAAGAAGATACGGTTAGGTAAAGTACATAAATAATGCCGCGCTACCCTTGAAGATTTACCTCTCGTATACTCTAACGCTCCCCCTCGCGTATACTCTAACACTACCCCTCAAGTTGGAGTACAGATATATAACATGCTCATATTATGATAGCATCTCTCAAATTTGGCTCTTGAAAGTGCCTTACTAAGTGTATATGTGGTCTCGTCTAAAGAAATAATACTTGAAGATTGCATGTGCCCTCATTGGTGAAGTGGCAGTCAACCTCTACATGCTAAGTCCTCTCGTGATACACTGGGTTTTTTCTATATACATGATGTTAGAGATTACAATAGATTTCGTCTTTATATTCAATTGTAACCCTACGAGGGCTTTTATGTCTTTTGTCTTCGTTAGCTCTCTAGGGTTTAGTCCTAAGGACCCCTAGACCTCTTGAGTAAAAAAATGAATCATCTTTTCTCATCATCTTTCCACATGGTATCGGAGCAGCGGTCCTATATCGGTATTCTGACCTAATCACCCCTTCGCCACCGCCAGCCCTCCGAGTTCCTCTACAGCAGCCGCGCGTCGCCGCACCTCCTACCTTCGGCCTACACCGCCTTGGGTCTCCAAGAGGTCAGGTCGAGCCCTACCAAGCCTCCTGTACACACCAGGTGCCGAGCTGAGCGCCGCCATGCTGCTCTACGGCCGGCAGGTGCCTCCGCCAAGTAGGCCATGCCCGCCTCGCGTCGCCTAGCATCACCAGGCGCCTCCGCCAGGCCCCTCCAGAGCCCCCCTTGCGTCGCCTCATGCCTGCTGGTGCTAGGCGCCTCCGTTGAGCCACCCAGGGCCTCCTTGCGTCGTCAGACGATCCTTGTGCCGCCACTCAAAGGGTTGTGCGCTCCCTGGTGGTCATCGTGCTCTTGCACCTAGAAGCGTTGCCTCGTCCTTCTTGTTCCTTGATGAGGGATTAGACATTTGATGATTAATAGAGACAAAATATACTCTCTAGGTCACTTTTTCTCGACTGAAGCCGCCACAATGACGTCTGCCGAGATCAAGCCCGTGTACCTACTTCTTATTTGCTGGTACAACGCACTTCTATCAAGTTGAAGGGCTCCAAAAATTTTATTCTATGGTCTCGATCCTTCAAAGTGTTTGTTGATGGCCAACGCAAGAGTTATGTTCTTACAAAGGTCCCACCTGGGAAAACAGACAAGGACTATGAAACTTGGCTTGTTGATAATTGCCAGGTTATCACTTGGATGACGAACAATGTCGATCCTAACATTGTTGCGAATCTTCTTTACAAAGACATTGCTAAGGCAATGTGGGAAAACCTTGAGCGTACATATTCTCAGAAGACGACTAAGTCTCATCTCTCTGACATATACACAAGGACCTGGTCTGCTACTCAGGGAGAATCAAGTCTTATCGAATACTACAGGCTTCTTATAAGCCTTTTTGAGGAACTCCTTATTTTTCAGCATGCATATTGCGATAAACAAGTAGAAGAATGTGTTGAATGGTAAGTTTATAGATATCTTTCGGGACTAAATCCAAAATATAAGCCTGTGAAAGATCAGTTTCTGATGGTTGATACTCTACCTATTCTTAAGACCATCTTCGGACACCTACATGAGCTAGAGGCTCCAATTCAGCACTCTACCACCCACGCCCCCACAGAGACGATAGCTCACTATACCTCTTCATGATACAGAGGGCATCAGAACTATCAAGGAGGACGAGGACGTGATTCAGGGTGTAGACGTAGTCGTGAATCTGAACGCAACTGTGATTCTGGGCGTAGACGCGATCGTGGGCGTAGTCATGATTCTTCTGTTGCTAGGTATCCAGCATGTGTACACTGTGGACGCTGGAATCACCCTTCTGATCGTTGTTAGGCAACTGCTAATGCCAACAATGCCTATGATGAAGCATCGTATGATGCAACTGCAGATACATCTACTCAGCAAACTGGCAGGGTACAAACCCCATTCACTGCTTCTGAATATGCTCGCCTACGACAACTGCTGCAAGAATTTAGTCCCTCTGACAATAGTGCTTCTGCCCCTACTGCTAGCCTAGCTACTTCCTCAAGTACGGTAGCAAACTCTGTCTCTGCCTCTAAGCATGCATGGATTATTGACTCTGAAGCCTCTACCCATCTGACGGGAGAAAGAAGTTCGCTAACATCTTCCCAGCCATCTTCCTCTGTGAAGATTGTTCGGGTTGCTAATGGGGATCATTCCCTAGTGACTGTTGTTGGTACTTTCAACTTCTCTTCCAAGCTGCATTTGACAGATGTTCATTTTGCCCCTGCTTTTCCTCGCAGTCTTCTATCTGTACATAAGCTATGTCGTCAACTAAACTGTTGTGTTATTTTTGATGAAGTTTGCTGTTATTTTCAGGACATCCGGATGAGGCAGATTTTTGGTGGGGTCATGAGAAGAACAACCTCTATTACCTCGACATCCCTTCTGATTCCAACTTCGCTGGTGCGGTCTCCATCTCTGAAGATCCTTTTCTATGGCACCTTCGTCTAGGCCACCATCTGCCAAGGCACTCTCCATGATGTTCCCTGAACTCTCTACGTAAAACCCTTTGAGTGTGAGGCATGTCAGTTTTGAGAAACATCATCGAGCCTCCTTTCCTGCACGAACTGAACCTCGTCGCCGTAAACCTTTTGCTCTTGTTCATTGTGATACCTGGGGACCCTGTCCAATCCGAAGTCAAAGTGGTCATAATTATTTTGTTGTTTTAGTGGATGACTACAATCAATCATCTTGGGTTTTCTTGTTAAAGGAACGTTCAGAAATTAACCATAGTGTCAATAATTTCTTTTACTATGTCAAAAACATCTTCTCCACTACTGTTAAAATCTTTCGTTATGATAATGCATTGGAATTTACACAAAATGACTTGACATCTTTTTTGCTTCCCAAGGTGCCATCCATTAAACTTCTTGCCCATATAACTCCCAACAGAATGGGGTAGCCAAAAGAAAACTTCGACATCTCCTCGATATTGCCCGCTCTCTACTTGCCCAAATGAAGGTCCCCAAAATCTATTGGGGAGATGCTATACTCATTGTTGTACACCTTATCAACAGAGTTCCCTCTGTCTCCCTAAATGGTTCCACCCCCTTTGCCTTACTATATCCAAATGCCTCAGCATTTCCTCTACCTCTGCGGATTTTTGGATGCACCGTCTTTGTTCACAACTTTCATACTGCAGACAAATTATCTTCATGTGTGATTAATGTGTTTTTCTGGGTTATTCTCATATAAAAGGGTACATATGCTATGATCCTTATGGTAAACACTATTATATATTAGCTAATGTCACCTTTTTCGAGCAAACTAGCTTCTTCAATAAGGATGTGCCTGACATACCATTAGAATTTCCTTCTCCACCAATTGTGTATAAAAGAAAACATGTGTCCCCTCTTGTTCATGTTCCTCTACCTGTTCCTCTGTTGCAGGAAAATATGCCATCTTCAAGTGCCCCCACCGACACTACCCCAGATGATCCTCATGAGCTTCCCATCACCCTATGCAGAACTGTACTATTCATCCTATGTCTCATTTCATGTCCGCTGATAGCCTCATGTTCTGATAAAAAATATGCATATGCTTTTATGCTATTCCAAGAGACCATCACAGTGCATTGCAGGACTATAGATGGCGACAAGCAATGAATGAAGAAATGGATGCTCTCCATTCCAGAGGAACATGGGATCTAGTTTAGTGTCCCCAAGGGTATCAGTCCTATTGCCTGCAGATGGGTCTTTACTACGAAACATTCTCCAGATGGTTCTATTGATAGACTGAAAGCAAGACTTGTGGCGAAAGGCTTACAAGACAAATGGAGTTGATTACTTCAAGACTTTTTCACCTGTTGCCATGCGATCTATTCGCACTATCATCTATGTAGTCGTGAAAAAGGCTAGCCTATTTTCAATTGGATGTCAAAAATGCATTTCTATATGGTGATCTTGAGGAAGAAGTTTACATGACGTAACCCCCAGATTACAAAGTCCAGGGGGAGTATGTTTGCCGACTTCGCAAAGCAAGGGCATGGTTTGACAGATTTGGTTCAAAGATTGGCACTCTGGGCTTTCAGAGAACTATATCTGACCACTCTGTTTTTGTCGAAAAACGATCAACGAGTATTGTCATACTTGTTGTATAGGTGGATGACATTGTTGTTACAAGTGACGATGATAAAGGGGTGCTAGAAGTGAAGAGTTTTCTGCAAAAGGTTCTTGTCACCAAGGATCTAGGGCATCTTCGCTGTTTTTTGGGTATAGAAGTTTTACGCACCAAAAAGTGGTTTCATATATCACAAAGGAAGTATTGCTGAGATATACTAACTGAGGCAGGGCTACTTGGGTGCAAACCCTATGCCATACCTGCAGAATTGAAGAAACACTCTACATACACCTAATGATCATGCCTTTGAAGATACTACACGATAAAAAAGCTTGGTTGGCAAACTTTTATACCTTACTGTTACTAGGCTAGACATATCCTATGATGTTAACAGAGCTAGCCAATACATAGAGAAATCGTGCTACAACCATTGGCAGGATGTTCTTCATATCCTTAGCTACCTGAAGGAAACCCCTGGATGTGGCCTATTCTATGGGGTAAATGGACAAACTAAGGTTGTTGCTTATGCTGATGTTGATTATGCGAGCTCAACTAAAGATCACCGTTTTACGACGGGCTATGCTACGATGGTAGGAGGTAACCTTGTTAAGTGGAGGAGCAAGAAACAGACAGTGGTTTCCCGATCCAGTGCAGAGGCAGAATATAGGGCAATGGCCCAAGCTACATGTGAAATTACATGGCTATTGTCTCTTTTACAAGAACTCAATATTACAGTCACTATTGTTCCTCTATACTGTGATAACAAATTTGTCGCTTACATCGCTACAAATCATGTGTTCCATGAGAGAACCAAACACATAGAGATCGACTGTCATTTTGTTTGTGATGTTGTACGAGAAGGCAATATTTCTACACTACACATCTCAACAGATCTTCAGCTTGCAGACATATTCACAAAGGCCTTATCAATGAAGCGCCTTTCCTGCATATCTTCCAAGTTGGGCATGATCGATGGATCTGCTCCAACTTGAGGAGGAGTGTTAGAGATTACAGTAGATTTCATCTTTATATTCTATTGTAACCCCATGAGGGTTTTTATGTCTTTTGTCTTCATTAGCTCTCTAGGGTTTAGTCCTATATAAGGAACCTTGGACCTCTTGAATAAACAATGGATCATCTTTTTTCATCATCTTTCCACACATGAAAACTGTGTTATTGCATCTCAACTTCATTACTTGTGTGTGGTGGAAGATGAGATCGTTAAGTAATGTATTAATACATCACAACTCTGTCGTCATTTGGCCATATTTGTTTCTTTCTCCTCCATATGACAAGAGTGGCTCCAAGGTAAGGTGCAAAGACCAATAATGGACAATCTATTTGCAATCCACCCCAATAATATACATCACTATAATATTGTAATATTTAATGATGATCTTGCTCTAAAGGTGAGTCCCTTTTCGAGGGAAGCCTTGATGTACATCAAGACCATCATAACTACATCTTGATGAGCATGCATTCTTCTACTCATATGCTAAGTAATTTTCCCTATTGGTATGTTGCCATGGAGATGTCATGTCTATTAATAGTACTACTCATATGCTAAGTAATTTTCCCTATTGGTATGTTGCCATGGAGATGTCATGTCTATTAATAGTAAGACAGAGGAGCTTCCCCACCAAAAGACAATGCTACCCATAATCAACTAGCTTGTCATCTTCATACAGATAGGCCTTAAGATCTATAGGGATCTATGCCATTGTGGCACCCAACATAGCACTTTCCTACCAAAGATCAACAACATATTTCCTCCAAGACAAAACCATCCCTTTTGCATCTATGGATCACCTCCAGTCCAAGGAAATATCTCAGTTGGCTTATCCTTAATCACAAAGTGAGTTTGATGCTTTAATACAATATGGAAAGGCATGAGAGAATGATATATTCATAAATGCACATGGTTTTAAAAATGTGCCTCGAGGCATTGAGATGTATGCCTCGAGGCATTTTTTCAGAAATAAAATGCCTCGAGGTGCACACCTCAAACAACCTCAGTGAGGTGTGTGATTCAAATATCATGAGTCATGCCTCGAGGCGTTGAGGTGTGAGGCGTTGCCTCATTAATCCAAATGTCATGTGCCATGTATGTGACATTTAGTTAGCTTTTTTAGACCGTTCGCCTCTGCTTAGATTTTGTGCCCCTGAGTGTTGTTGCGCCATCGCCAACTATTGTTGATCATGCTCCATCGCATGGTGCTTCATGACCTCTTCTTGGACCTTCGTATGATGCTCCATCGACTGCTCCATCACATGTTGATCCTGCCCCATCGCCTTTTCGGTCCAACTACTGCCTGAACAGAGATTCTATGAGCCCTAAATCGAGAGGGTATATTCTGCTCCATAGCCTCTTACTTCATCTCCTGGTACTCTCAATTTACCAATCCAATTAGTGCTTATTCGGTTGTTCATGTAATTTTTCATGCTCTAATTTGTAAATACCTTTGGTTATATACTTACATTTTTATTGAAAACTTCACTGAATATTCGTTGAAATTAAAGATACTTCTGATTAGTAGCAAGTGAACATTGTACAAGGAGACGGGAATTTTTTAAATATATTATGTTTTTAGAAAAAAACGGGTGGCCTCCCAAAGTGAGACCCACCTCATGTTGCATGTATATTAAGTGTATCTAAAAATAAGAATTACATTGTATCACAACCGCCACGAGGCACACATTGCCCTACAATAATTCACAACATTTACAAGATAAAATCTTTGCCCTCTAAAAATGAGTTCGTTCCCAGCACACCAAATGGACCAGACCATAGCAAAGGGAAGCGAACAATCTTCATGCCTAAAAGCGCAGATCGCTCTAATATCCCTCTAAAAAGGCGATGCAATCTGGACTCGCAAGCCACACAATGCTAGCTTTGGCCCACACCTCCCCGAGAAATGGCATGTGAAAAACAAATGATCCGTATCATCCACCGCCAAACCACATCTATCGCAGGTAACATCCACCATACCCAGCAACCAGCCCTGACGATCCTTAGAGAGGATTCTCCCCACCCTAAACAAGCAAAGGAAGACCTTGGCACGATTCCGCACCTTGAATCTCCATACTAGCCCCATGTCAACCCCAATCTCATCCTACCCCACCATCTCGACCTCCACCAAGAAGCGATATGCCTTCTTCACTGAAAATCTCTTGCCTCTCCAAATGAAGTGATTCATGTCCAAGGACGGGCCCGTGCTCTGTAATAGCTCTATCTACAGTGCGAGAAATTCCTCCACTCTATGGTCCGACAATGTCGCAGTGACACTGGAGACCACGTCCCACCATCCCAGACCTGTTGAACCGTCACCTCACTAACTCCCGCCAATCCGAATAGATGTGGGTATTGCTCCCCCAAAGCTCCATCCCTCGTCCAAGCATCCATCCAGAAGCGGAACCTCGCACCATCCTCGAACACCGGACATAGCTTGGCGACAACCTTCAGAACAACTGCAGTAATCCCCTTCCACGACAAAGAGGGTAGCCACTTTGGACTCACCCTCCAGCGATAATGCCACACCATAGATCTTCCTCAACAACCGACACACCAAATCCTCTGACTTCCCCCACAGCCAGATCGCCCACTTCGCCATAAAAGTCGTATTAATCTCCTTCATCTACAGCACCGCTAGGCCACCCTTCCTTTTCGAGGACGTCACCTTTGCATAATCGACTATGTGAAATCCCTTCTTGCCATGTCTCTCATCTGTCCGAAAAATCTTCTCATCAAAGTCTCGATCTTCTTTCGCAAACCCACGAGCAGGGATTTGGTGGAACAAAAGAAGATAGGAACCATCGAAAGATCATGCTTCCATAAAACCAGCTAACCAACCCTAGCCTCCAGTCCCCAGATTCGACGTCCCCGCCACTAGAGGGAGCCCCAAGTATGTAATCGGCAGAGAAAAGAACAAGCATTCCAACATCTCCGACGTATTTCTTTGTTCCATCTCAATGAAGCAGAAACATACCACCACTGATTTTTCCATGTTGACACGAAGATCGAAAATGTCTCCAAAATGTCCATGACTTTGAGAGGCACGACAAATCTCCTCTGCCTCAGCCCCCATCAATAATATGGTGTCATCTGTATATCGCAGGAGCGAGATGGATATCTCCTTCGCATACCCAGAACACCAGTTGCCAGCAACATCCAACCTCATCAACACAGCAAGAACGTCTTCCACCAACACAAACAGGAGAGGAGCCAACATGCAACCTCGTCTGATTCCTCTTTGCGACTGAAAGAAACCTCCCTCCAGTCTACCATTAACAAACACAGCAAGAGATGTCGTAATAACACATCGCTTGATCCAAGTGTTGGAGTATTGGATTGTGTGCCATATGAGTTGTAGGAGGGTAAATGGATCCTGGAGAGATCTATTACTCCATTCATATGTTTAGTCCCACATCTACCAGTGGTGGGACTTGGAGGCTCTGTGGCATGGCCTCAAATTTCAGCAAAATTCAGTCGAATTTCTGTCGAATATCGATATCCGGTCGAAATCGAAATTCGATCGAAATGACCGAAATATGGGGGTCCTAGTACAAAAAATGATCGAAATGACCGAAAGTCCGGTCGAAATTCCATTGAAATTCTATTTTGGTCGATACCGAAATGGTGTCCGAAACTGACATTTAGGGCCTTGCTCTGTGGAGGCTATATAAGGAGCCTCGGACCTCTTGTATCAGTTCAGAAAGTGCAATGAAATATCCACCCCTTTGAGGGCTTCTCCCGTGGTTTCATCCCGCTCCTTAGGGAGTAGGGTTCCATGTAAAAATCTTTGTGTTTCTTCCAGTTTATCTTTCTAGATTATGCTTTGTTTATCATTCGCTTCAGCATTATCTATTTTCTAACATGGTATCAAAGTAGGTTCGATGCTCGAGGATTTTATGTTCGTTATTTATTTATTCGAGATTCAAGATTCTAGGGTTTCAATAAACCCTAATTATGTTCGTGAATACTATTTTGAAGATCATATTGAAGATTTTTTTTCAAGCTTGCATTCAAGATCAAATATCATTGGTTCTAAGGTTTCGTTTTTAAAACCCTAACTCGACAAATCAGATGCTTCAGGCTGCTACATCAAACGTCGATGCGGTGTCGATGACCAACCCTCCTGCAGCGCGCACCATTCATCAACAATCTCCAGGCGGTGACGGGGAATTTCCTAGAGGCACCAGCCAGTCCTCGTGTTCCTTCTCTTGGCGACAGACCCTCCTAACACCCGATGAAGAAGCTCCTCTCGCCGCCCAACGCACAGGCAGGCCCCAACGCGCATATCGTGCCCTTCGGGCATTGTTCTCTCCAAGTGTGATCTCCAGGCGGCTCCTGGCGGTGACTTCAACAAGCGTCGTACCCCAGCAATCTCCGGTGAGCCTAGCAGTTCGCCCTCCTTTTCGTAGGTCACGAGCCCATGCAACCTATCCTCGTGCGTTGTGGTGGCGCATCTCCTGGCAGAACTACCAACCGCAAGAGCGGCGCGATCCTCCAACGCAGCTTCAACTGAACTCCATCAAGCGTCGCACCTCGAGGCTTGCATGCAGGCGACGTACAGCCTTCCTCACGTTCGCCAGAGCGTCGTCGCCAACTGCTCCTCTTCCAAGTGACTGCTCCACCTTTTTCTCGTTCTGGTGGCGTGTCAGGGCTCCCTCGCCTTCCTCTCCCAGCGACTACACGATCGCGGCAACTCTCCTTTCGACTTGATGGGTTCCCGCAAGTGGGAACCTTAGGGGGAGGCGCAGGTTGTCTTGAAGGCTCGAGCGGGCCCGATGCCCTTTATTAAAAAAATATTGTAAGTGGGGCCTCTGCAGTTTGGGCCAAATATAAAAAAATTGAGATGAGGGAAAGAAAGGGGTAGCCCACACCCAGTTGGATCGTATATTAAAAAAAGGGAGGTAGTTCACAGGAGAGAGAAAGCCCGATGGGCTGATTGAAAAAAAAGGAGAGAGAGGGAGAGAAAGTTATTTTGTAAAGCTCAATTGGGCTAAGGCATCTTTGGGCCCAAATGGGCCACGTTTATATTGTTCGAAAAAAAAGGGCGCGCACAAGAAAACCCCGTACGCTAGAAAAAATGAATAGCCGTAAAAAAATGTGTCAACGACTAAAAAATAGCGGCTATTAAAAAATGGAAATAGCCGAGAAAAAAAAGCAAGAAAAAAATTTAATTTGAGAAGCCGGAAGAAAAAATATCAGCATTTGAGATGTTTTATTTTCTCCCCATATTTATATATCTTGTCTTCTCCCAGCTTTGTCGATGTTGAGTTTCTGACACGTATGGAAGAAAGGGGGAGTATTGTGTAGAGTCACGGGTCCGAGTTAGATCCAGATTTTTCAGACTCCATATTACAGACCAAGTCAGAATTCAGACTCTACAGTTCAGATTATTTAGACTCGACGTCAGATTCCGAGTCTCTAGTTTTAGACACGCATGAGTATGCAGTCTTTTCAGATGAGCATGTGTTTGCCATCATTTGTTCGTGGTCCCCATCATTTTTCTTGTTGTTATTCAGCCTGAGTTTTCATGTGAACCATAGGGACTCCAGAGTAGAGGACCATTCCCTATGCCATGTTGGCAAGGATTTTCATGTAGTATCATAGGTACTCTAGAGTAATGTTGCATGTAGTATCATAGGTACTCTAGAGTAGAGGACCATTCTCTGTGCCAGATGGGAGAGACCCAGTTCTTCGACGAGGAGACTTCTTTCAAACTCCATTCTCCAACGATCGTGGACTCCGACGAGGATTGCACTTCCACGGCCTTTTTTAGTTTAGGCCCTTTTCAGAGATGAAGCAGTTGTCCACATGTTGTAACGGGCCAGATTTCTCTGACAAGGAGACTCATTTCAGTTGCAATGACTCTAACAGGCGCAGTTCAGAGCACGTGCTCTCCGACGAGGAGATTCAGTTGACTCAAAAGGCACAAGTGTGTGTTCATTGTTTATGAGATCCCCATACTTATTCTGGTTGGCTCAAGAGTTCTCATGTGATCCATAGGGACTCCAAAGTAGAGATCCCATTCTCTGAGCATTGCAGGCTTAGGGTTTCCAGGTGGTTAAATAGGAACTCCATATAGAGATCTTATTCTCTGAGTCAGTATGGGAGAGATCCAGTTCTCTACCGAGAAGACTTCCATACTCCATTCTCCAACGACGATGGACTCCGACGAGGATGTTTCTAGAACTTTTTTCCAATTCGATCCTTCAGAGAGATGGAGCAATTGCGGGCCAGAATTCTCCAGGTGAAGACATTCCAGTTTCAGTCACTTTGAAAGATGCAGTACATAGTGCATATTCTCCGATAAGGAGACCCAGTTCAACTCACACTCCAACCCTTTAGTTTCCCTTTACCAGCACGACATGAGAAGCGATGTCCTTGACAACAACTGTCAGCAAAGTATGCGTTGAGTTTATATTGTCTGTAGTGTCGTGTATTGTGAGTTTGAGATTTCTTTCTATTGTCCAAGCTGAGCATTGCAAGCTCCAGCTTGAGGGGGAGTGTTGGAGTATATGTGTCACATGTAGTGATGGGTAATTCGATCCCTCTAAGGTCCAATTACCACATCCAGTGGTTTACTCTCATGTCTACTATTTGTGCAACTTGGAGACTTGGTGGGAGCTATATAAGAAGCCTCACACCCATTGTATCAGATGAGAAACTTCAATAGAAGAATTAGCCTCTTGAGACGTTCTCCTGTGGTTTCATCCCACTCCTCAAGTAGGATTCCACGTAAAATCCCGGTGTTCATGTTTATTATATTTCTCTGATATCACGCTTCTGCATTGTCAATTTCTAACAACATCTGATCAAAATAGGGAGGATGTGAATAGGGCATTGTTTAGGGCACCGGGAGTGATCCCCCCCCCCAACCTCGTCGTGAATTAAAGATTGATCAATGAAGATTATTTTCCTATAACTGAAGTGCCTAGGGGACCCCTAGAAGAGAAGCCCCATTGGTTTCCTTCTGAAAGACAGAGTCGATGATAACGGGTTGCTCCAGGAAACAAAGTTACGTAGCTGGACCGATTTGCTTCAGCAATCACTTCGGTTGAGACGTATGTCGAATTTCTCTATTATTGACGTGGTTGGTAGTGTTGGTGGGGTTGCTTCATATCGGAGGGTAATCTGTTTGAGAACCTTCTAGGAAGGTGGGGAGATTTACTTTGACTGTTGAGCTCCTCGACAAGTGTCCAAACTTCCGGGTGGTTATCACTTGTGTTTATTTGGTAAGTGTATGGAAGAGATTCGGTACTTACAAAAGGGAGGTGAGGGAGGCTCGGATAGAGGGCAGAGCACTAGCCGAAGCGGAGATTGAGAGGTTGGACAAGGTGGAAGACTCCATGGAGTTGCTGGCAGAGGAGTTTCAAGAACAGGTTGGTTAATTGAAGTTTGTGGAAGCATATAGGATAGGAATGGAGCGGTAGAATGGAAACATAGGTCCAATAAAAGGTGGATAAATCCATGTAGTGGCCAGCATATGACGGAGGAGAAATAGCATCCAATCGACGGTTGTCCGGTATTTATGAGTAGAGAGTGAAAAGGCGATTGCGAAGGTCTGGTTGGTTGCTTCCATGACACATCCAGGAGAGTGGAGCAGAAGTAGTAGAGATGGGTTGGGTCAAAGGCGCATGGTATATCCATAGAGCAATTCACTCGATTGGGAGGATGTCAAGTGAGTTATATCTGAGATGAATGCGAATGGTGCATTGGGCCCATATGGTTTCTCGGTTTGTTTCTACAATGAGTTCTGGAAATGGTGGGTGATGAAGTCTTCGCAATTTCCAAAGATTTTGTGCAGTGTAATGCGATCTTTAACATAATTAATGGAACTCTGATTTTCCTTCTTTCAAAAAAGGATGTTTCGAAGCATGAGAAGGATTTTACACATGTTGCCCTTTCAAACGCGATCTACCTAATCATAGTCAAGGTTTTCGTGGAGAGGCCCAATGATGTCATAACTTGGTGTCCCCGTCATGGTCGGCACTCATTCCTGGCAGGCAATTCGAGGATGGTTTATTTATAGCCTCAAAGATAGCTGATGAATGGAGTAGGCGTCAGGTCAGTGGAGTTCTATAAAAGGTGGACATTTCAAAGGCACACAATAGAGTAGATTGGCGATTCTTATAGTCAGTTTTGGCTAAATGAGATTTTCAGAACCAATAGATCTCATAAATGAAGAGATGTGTCACCACAGCCTCCTACTCGATGTTAATGAATAGTCAATGTGAATATGGTTTTTCCCATCCAAAAAGGAGGATGAGACAGAGATATCCGTTGGTACTCCTCCTTTTTGTTTAGGTGGTTTATGTGCTACTACGTATGATTAATCAGGTAGTGGCTCATGATCTTACGGCAGGTTTCTCGTTGGGGGATATTTCCATTCTGATCCTTCACTGTGTTGATGACACCACTTTCTTTGTTATGGGGGTGTGGAGAAGGTGAGGGGCATGGAAATGGCATTAGAATTATATGGGAAGCTCTTGAGGTTGAATATAAATAGGGAGAAGTCAATCACGGTTCCTTTTAGCATGGATGATAAGGAAACGGAGATGTGCGCAAGGCATTTGGTGTCCTCTTATAGCACAATACCGATCAGCTATCTTCGATTACCTCTTAGTAGTTGTAGGCTTCTTCTTTGTGATTGGTTATCGGTGGTTGAGAAGCTGGAAAGAAAGCTGGTATGGTGGAAGAGCTCACTACTTTCACGTAGAAGTCGTCTGCTATTGGTGAAGGCAATTCTAGCAGCCATCCCAGTCTTCTGTCATGTCTTCAAGATTGCTCTCGGTGGCATACGCTATTGGTGAAGGCGGTTCTATCAGCCATCCCAGTCTTCCGACATGTCTTCAAGATTGCTCTCAGTGGGCATATGGTAAAGATTGGAGATGATAATATGGATTATGGAGATTCTTTTGCGAAAGTCTAACCATAAGGGTCGTGGTTTGCATTTGGATGATTGGGAGGTCACCCTTTCCAAGTAAGAGGGAGGTCTCGATGTGGCTAGATTGGAAGAGATGAATAGAGCATTGCCACTGAAGTGGGTCACGAGAATTTTGGATAATAATGATGGCATGTGATATAGATTAATACGCAAAATCTATGAAACTGGAGTACACGGGTTGAAGAACATGCACCCACTACGATTCAAGATGTCTTTTGGAGAGGTATATGATCTGTGCTTCCTGCCTTGCCTCATTTTTTTCAACCCAAGTTGGGGGATGGGCACAACTTCTCTTTTTAGAATGACAACTGGATAAACAGGTGGAGTCTAGCCAGTCGCTCCCCCCATTTGTATGCCTTGGTTGCATATTAGGATGCATGTATAGCAGATACTTGGGTGGATGGGACATGGTTGCCCACTTTCTCTACGGACTTCTCAGATAAGCGCTATTACGAGTTCCTTAATCTAATGGTGACCCTAACATCTTGTATTGGACCTCTCCCTGGCAGAGACCATTAGGTATGGAGAGATGGGGATCTCTCTATGTAGAAGTCTTACAAGATGCTACTCAATGGACGGGAGCCTCTACCTGAGCTGGCGATTAGGGATCGCAAGAAGATTCGGGACCTGAAGATTCCTACGCACATAAAGGTTTTTTTATGTTGCGCAATGGTAAAATCCTCTCCAGAGATAGATGGTCACACATTTTTCACTCTGAGGGCAGTTTGTATGCCACCTATGGGATGGATGTTGAGACGGCGGATCACCTTTTTACTTGTTGCATGAAAGCGAGAGGGACATGGATAGACGTGGAGATCCAGTGGTTGCATTATAGGAACATCGCTTCAGTTTGGAAGTCAATGTTTAACTCTCACTTCCGTCCAAACACAGAGAGAGTTAGACCAATTGTGGTAATTTGGGTGTTGTGACTTGCCCGTAATGATGTAGTTTTCCGTTCTGGACATTTTATGTTGAGAATCTGTTTCATTATGCTCAGACTCTCCTCGAGCCCTGGCTTCTGTAACCTTTAAATTTTCTTAATAAATGTGGGCAGGCACATACGTTGTTTCTCCCTTTTTAATTTAAAAAAAAAACTTATAAGCATCTATATTATCAAATAAAATCTAAGGGGTCCATCCTAATCTCAACATTTTAATGGTCCATCCTAATCTTAACATTCTAATTCAGAATCTTCTTGTAAATTTCTTGATTACTATCCATGAATGTCTTTTCTGACTTCATACACCAGCATGTTCCTACTTGATAAGCGTAAAAGATAGAAAACCAAAGTCCAAGCTTGGAATATACGGAAATAGTTTCTCAATGGTAACTAAAATCATATATACACAAAGAATTAATGTTCAATCGCAATAAGTTAACATTAGAAAACAGAAGCGAATGCATAAGACATGTTAAAGTCCATGTCGGAAAAAACTTGCTACTTACTATGCGAAGGAAGATGACAATTGTCAAAGCACACAAGCCTCCCAGAAGAATATGAAGACCACTTCTAGCAGTTCTCTGCATAAGACATCGACAAAGCTAGTAAACAAGGCTGGTATACACGGATGTCAGGACTTTTTGTTTGAAAAGCATATTCTTTTAAAAAAAGAAAAATTGGTAAGAAAAAATCAATTAGAAACAGCACAAAAACTTGATTTTGGTGTTAGGTAACAAGCAGTTCAATGGTCTCTGTATGAACCCACACTGCCCAAAACACTTCTCAAGGACTATAAACACAAATAACCGAAACTCTTGGTAGTATCCAATTTCCCACCTGCCCTAACTGAAAAAGTCTCAAAACTGCCCTCAAGAAGACATGCATAAACAGCCAATTATGCAAGAAAAACCCCATCAATTAAGTGCAAACTTAAGGTTAAACATGGATATGATTGTAAGTTGTACAATATCATTATTTGTAAGTTCCATGACAGATTTTGATATGATACGCATAGGAAAATGATCAAATCCCTAAATTACAACAGATAACAACAACAACAAAGCCTTTTCCCACAATTAAGTAGGGTCGGCTACATGGATTCTTCGCCTCCATTCAGATCTATCTTGGGTCAATCTCGGACTTATATCCAAAAAACTAAGATCCCTTCGTATAGTCTCTTTCCAACACTTCTTGGGCCGTCCTCGCCCTCTCTTAGACGGCTCAACATCCCACCACTCGCATCTCCTAACCGGTGCATCAGTTGACCTTCTTTGCAAATGACCAAACCATCTTAAGCGGTTTTCTCGCATCTTATCCTCGATCGGAGCTACACCAACTTTCTTTCTGATTGCATCATTCCGAATCAGATTTTTACGTGTATGTCCACACATCCATCTTAGCATTTTCATTTCTGCTACAGCCATTCTCTGCACATGTCTATGGTTCACAGGCCAACATTCAGAACCATAAAGCATAGCAGGTCTCACGGCTGCTTTGTAAAACTTTCCTTTAATTTTTAAAGGAATTTTCTTATCACAGAGAACAACGGAGGCTCCTCTCCACTTTAGCCAGTCTGCATTTATTCTATTAGTAACATCTCCATCAATTTCCCCACCATGTTGCAAAATAGATCCCAGATATCTAAAAGAATCTCTCTTCTGAATGTTATCGTCACCAATCTTCACCTCGATTCCTTCACCATTGCTTCCATCAAAGGTGCATTCCATATATTTCGTCTTAACCCTACTTATACGAAAACCTTTAGTCTCCAATTCATGTCTCCAAACCCCAAGCTTCTCATTTACTCCATCTCTAGTCTCGTCAATCAACACAATATCATCAGCAAATAACATACACCAAGGTAACTCATCCTGAATGTGACTTGTCAACTCGTCCATAATCAAAGTAAAAAGAAATGGACTCAAAGCTGAACCTTGATGTAAACCAATGTTGATATCAAAATAGTCAGTCTTCCCTGTCGGGGTCCTTACACAAGATAAAGCCCTATCATACATATCCTTTATGAGATTAATGTATAGGACAGGTACTTGTCTCTTTTCCAAAACTCTCCACAGTATCTCTCGTGGGACAGAATCATAAGCCTTCTCCAAATCAATAAAGATCATATGGAGATTCTTCCTTTTAGCTCTATAAATCTCCATTGTTCTCCTCAGCAAATGGATGGCTTCAATAGTTGAGCGACCTGGCATGAATCCGAATTGGTTTTCTTTTATTTGGGAAACTTGTCTCAACCTTCTTTCGATCACACGTTCCCAAATTTTCATAGTGTGACTCATCAGCTTGATACCTCTGTAATTTGAACAATTTTGAATGTCTCCTTTGTTCTTACAAAGAGGCACCACAATACTCCTCCTCCAATCTTCAGACATTTTCTTGCTTCGCCAAATAACATTGAATAGATTCGTAAGCCAGATCAAATCACGCTCACCTAAAACTTTCCATACTTCTACAGGGATGTCATCCGGTCCAACACCTTTCCCAGGTCTCATAACCTTCAAAGCCTCCTCTACTTCTTTTCTTTGTATTCGTCTATAGCATGCACGATTCAAGTAACTTTCACTACTAGCTAGATCACCCAAAGCGATCTCTCTATTTCCTTCTCCAATGAAATGTTTATGGAAGTATTGCTCCCATCTAGTCTCTATATCCTTCTGAGTAACACGCACGTGACCTTCCTCGTCCTTGATGCATCTCACTTGAGAAAGGTCTTTGGTCTTTCTTTCTCTTGCTTTGGCCAACCTGAATATATCCTTCTGGCCCTCCTTAAAGTTGAGATTTTTATACAAAACCTCATAAGCTTTTGACTTAGCTTCGCTTACAGCCTTCTTTGTTTCCTTCTTCGCTATTTTATATTCTGTGACATTTTCCTCTGTTAAATTACAACAGATAATTGGAGTTTTTTTAATAGGACAAAGGATGACTGTCAGAGGTTAATGGTCTCCATAAAACTTTTTTTGAGGCTCAGGTCTCCATAAAACTTCAGTACAAACTATAAGATGAGGACACTCTTAACATAGGAGGATTAAAACTCTCCTTCCCGAATATCCCAATAATGGGATAGGGAGTGAATCAAGGACTGGAGAACACCTTTTCTTTAATCAAATTGAACAAATCATGACAAGTGGTCTAAACTGATCCTGCCTCCAGAAATACACCACACCATGTTCCTATTTCTTCTCCCCTTCCTGAGAAATCACTAGAACACTGACTTGGAAGATACATTAATCCTTGTATATCAAAAATATTCTACACTTCACTTGCAAAAGTGTTGGAGTATTTGAGTTATGCGTCACTTGAGTTGTAGATGGGTAAATGGATCACTCCAGGTTCCATTTACCACATTCAAGTCTTTAGTCCCACATCTACGAGTTGTGAGATGCGGAGACACAGTGAGGGCTAATATAAGAAGACCCTCACCCTCTGTATCCAATGAGAAAGTACAATGAATACATCAGCCCTTTGAGGTGTTCTCCCGCAGTTTCATCCCGCTCCTTAGGGAGTAGGGTTCCACGTTAAAATCTCGTGTTCCAAATTTTTTTATATTTATTTCTGATATGCTTCCACATTACTATTTTCTAACATGGTATTAAAGCAGGTCGTTCTTGGTCGATTTTGAATTTTGTTCTTGAAGGTTTTTTTGTTCAAGATTGTTCCAAGTTCGGGTTTCAGTTTTAGGGTTTTCTTGAAACCCTAGTTTTCAAAAATCAAGATCGGTGTGGTGATTGAAGATTCTGTAAAATCGTCAACTTTCAGATGATGTTGGATTTTCTGGAACCCTGGTTTTTCAGACCAAATATGTTCAAGCCCCGGAGATCTTCTCTTGTGCGGCATGTTCAAAGATGAAGCCCCTTTATCGTGCAAAGCCACATCCTCAAGGGTTCCTCCAGTTCCAGCGGTTGTTCCGGCCGCATCTTGTGGCAACACATCAAGATCGTCAGCGGCAACTGCCAAGTGATGCTCCTGCAGTGAGCGAGAGGTCCCCATTGGGGAACTCCAATCCTATCCAGGCAGCAGTCACCCCCATCTCCAAGCATAATGAAGCTAGGTGTTCTTCCCTCGCGCGTGCATCTTCTCCTCCAGATGGCTCCACACAGCGAGCTCCACTGGCGGCGCCCCTCAACATCAAGTGGCAGGCGACCGCTCTCCAGAAACGACGACGCCTCCTCTCCTTCAGCAGCGCATCTCCCCTCCTCTTCCCTTTGATCTCGCGCAAGCGACACGAGATCGAACCCCATGTGGCAAGCCCTTTCCATTCAAACAGGGTGGCACAAGGGCTCCAAGCACAGCGAGAGCGCGACGAGCTCTCGATGTGGAAGCTTCATCGAGCAGCGGAAGCACCAGCCTCGTGTGCTCCGACGCCTGCGTCGCTTCATCTCCATGTGGCTCCCCTCCAACGCGACGTGGTGACGCTCCAACCCAACACTCCATGCGGCGGCAACAAAAGGTAGGGGGGGCTCCGATCATTCTCAGCAGGCGGCAGCGACTTTTCGTGATGAGGGTTCCCGAGCAGGGAACCCTAATGGTGCACATGAATGAAAGAGGAGGGGCTCGATGGCCCTTTTATTTAAAAAAATATTGGTTTTTTTATAAAGGCCCAATTGGTTGTATCTTTGATCTCTATAAACGCAGGGGGCAACTGCAGAAAGGGCCAAGTGAGCCGATGGCTTAAAAAAATTGTATGAAAAAAAGGCAAATATAGTTAAAAAAGGAAGTAGCAATAAAAAAGGAGGGAGGATCGTACAAAAAATCCATACAAAAAAGGTTTTAAGATAGTTTTATTCTCCTCGCATTATCTTGTCTTCTCCCAACTTTGTCGATGTCTACTTTCCGACAAGTATAGGAGAAAGGGGGAGTATGTGTGGAGTTCTACAGCATCATGCAGCATCATCATTCTGAAGATTCAGATTTCAGTTCAGAGTCAGAGTTCATATTCTCCAGTCCAGATGCTAGTTCAAATTCCAGTCCAGATGCCCATTCAGATTTCAGACTCTACAGTTGTTCAGACTCGACGTTCAGATGTTTTTGAGTCTTCAATTTAAGACACGCACATGTATACGATCTTTTTCAGATGTGCACATATATGCCATCATTGCTTGGGGTCCCATCCATGGTTTTAAAAAATGCGCCTCGAGGTGCCGAGGCGTAAGCCTCGAGGCGGTTTTCCATGAAAACCGCCTCGAGGCTATAGCCTCAGTCTGGATATCTGAGGCGTAAGCCTCAAACACCCGAGGCGGTACCGAGGCGATCGAGGTGGTCTCGAGGCGCCGCCTCGATCTGTTGTGCATTTTTTTGGGTAAATAAATAAAAAATTATATAAATCTATACTTTTATAATAATATTAAAGTTATACAACATATTTTAGCTACAAACATACAAGTCACAATCACAATATTGTATTATAGTGTCATTATATCTTACTCCCTAAACATACCATTTCATAAATATATAATTATACATTTATATTACAATCATTATTGCTTCAAAGAAATCATGCAAGTGTACAAGGATTGTTTCTAATTAGTATGAACAAATTTTATAACAACAAATGATATTCAATTGCTTGTATCGCTACAATGAGCATAATATATGTTTAAGAGAATGTATATTTTGTAAGAATATTAGGAATTCACATATTTACAATATTAATATTACTTAACCACGAATTATAACTAGCATGTATGGTTAATATGGTATATTTTGTACATCTATTAAATTTAAAATATTCAAATTTAGTATTTATGATCATATATTATGTCAATATTTGAAGTTTACGATTTTATGATAACATAATTATGTTTAATAATAATTTTGACACGTATTTTCTCTATAAATCGAGGCTTACGCCTCGACCGCCTCGAGGCTTACGCCTCGCCTCAATAACGGAAAACCGCCTCGATCCGCCTCACGTTAATTTAAACCAGGACTCTCATCTTTTGTGTTTCGGTCAGGATTTTCATGTAATCCATAGGAACTCCAGAGTAGAGATCACATTCCCTATGCCATGTGAGCTAGGGTTTTCATGTGGTTTCATAGGACTCTAGAGTAGAGATCCCATTCTCTGAGCCAGTATGGGAGAGACCAAGTTCTCCGATGAGGAGACTCTTCAGACTCCACTCTCCAGCGATTGTGGACTCCGACGAGGATGTTTTCAACGGCTTTTCCAGTTCGGCTCTTCAGAGATGGAGCAGTTGTCCACATGATCCAGTCTTCTACATGTTGCGAGCTAGAGTTCTCTAGGTGGAGACTCATCCAGTTTCAGTGGCGCTGATGGGCGCAGTACAAAGCACACTCAGTTTAACTCACACTCCAACTCGTTTGTTCCTCACATGCATAGCATGAGAAGCAACGTCCTCGACAGCAACCGACAGTTACGTGTGATGAGTTGATATTGTCTATAGTGTCATGTACCTTGAGTTGAGATTTCTTTTTGTTTATCCAAACTAAGCATTGCATGCTCTAGCTTGAGGCGGAATGTTGGCGTATTTGAGTTATGCGTCACTTGAGTTGTAGATGGGTAAATGAATCACTCCAGGATCCATTTACCACATCCAAGTCTTTAGTCTCACATCTATTATTTGTGAGATGTGGAGACTCAGTGGGGGCTATTATATATTAAACCCCTTACCTTATGTATCTAGTAAGAAAGTGCAATGCATAAATCGGTCCTTTAAGGCGTTCTCCTGTGGTTTCATCCCACTCCTTAGGGAGTAGGATTCCACATTAAAATCTCGCATTCCATATTTCTTTATATTTATTTTTGATATGCTTCTGCATTCCGATTTTCTAACAAAAAGGGCAATCAAAGAACAAGTGCACATATCCTCCTCACCAACCCTGTACAAAGGACATGTAATATTAACCAATGGTGCCCACCTTCTTTTGACGCTCCTAATTATTAACTTTCTTCTCAACGGCCTTAGCAAAATCTTGACCTTGAAAGGGGACAATTTTCCATACGCATCTAAAATCCCAACGAAAACTGGATTGTTTATCCCTCACCTCCAGAAAACTTCTTATACATGGCAATCACGAAGGAAGTATTACCTCTCACACCGACAGCCCCAAACCCCTTCATCAGGCCAGCAATGCAAAGTAGAAAAGAGACAGCAAAGAAGTGAAATTGGCGCAGTAAGCATTAAAAAATGTCAAGAAAAGGGTGTGATTGCCCATCCAATGAACCCAATGAAACCTTAACCACAAAGTAGATAAGCTTAATGCAAGATCCATTATGGAAAGACAAAATAAAAATGTAGAATAAATGAACAAATGGAAAAACACGTATTTACGTGTGAAATCAATGAACAAATGGGAAAAAACATGGATTTACGTGGAACCCTACTCCAAAGGAGTAGGATAAAACTGCAGGAGAAAGACAATAGGGATGTATTTTCTATTAGAATCTCTCAATGAGTACATAGGGTGTGAGGCTCTATTATAACTCCACCATGTCAATCAATTCCCACTTATTAGTCATGTATGACTAAACTACTCTCCACGTATAGATGCACAACCACACAATTATCTCAACATTCCCCCTCAAGCTGGAGCATGGAATGTCCAACTTGGATAATACAACACTTACGTATGCAACCCGAGTACGTATAGCAAATACAACTCTCAAACTCTAAACTGCATCTTCTCATTCTTGCAATCTAGGGAATATGCAAGTGTTATTGGGTTTTTGAATACACTGAATACGGAAGGCTGAAAAGGGATCTATCCAACGGAGATTACAGTGAGTGTTGCCACTGTTTGATGGTGTGAACAAAGAGCTTCTATCATGAAGTTGCTACAATGAATCTCTCTTAAAGAGAACCTTGGACTGAGTATCTATCACAATGACTCAAAATGGGATTTCTATTCTAGAATCTCTTGGGTCTCTCCATAACGAGCCTTTACCATGAGTATTCGACATATATAATCCACATTAAGACTATGAGCCTAATTCATGAGTATGGGGCATCTTAAACGAATGATCACAAGTATGCAACTCATGCGAAAACGGAGGTGTTCTCAGACACCCCCTATCTCCCAAATCCATGTGGGAGTTACAAAATACATCAATTTCTTTCCTTTTTTTCTTCACATTTTTTTCAATCCCACCATTTTTGTACCAACTTTTTGAGGTTGTTCTCCATTTTTCCTTCAACTTTTTTTCAACCAACAATCCACATCTGTTTTTGGAGTTGTCAGTATTGTAGAAATCGATATTCGGTATTCATTCGGAGAGGTCACTGATTCTGAATAAATAATAATCGATATTAGAATGATTATTTGAGTTTATTCAATTTCATATTTTTTATTAATTTAAATATAAAAATTGTTTCCAATATATATTCTTATTGTTTTATACAAATACGGTCATCAATTAACATGAATTCAAGATAAAAGTACCTGTCTACAAGATATATATATATATGAGGTAAATGGGGCTGCCCCCAGGGAGTAGCCAACTTGGCTACTCCCACCCCTATTTTCCCCTCATTTTTTTATTTTTTTGGAAAATAAAAATCTGTATATTCATCATTATATCCCTCTCACATTCTATTAAAATTTCGTCAGAAACAGAGACTCCTACGGCCTCCATCCAAACATGGTCGATTTAAAAAATCCTGCGACCGTTAAAAAAATGACGTCTGGATGGAGGGCTTACGAGTCTCTGTTTCTGACGAAATTTTAATAGAATGTGAGAGGGATATAATGATGAATATACAAATTTTTATTTTCCAAAAAATAAAAAAATGAGGAAAAAATAGGTGTGGGAGTAGCCAAGTTGGCTACTCCCTGGGGGCAGCCCCATTTTACCCTATATATATATATATATATATATATATTTTGATATTTGTGGTGATACCATGATAACAAGTAACCATTATATTAAAATGGCAAAACCTTCTCCCACTATAAATAGGGCCGTCTACATGGATTCTTGCTCAAATCAATGTTGAAAGATTCGATTATTTTTTACACTGGTTGTCGACTACCTAACGCAACCAACACAAGAGGGGATTTGAACCCTGGCCTTTAGGGTGGTAGGCACATTGCACTACCACTAGACCATTTAAGTAAACCTTAAGTATTAAAATAAAAATAAAAAATTTCAACAATCAAACATCAGTCTATCAATCGGTCGAACGATCAGACTGACTATTCAATCGAGCTGACTATTGACTGACTAAAGGTCTGTTCAATCGAGGACCCCTCGTATGTCATATTCGGATCGATCGACTATTGAACCACGAGGGGTGGGGGGAAGTTGACATTTTTTCTTTCAACAAACCCATGACCAAACCCATCTTTACATAAAGCAAATGCTAAAGAAATTACCGACAATGCCCGGTAGGGGTGCCACTGCTACGCTGGCGACATATGGTAATGGTGCTTAGGGATGTCAATATGGGTCTACCCATTGGTGATGCAAAATGAATATTCGACGATGGCGGAAAATAAAATATTTGACGGTGGATTTTGGTGGAGAAGAAAATGGAGGGATTGAGAAGAGAATGGAAGGGTTGAGAGAAGAAGCTCGTCAGGAACACGAGGGGATGGAGAAAAGAAACGTGAAGACCACGTGAGGGGAGAGAGAGAGAAGAAAATCGAGGGGCTGAGAGGAGAAGCTCGTCAGGAACACGAGGGGATGGAGAAAAGAAACGTGAAGACCACGTGAGGGGGGAGAGAGAGAGGAGAGAGAGATAGAGAATAAAATCTTAATTTTCCATATCACTGAACTGCCTAAAAACACTAGCCTATCATCCCTTTATATAGGAAGGATGAGGTTACAAAAATAGAAACTCGAATTCAAATTGAAACTAATTATCCTAATTTGACTCTAACCGACTAACCGACTAATTTGAAATTCAAATCTTTAGCTAATTAATTGAGATCACATGCGATCTCGTTTATTTAATTAAAAACACGACAACTCAAATAAACTTAAATAAAATTAACGGATAAAAATTAAATAAATGCAGCCCTATATTTCCATTTCACGCTGCATCAACTCTCCTCCGCTTAAAAAAATTCGTCTTCCGACGAATTGCTTGATCTTCGGGCTGTTGATGGAGAATTTCCTCATGGCTTGTTGGTCGAATCTCCCAATTTCGCTCCGAGGAACGATGGTGTTTCGTCGCGTGTCGGCGCGAATGTCTGGATGGATCGTCAAATCGTGAGGACGATCTGTAGGCCATGCTCTGATACCAATTGATGCAAAATGAATATTCGACGATGGCGGAAAATAAAATATTTGACGGTGGATTTTGGTGGAGAAGAAAATGGAGGGATTGAGAAGAGAATGGAAGGGTTGAGAGAAGAAGCTCGTCAGGAACACGAGGGGATGGAGAAAAGAAACGTGAAGACCACGTGAGGGGAGAGAGAGAGAGAAGAAAATGGAGGGGCTGAGAGGAGAAGCTCGTCAGGAACACGAGGGGATGGAGAAAAGAAACGTGAAGACCACGTGAGGGGGGAGAGAGAGAGGAGAGAGAGATAGAGAATAAAATCTCAATTTTCCATATCACTGAACTGCCTAAAAACACTAGCCTATCATCCCTTTATATAGGAAGGATGAGGTTACAAAAATAGAAACTCGAATTCAAATTGAAACTAATTATCCTAATTTGACTCTAACCGACTAACCGACTAATTTGAAATTCAAATCTTTAGCTAATTAATTGAGATCACATGCGATCTTGTTTATTTAATTAAAAACACGACAACTCAAATAAACTTAAATAAAATTAACGGATAAAAATTAAATAAATGCAGCCCTATATTTCCATTTCACGCTGCATCAATTGGGTACCCGACCCGATTTAAGGATTCAAAACTTGCCCCATTTACTTTTGGACGGGTTTGGGTTTTGAATTAACTACCCATGCGGGTATGTGTATGGGTTTGGGATTGCCTTGTGGATACCCGAACCCGCCCCAAACCCGAATAAAAAATATGTTTAAAGATAGATGTATGTGTTGCATTTTAATCAAACTCGACCCAAATCCATTTCATATCTAATATGTATCGATCTACATGTATAAATATCCAACTCAATTTTCTCCTCTCCATCCATTTATTCATATTCAACTAACTTTTTGTATCTTTAATAAATAAAAAATTTCAACGCAAAAGAATTAAACACTTAACATATATAAACATTTAATATTCTCTATATATTGCACATTTTTATGAATCACCATATTACAAGATCTCACTCTATTTCGTCTATCTATGAAAATCTTGTATACATTTATAAACAACTTAAGATTTACCATGTCGAAGATATGGGTACTCATTGGGACATTCCTTTGGACCTCCCTCCTCCGCCAATCGTCTATACTCGCCAGCATACCTCTATACCTTCTACACCAGTGTATGTACCTTTGCATGTCCCTTTTATGCAGGATGATATGACCACTTCGAGTGCTCCCACCACTGTTGTTCCAGATGTACTTGGGGAGCTTCATATAGCCCTAGCAAGCCAAAAAGGCAATGTATGTATCACCCCATGTCACATTTCACTTCTACAAATGGTTTATCTAGTTGTGACAAGAGATTTGCAGATGCTCTGAATGCCATTTCTGTTCCAAGAGATCATTTCAGTGCAATGCAGGATCATAGTTGACGACAAGCCATGGATGAGGAGATGGGGGCACTTACCTCCCGAGGCACGCGGGATCTTGTGGTGTCCCCCCCCCCTGAGAGTTCGCCATGTGGCTTGTCGATGGGTCTTTACGACCAAACAGTCGCCTGATGGTTCTATTGACAGGTTGAAAGCCATACTTGATGCCAAAGGTTTCACAAAAACCTTTGGAGTTGATTATTTTGAGACCTTCTCGCCTGTTGCTAGAATGGGGTCGATACGTACCATTCTCTCTGTTGCTTCCAATAGGGCTTGGCTCATTTATCAACTTGATGTGAATATTGCCTTTCTTTATGGTGATCTTAAGGAGGAGGTCTACATGATGCAACCACCGACGTATGTAGGGGGATCATGTATGTCAACCAGGCATGGCCTCAAATTTCAGCGAAATTCGGTCGAATTTCTGTCGAATATCGATATCCAGTCGAAATCGAAACGCGACCGAAATATGGGGGTCCTAGTACAAAAAATGACCGAAATTCCGGTCGAAATTCCACCGAAATTCCATCGAAATTCTGTTTTGGTCGATACCGAAATGGTGACCGAAACCGACATTTAAGGCCTTGCAACCAGGTAAGGCCATTTATGTCCTGAAGCAGAGCCCAAGGGCGTGGTTTGACATGCTCACTATGGAGATCAACACACTTGGTTTTCAGGGGACAACATCTGACTACTCTGTCTTTGTTAAACGACGGTCTACTGGCACGATCATCCTTGCTGTCTATGTTGATGACATGGTTATCATAGGAGATGATATAGATGGCATTCAAGAGACCAAGACCTTCCTCCAGAAGGTCTTTGTCACGAAAGATCTTGGCCAACTTCTTTATTTTCTTGGCATGAAAGTAATACACACAATATAGGGGCTCCATTTTTCACAGAGAAAGTATTTCATCGATATTCTGACTGAGGCCGGACTTCTTGGATGCAAGCCATCTGGTATCCCTGCAGAAGTGAGAAAATATTCGACATTTACTGATCTGGCTTTTGAAGATGCAACACGATACAAAAGCTTAGTGGGAAAATTACTCTATCTCACTGTTACTAGGCTAGATATATCATATGTTGTGAGCAGAGTCAATCAGTATATGGAGAAGCCTCTTTACAGTCACTGGCAGAATGTTCTTTTGATCCTTCAATATTTGAAGGGATCTCCTGGACGTGGACTCTTTTATAGAGTGAATGGGCACACTAATATCTCTACCTATACAGATACTGACTATGTTAGCTCTGCTGAGGATCGCTGATCCACTACAGTATATGCCATGTTTGTTGGTGATAACCTTGTCACTTGGCGAAGCAAGAAGCAAACAGTGGTCTGCAGATCCAGTACAGAAGCGGAATACAGAGCAATGGCTCAAGACACATGTGAGATCACATGGCTCATTTCTTTCTTAACATATCTTGACATGTCAGTCGCCACTCCTGTACCTTATACTGCGACAACAAGTCTGCTACGTATATCGGCACCAATCTAGTTTTCCATGAGCGGACAAAACACATTGAAGTTGATTGCCATTTTATTCGTGATGCAGTACGAGGAGGACGAATCAACGCTCCTCATATCTTCACTGAACTTCAACTTGCAGACATCCTCACAAAGGCTCTTCCAAGGAAGCGCCTCATGTAGTTAGTATCCAAGTTGGGCATGATCGACATATATGCTCCAACATAAGGGGGAGTGTTAGAATTATTATATTACAATTATGGTTGTAACCTTTCGGGTTTCGTAATCCTTAACCCTTCGGATTCCGTAACCCCTTAAGGGTATTTATATATTTTTCCCCTTGTACTCTCTAGGGTTTTCTCTTTATATAAGAGACCCTAACCCTATGGAATACATATCCTATTTGTATCTCTTCTCCACAGAGGTCAATGACAATATTTATGTTGTTGCCTATCCAGATGCTAACTATACTAGTTCTCTTGAGAACATATGCTCCACTATTGTTTTCATGATGTTCGTTGGAGGAAATCTTGCGACATAATGAAGCAAAAACTTGTTGTTGTCTCCAGATCAACTGTATAGGTATAGTATAGAGCTATGGCTCAAGCCACTCGTGAGATTACTTGGCTCATTGCCTTTCTACATGAACTTGAGCCTCCTATTGCTACTCTAGTTCCACTCTGCTCGGTGGACTGCCATTATATTCGAGATGTTGTAAGAGGAGGGAAAATCATTACGCCACATATCTCCACTGAATTCCAAACGATGGATATATTCTCCGAAGTTCTTCCAAATAAATACTTGTCTTAGTCGATTTCCATGTTGGGCATGAATGATAGATATGCTCTAACACGAGGGGAGGGGGGTGTTGATATCATTCACTGATTTAGTAATGATATTGTTTCTATTTTTATTTTGTGGAAAGGAAAGGATGAATTGTTTATTGATGAGACCCTAGGGTTCTCTTATATAGGAGAGCAACTTGGTGGGCTAATTGTAAAAAGAAGACAAAGAAAATAAATATTACATAAATGATATGAAAGATAACTAATATCTCCTCCTCAAGTTGGAGCGTAGATATCAATCAGGCTCAGCTTGGTGCAACATCTCTGGTAAGGTCCTTTGGCTATGTCTTGGCAAGTACATCCACTGTCTGATCTCTAGAACTAACACGAGTAGTGGCAATGAGACCCTTATGTAGATTGTCACCAGTGTAGTTAGAATCCACCTCTATGTGCTTAGTCCTCTCATGGAAGGCAGAATTTTTTGCAATGAAACGAGCAGCCTGGTTGTTGCGTTGGAGGTGCATGGGATGTTGCACCTTAATAGTCAAGTCAGCAAGAGCATATCTGACCCACATCGTCTTTGTACTAGCTTGCGTCATGGTCCTGTATTCTGACTCAACACTAGATCTAGCAACCACAATATGCTTCTTGCTCTTCCATGACACCAGGAAACTTCCTATGAACACTGCAAAGGTAGAAGTAGACTTCCTATCCTTGGGACACCCAATATAATATGCATCTGTACATGTTGTAACTACAAGGGATGTACCTTTGCTGAATAGAAGGCATTGCCATGTGAGGCCTTCATATACATCAGAATCATATGGACTGCATCCATATGTGCCTGTTTGGGCTGCTCCAGAAACTGATTCTCTTTGCTCACGGCAAAGGGTGGCATGGTGATGGTCACACACATAAGCTTGCTAACATGCTCCATATACCTCCTCTTGTTGACCTCCTCAGTGTCATCATCGTAGATCTTCATGCTCGGGTCCATAGGAGTAGTGGTAGACATGGTTTTAAAAAACGCGCCTCGAGGCGTCCAGGCGTAAGCCTCGAGGCCGTTTTCCAAGAAAACCGCCTCGAGGCTATAGCCTTAGTCTGGATATCTGAGGCGTAAGCCTCAGAGACCCGAGGCGGTCGAGGCGGTGAGGCGGTCTCGAGAAGCCGCCTCGGTCTGTTGTGCATTTTCTTAGGTAAATAAATAAAAAAACTATATAAAGTTGTTCTTTTATAATAATATTAAAGTTATAAAGCATATTTTACTTACAAACATACAAGTCACAATCGTAATATTGTGTTATAGTATCATCATATGTTATTCCCAAAACATACCATTTCATAAATATACAATTATACATTTATATTACAATCACTATTGCATCAAAGAAATCATGCAAGTGTACAACGATTGTTTCTAATTAGTATGGACAAATTTTATGTCAACAATTGATATTCGATTGCTTATATTGCTACAATGAGTATAATATATGTTTAAGAAACTGTATATTTTTGTAAGAATATTAGAAATTCACATATTTACAATATTAATATTACTTAATCACAAATTAAAACTAGCATATATGATTAATATGGTATTCTTTGTACATCTATTAAATTTAAAATATTCAAATTTAGGATCTATGATCATATATTTTGTCAATATTTGAAGTTTACGATTTTATGATAATATAATTACGCTTAATAATAATTTTGACATGTATTTTCTCTATAAATCGAGGCTTACGCCTCGACCGCCTCGAGGCTTACGCCTCGCCTCAATAACGGAAAACCGCCTCGATCCGCCTCACGTTTTTTAAAACCTTGAATTAACCATATTGACCTTCAAGTCCAAGACGAATCTAACCTTCTTTGTTTGCTTCCCCTTTTCAAGCCTTTACTCCTCCCATTCTTATTTCTTTGTAAGGTAGCCCTCATTTTGTGAATAGACCGACCCCTTTTGGGCTAAAGTAGTCTCGATTAGGCCTTCTTATATGCATAACAAAGTATTATGCAAATTTGGTCTATGTATTTTATATTTTTTATGTAATTAACATATCAATTCTTGCAAATTGTGTAAATATTGAGATCAAAAAATTAATATCAACTTACATTTAGTGTCTTCACTTTATGATTAGATCTTCACCACAAGGAATATGGCGATTGGCCATCCATGTACAACACCTTACCTACCCTAAGTAAAAGCAAAATTAATTAGAGGATTTGAACCCATGTTTATAATCTCACCAGCTTAACTAATTCCCACCCCTTAGCACTGTGGGACTAAACCACTCGCCACAAATAGATGCTGATTACAAAAATATCTTAACATCCATCAATTGAGGAAACGTGTCCCCATGTCATGACCCAACCACATATTAGACCAAAATAGAAAATGGATCTTGTCCCCGAGGCTTGATATTAGGATATAAGGGGAAAGTAGGTATCACCTTAACAACCCCCTTTATAAATAGATAAATCCTAACAGGTAGCCTTGTGTGCCCATCTGAGTCGACCAATGCACGAAAATAACATATTTCTCTAAAAAAATCCTTCATGATATTATTAAGCAATTGTCAAGATTCAGGAAAGCGGTATGCATATGCGTTCAGACAGGTCACCGAATACTGAATAAGCGGTATGCGGGGGCATACTGATGCAAAAGGTTCCGGCGTCGACGATGAAAATAAAATATTTGGTAGAAATTTTCGGTGAAAGAATAAGGAAGGGTTGAGAAGAGAACTCACGCCTGTAGCGCGGGGTTGAAGGAGGAGAACTGCGGAGATCGCGTGGAGAGAAGGAGAGGAAAGAGGGAGATAAAAATCTCAATTTTGATTAATACTTCGCTCCCTAAAAACATTGGACTACCATCTCTTTATATAGGAGAGATGGGGTTACAAAAATAGAAATCAATTTAAATTGGACAACTAACTTATCCTAATTTGACTCTGACAAATTAAAAATTCAAATTGACCTCTAATTACTCTAATTAGACTATAATTAATTAATTGACCAAAATTAAATCTACGAATAAACGTTGAGATCACAGGCGATCTCAATTATTTAATTAGAAAATTACGACAACTTAAAAATGTAAATAAAATTGACAATTAAAAATAAATAAATATTTGGCCCTATATTTGGGTCCCACGCTGCATCACATATGCAAAGTATATGCGGTTATACGCAGTTTTCTAATTTTAAATTTAAAAATAAATAAATATTAGATGGGTATGTATATGCTTTTACCACTGAATAACATTACCACTGAATTTATGTATCTAAGTGGAGTTAAAGAAGATCTAAGAAAATCGGTTCATATTAGATGGGTGTGTATATGCTTTTAATTGCATCATATTTAATCATAAAAATATTTACCATAAAAACTTCACATATTAGATGATTCGTATAACAAAACCTCAATACACATACATGCACTACATGAGCAAAACCTCAATAGGCATATATAAAAATATTCGATGATACATTGTATATACTCGTGAAAACAATACATTAAAAAAATATAAAACATTACATATACATAATCGTATAATGCATTGCAATTGTATACAAATACATGCCATATTCTTACAATAGAATGAAGGAAGAGGCATAGCTACGAAATTAAGGACCTGAATGAGAAGATTGAAAAGTTTGAGCTGTTGGAGTAGTATGCAGGGCATATGCGGGATATGTGGGGCATACGCGGGCCGCATATGCGGGGAGGGCGCATAATGCACTGATTCATGAAATCGGTGCGGTCTGAATGCCGCACGGGCATATGAGGCTGCATATGCAGCCTGTGTAGTCGATTTCATGAACACTGGCAATTGCAATATTCATTTTTAAAGAAAGCATATTCCACATTTTGAAATCCCCTACCCCCATCCATCACCGAACGGCACAGTCAGCCTTCTTCACAAGGGACATATCTCCCCTCCCCCACCTCCCCCCTCCTCAACACCATGCAAAGAAAACATCTAGTCAATGCATCTATCCTCTTAACAACACCGACTGGAATCATGAACAGCAATAGAAATATTTATGTACAGATGAAAGTGTCGACCTCAATGGAACCAACCGAGCTCCTAGACAGGACCTTAGCAGGTTGCCCCTCCATGTGCTCCATTCACTCCTACACTAGTTCTAGTCCAATGACTATATCTTGAGATGACCAGAAGAAGGCTCAAGTAATTAGCATGCTCACACATGGGGCAGAGAGCATCGCCGAACAGGACAATGAGGAGTACTCATGCGTAAGGAAAGGTGTAAAATAGAAGTTTCCATGGTTAACTCACTAACCTAAAGGCTTCCAAAAAAAGTCCAAAAGTCTCTCTGCAAAATCCTGATCATGAGAACCTTCAAAGAAAAAATGGTGTCGTCTCCGTATTAGAGCATCGAGACATTCGTAATAACATCATTCTCTCCGATGAAACCACACATCCCATGTGGTGTAAATATTCATGACGTCTTATATATTAGTGCATCAACAGCAAGCACAAACAGTAATGATGTCAATGAATGCCCCTACTAAACACCATATTGTACATAACCTGATCCTCACTTTGGGCAAGCATCCACAAGAGCAGAAAAAGAGACAGTAGTGATACATCATTTCATCCATGCCATCCATTTGTCTAAGAAACCTTGCCTTTCAAGTGATGATAAAAGGAAGGACTGCATTAGTGTATCATAGGCCTTAAAAGTCAACCTTCCCTGGAAAACATGTGTGTGTCATCTCTTGAGAGGTGATCACCTCAAATGATGCAATAAAACCATCTAAAATGGAATTCCATATGTATATTATTAACACATACATGTTCTCCACAGATTTGCCAACAATTGACAATGTTCAAGCATACCCACTTGGATAATTGACGGTTCGTTAAATACGTGATATAATTTGCACTCGTTGTAATATGGGTACTGAGCGAATCATGCACAACCGAATCAAATATCTCTGTGAAGAGGACTTGGCTTAAATTTATATCCTTGGCAAGTTCGGGTTCGAACATAGGGAGCAAAGGAAAAACTTTGGGTTAATTCAGAAAACTTAGGTCTAGGTTTCCAATGCGGATTTTTTTGTATTTTTAATACGGGTGAATTAAGTTAATAAGAAAGCATACAACTTAGCCAATTTAATTTTAATGTGAAATTAATCCAATTTACCGAAAGTATATTTTTTCTAAAAACTTAATTCAACGATAAATGTAGAACACATTTTTTGGAATTTTAGGGGTTAAAATGCAATAATGGAAAATACACACTTTTTATGGGTTTTTATGCAATTTTTCACACAAATAGAATGCAAAAATTATGGAAAATTACTGGAAGTTAAACAAATGAAATGAGAATACATAAATTTTTTTGGAATTTCCGACAATATATGATTTTTTACAGATTTTTTAACGAAAATAGAGAGGCAGCGAGTATTTAATTCATAATAAATCTACAATGTAAATTTATCCAGAGATAGAGAGCGAATTATCTCAAAAAGTTATTTTAATATGCAATCCAGGAAAGTTGAAATTTTACAAAAATAATGTGGGTGGATTTAATTAATTACAAACAACACTCTATAATTTATCAAAGGCACAGAACAACTCCAATTTAAATGAAATTTGGATAATAATTAAATTATTTTTCAAGGCATCATTTCTACTTCTTTACGAATTTTTGGAGCAATTGTGAGTTAAATATGAATTTAAGACAACAGATTGGGTAAAATATACAATTATTCTATTAAACAATTTTAATTATTACCAAAAACTCACAAAAATACAAATATATATGCAGATGACAGAGAATTAGTTGCTCAACAAAATGACATTTTTCATTAAATAAAACGATGCAAAATAAATGTTCAAATTAATATGCAAACATTGGGGGTGTCCGTGCAATTCCAGAAAATAAAATTTACAAACAAATTCTGTGCAGGAATGTTTTTGCAAATAGAAAGAATTGAAATAAAATTAATGTAATTTTTACAAAAATAGAAAAAGAAAACCTTCTCCTTCGTTGCAGGTAGGGCGCACAAAAGGGAGAGGAGGCGAGGGGTGGTGCCGCCCGTGCGGGAAGGATCAGGCGGCGAGGAGAACGGGTGGAGCAGCGATCGCGTGCACTCGGTGGGGTGCTTGCAGATGGCGTGGTGGCGCGTGCGGTAGAGCGGCCGCTGTTGGCGAGAAGGGCGTTGGAGGCCACGGTTGCGGTGGCAGAGGGCGACGGCGGGACGGTTGCGCACGGCGAGAAGGGCGATCGCGATTGGATGGGTGGCACGCCTGCAAGCTAAGGTGGGGGAAGCGGGAGGGGCCCTCGTGGGCAGAGGGCAGGCTGGAAGGGAGCAGGCGGCGGGGAGAGTTGTGCAGGAGGGGGCATTGGGACCTGCTTTTTTCCCTTTTTTATTTTTTTTATTTTTTTGGTGCTATTTTTTTAATTTTTTTAACAGGAAATAAAAATAGAGAAATGGAATTGATGAATAAAGATGAGGGAGATAGATGATGGTGACTAGGATGTGGTGTAAAAAACAAGAGAAAAAAATGTTGGATAAAAAATAATAGGGAAAATGATAAGGAATACTTACCTGAAGTTCGCCGGATTTGCGGAGCAGATACGTTGGACTCCTATCGTGGGCTCGATCCGATTGGCGGAATAAAATCGGAAAAGCTATGCGAGCTTGATGGGAAGTCCGTGACACGACAATGATGGTCACCACGAATCTCGCCTGAAGGAGGTCGTCGCTTGAGGAAGATGATAAGACGTCACTGGCACCACATTCCAAGCTCTCCTTTTTCTCCAAGAATGGCGGACGGGGAAAAAGTGAGGATGATGAGATGAATAAAAAGAAGAAGAATGGGAAGTTGGAGAAAAATGAAGGTGGAGGAGATTGAGTGGAATAGGAGGTTATTGAAAAAATGGTGGAGTTGAATAGAGTTGAATGGGAGGTTAAAAATATGGAGTTGATTGGAAGTTATTGTTGAGAATGGAAAATAAATAAAGAGAAAAAAATAAAATAAAGTCGCTACTAAAATACAATAAAATAAAGAGAAGAAAAAGAGTGGAAAAATTACAAAATAAAACAAATAATATGTATATGTTTTTTTACTTTTCTAATACTAGAAATAAAAGACAACACAAAAATGATTTTTTTGGATTTTTTACTAATTTAGAAAAGTAAATAAAAAATGAAGAAAGAAAGAATATTTACAATATATACAATATACGCATAGGTACTAAAACCCATATTTTCCAAATGAGCTCCGATTTTAATGAAACCACTTGCATTAGATAGATAATTTTCTAACTTAAACTTTAAAGTAAGTTCGCTAAATTTGGAGTTCAACAGAGCGGGAATTTGATCGGAAAGTTGGACTTTATGGCTTTTTCTTTTTGGGATATAGGAGCATTTATTTAAGATGAAATTTATTTTATATCTTTGTATTTTTATATACATTTTTTTATAAACAAGTCAGAGAAAGAATTGGCAAAAAAGTAGTTGAAATAAATTTACTAAAAATACATGAAGTTTTGGGCTATTTACAAGTGAAAAACTCCTCTATTTTGCGATTTTTTATTATTAATTTATTTTGTACAATATAATATGTAATAAATAGTGTATTTTATTTACAATAGTTATTTTATTAATTTTTTTTATTTTATGGACATTTATTTGAGATTTTATTCAGAGATTTTGCTAAAATCAATATATTGAGATGATGAATCATGAATTCATCACCCCCCCCATACTTAAACTTTGCTAGTCCTCGAGTGAATAAAGAATGAATAAGTCGGAATAACCCCTGACTGTGCATGCGAGTACAAAACTTGATTCGTTCATGAACTCTCGGTTTTAGAGATCCTAAAATTCTAAGCTGAACCAATCTCTATTCAAAAGGTATCCAATTTCCCTTAGCACCAGACTCTCTCTCTCTCTCTGTATATATAATAGGGATATGACTTTAAGTGTGCACTGCAATTACAAGAGTAGAGTCGCAACTTCATCCAAGGTTCCAGTCCAAGAGACTCTCCTAAGAACATGATCTTCAACACTAGGGAATAAACCATTTCTTGCATCCAATCCACCGTCTCTTTAGTTGTCAGACTTAAAAATGTAGATGGAAGGCCAGTTAATAGAGGGCATAGGATTTGCGTCATTTCTTCTCTCCCTCTCACTGGAAAAAAGGATCCTCTCGAGTGTCATATTAACTCAACATATGTATTTTTTTGGTTGTTGATCAATGTGTCCGTCAAGAGAAGTTGGAGTCGTCTGCACTTGTTTTCCTAGGAGTACATCGAGATGTGCCTTTTTTTAATATCTAATATACCTTCTTCACCCAGACTTGTAGCATTTACGATGCATAGCCCTTTTTTGATGCTAGCCCGACTATTGGTCCTAATAGCGGTGGTCCAAGTGGATACTTTGAAATGGTTGGGAGCGCTCGCCTTTGGTAGAAGCTCTTTGACATTTGACTTTCTATGGTGAGAGCTTTTCTTTCAACATTTCTATCTTTTCTTTTCTTTCCTTTGCTTTTGACTAGCTCCACTGCTTTACCAAGAGTTGGAGCACACTTTCACGACCCCGTTTCTCGGGCCGTCGGATCCTCCCATAACTGGATCTGGTTACTCAGCAATAATATATTCAGCAATCACAACTAGCATTCAGAAATAGACTGCAAATAAAGTATATTCAGAAGAAAGTATTTCAACACTTTTCCATTCACAAAATAAAGTTCAGATGATACATTGTCCCATTATAACCATTTACATGTACATCAGCTTGAAAGGAAAATATACAAAATATTACTAACTACCTTACAAAGAAAAGCTATTGTGACTAGCTGGATGTCTAGAATGTAAATTGGATGGATTTTTAAAGTCCTTGCGATGGCTCACCGACACCTGTTGGGTTTTACATAAATCATAAGATAAAAATTAGCGAATGCTAAGTAACGAATAAGAGAAACGCAAACAATTTGTGTAATTTTGCAAAACTTGTTATCACAAAAGGTTTCATTCCTTCTTGTTAATTTTAAACCTATTCCTTTCTATGCCACGTCAGGGATTAGTCCACGGGAACCCCACCATTATTGGACTCCGAAGCTGTGGACACTTAGGGATTGGAGATTGTGTTGATCTTGGAAGCTTATGCCGCCGCACGTCGCCTCAACCAATCCTACAATACTATCCTGATAATTTTCTTTTCTTTTATTAAACAGTGTCTCAAACACTCGGCCTGGAAAACAAATGAGCACACAGTCCTCGAGGACTCGGTTGCCTAAAACTTCAGGCTAACATTTAATCATATAACCTAGCGGCTTTAAATACATATTATCGTGACCCAGCCGCTATTGAACCACCCGTGCCTCCACATGGCACACCACATCTTCCGTCGTTCAACACGAAGATATTGGCTCCCGGTACCACGCGTTTCAGTTATTCATTTCGTGCGCACTTATCATAACAGGGCAACCGTATACCACCTAGGTAGGGAAACGCCAATACAGGTTCCTTCCGATAAACCTACAGGTTGCATGCCCGACATGTAGTTCTACTTCCAGTCATCCTTAACGTGACACACGATCCTTTTCAGGATCCAACTCAAACCACATCAATTTCCATGATATAATTCTTTCGTTAAGTCTTCGATTTGCATAATCAGCAATACTGTGTAAACTCACATATATATTATTCATATGCATATATACTCGTATTTATGCCTATTTTAACTCCCAAACCCTAACTTTCAAAACTACTGCATCAAGTTGATACTTAAATCTTATTTTAGTGGAAATCACAAAACAACTCTTCAGACTTTATCAAAAATAGCCAAAATTAGGGTCCTTTATGGCAAAGAACATAAAATCAAAAATTTCAATAATCTCGTATGAAAACCCAACAGCAAAAGGAAGGATTTCGTTACCTAATCGAGTTCTCTCTCGTGTATACAAGGCTTTATCGTGTTTTGTTTTAATAAAGGATGTTTTAAAGCACCTGAAAAGATCGAATTTCATTTTCGTATCAAAAACGCTAAAACATGTCAAGAACGCGAAGAACGAACGAAGAACACGAAGAACGCGAAGAACACGAAGAACGCCAAGAACATATTTTCTCTTGAAATTTCAGCAGAGCTACCCCTTATACGGGGTGATATTTATAGGAAAATTTCGACAGAATTTCCCATTATATCAAGACATATTTCTCGAAAAATTTCGGAAGAGTTTCCCCTTTTATCGGGACATATTTCAAAATAAAAACGAAAAGAATTTCCTCCATAAAATCAACAAGAGGAAAACAACAGCAAAACTGAAAGAATATAATTAAACTGCAAGCGATGGAGAATCGGTAGACACCACGCGTCTTAGGTGAGTGAATGTGTGACGAATCACAGGGTTCACTGACGTGCACAGCCGTCCGCACCTAAGTAGGGTATTACACGGATTTCTCCATCAAAATAACTATAAAAGCGGAAAAGAAAGAACAATAAGCAATGTAGAATCGGTAGACACCACGCGTCTTAGGTGAGTGAATGTGTGACGAATCACAGGGTTCACTGACGTGCACAGCCGTCCGCACCTAAGTAGGGTGTTACACAGATTTCTCCTCGAACCACAACAAGAAACGAATTGGAAAGAAAGATGAATCAAGAACAAAACTTGGAAGAACAAGAGGATGAATTGAAAGCCTAACTTACGAAACAAACTAAGAGAGGATCATACATTTCTCCTCCTCGTTCTCACGGCAGTGCTTCGCTAACGCTCCTTCCTCGCCTCCCACTCCTCCTCCCGACCTGTCGACGCTAGTCCGTGGGGTGGTGGTGGTAGTGGAAATCGTAGAGAATGAATGGGTAGGGGGGTCTATTTATAGGCTCCAGAAAACCACTAACCATGGTTAGAAAACCATGCTTTAGACCTTAACCATGGTTTAGTGGCACATGGTTTTGGCCAATGGTTTTAGCCAAAATTTATCCCAAACTTGGGGCTTAAGTTGGAAAATTCTAGAGGATTCTAGATTCGCTAATAACGCTTAATTAACACTAATCGTGATTAACTTTCACTAATCACGATTTAACTTTCACGGCTTATGCTTATCTTTTGCTAACTATTGATTAGTGTTTGCTAATGATCATCAGTTGTTTTTAATCCATCATTAATTTCTTTAATCATGTTTATTTAGTCTTAATGACAGTCATTATGGGTTAATGACGTCTCAACCCTCCTTACTTCTCTTTCTTCCGAAATTCATAACAAATCGAAACGAAGTTCGATTCACACGAAACAAATTCCGTTGGTTTCCTCTTGACGAGCCGAATCTTATTATATAGGATCCGAGATATGCCAAGTTCAAGGCTTTACACACATTGATCAACAATCTTTTAGATTCCATTACACCTTGGCACATAGCTAAATGTCAAGAGATAGTACAAGAACCATATTCTCATACTGGCTAAAGGTGCTGACACTCAGGCATCATGAAGCCTTCATTGATTTCATCCCATCCTCGAGCATCATAAAATCATGTCCAAACTCAAATCCCTAATCCCAATTCCTCAAGTGAAATATCAACTTATCTCATCATAATTGCAGTCGTGTATGTGAGGTGTTGATCATATTCTTAAGGTAGAGAGAAACATGCAATATATCACACAAATCTTTCAAACTAGGGAAATGTGAATAATTAAGTCAACGACCCTATTGACTAAGGTTGGTTAACTCAAAATCTCAACACCTCATAAATCAAGTGTTCTTGAATTTCACTAGTCTTGTGTGAATGTGTCAGGGATTCAACCAACTCATTAGTTAGGGTCTTTTGCGATTTTAATTTTTGTGATTTTTTATATTTATTTTATTTGTTTGAAAAGGGAAAAAAGAAAGAAGACTTTTTAAAAAAAGGTTTTCACTTTTTTTATTTTTTTCAAAAGTTTTTTTTTTTGAAAAAGACATATTTTATTGGTTTTTTAAAGCAAATAAGGGAAGAAAAGAGAAGATTTTTTTAGAAAAGGAGAGGTTTTATTTTTTTTGTTTTTACTTTTTATGAAAAAGTTTTGTTTTTTATGAAATTTTTTTTGTTAGGGAGCCTGCACCCTGGGGTGTAGGAAACTCCCTGCACCCACCCCATTTTTCGATTATTTATTTATTTTTTTTGAATTAAATATTTAGGAGATTTACTTAATATCTTAAGGGGAATATGTGTTTCAAGTTTCATGTAAAACAAACATTCCTAACACGTTCATCTAGACATGGTCGATTTCAGCAATTCTGAGACCGTTAAAATTTGGTAGTCTTGATGGAGATGATAAAAGTCTCGAATTAAGTTGAATTTCGAATGACAACATGTTGATACATGGTGATCAAAATCCCCCAAGGTTTCATTTCAAAAAAATCAAAAAATAATGAAAAATTAGGCCGGATGTAAGGAGTTACCTGCACCCGCCGAGGTAGGCTCCTTTTTCCCTTTTTGTTATACCTTTTATTTACAACAATTACCCATAACCCTTTTTTTAATTACAAACAAGTCAAAGTACAAGCTATAGGTAAAGTATATATGTAATATATACACACACCTATATATTTAGCATGTGTTATGTCCCAATGCCCTAAATGTCGGTTTCGGTCACTATTTCGGTATCGACCAAAACAGAATTTCGGTGGAATTTCGACCGGAATTTCCGTCATTTCGGTCATTTTTTGTACTAAGACCCCCATATCTTGGTCATTTCAGTCAAATTTCGATTTCGACTGGATATCGATATTCGACGGAAATTCGATCGAATTTCGCTGAAATTTGAGGCCATGTGTCCTCATGGCACTAGGTGACAAAAAGCCATAGCTCGTACTAAGCATAAGTGGGCGAAAAGAATAGAAGAGAGGAATATAAGAGTGTGGGAGAATACACAACGGGAATCGCCCCTCCTATATTTAGGCTCTGGTCAGCCTAAGTATTGGAGAGAATACAAGATTGGGGGACCGATGAGGGTGGGAAAGAATAAAGAGATGGAGCAGCTCGGGTCACTCATCCCCCTACACTTAGGATCTAGTCATCATAAGTATAGCCAAAAAATAAAAGCGATAAGGAACTGGGGTGAGTGATGCGGACTACGGAGGAGGGAGGGAAATGAAGGAAGGAAAAGCTATACAAAGAGGAGTGAGAATATACAAGGATTGAGACGGTTTGTGACAGACCTTCCTACGGGAGCGAGGGGGTGGGTAGCATACATATGTGTCGCTGTCAGAATCGTCCTCAGAGGAATAATAGTAAGGGGTAGGGAACATCCAACAAAGGTCGAAGGCATGTGCGCGTCATCTCTTGAGAGGTGATCACCTCAATGATGCAATAAAATCTTCTAAAATGGAATTCCATATGTATATTACGCGCACATACATGTTCGTTGTTGATTTGCCAACAATTGACAATGTTCAAGCATACCCACTTGGATAATTGATGGTTCGTTAAATACGTGATATAATTTGTACTCGTTGTAATACGAGTACTTAGCGAATCATGCAGAACCGAATCAAATATCTCTTTGAAGAGGGACTCGGCTTAAATTTATATTCCGGGCAAGTCCGGGTTCGAACACAGGGAGATAAAGGAACAACTTTGTGTTAATTCAGAAAACTTAGGTCTATGTTTCCAATACAAAATTTTTTGTATTTTTAATACAAAAATGAATGCGAATACAAATGCGGGCATTAAAAATTAATTACGAAAATAACTCTATAATTTATCTAAGGCATATAACAACTCCAAATTAAATGAAATTTGGGCAATAATTAAATCATGTTTCAAGGCATCATTTCTAATTTTTTACGAATTTTGGAGCAATTGTGAGTTAAATATGAATTTAAGACCACAGATTGGGTAAAATATACAATTCTTCTATTAAATAATTTTATTAATTACTCAAAACTAACAAAATACAACTAAATATGTAGATGATAGAGAATTAGTTGCTCAACATAATGGCATTTTTCATTAAATAAAACAATGCAAAATAAATGTCCAAATTAATGCGTTGACATAGGGGTAACCGTGCAATTCCAGAAAATAAAATTTACAAATAAATTCCGAGCATGGATGTTTTTGCAAATGGAAAGAACTGAAATAAAATTAATGTAATTTTTGCAAAAATAGAAAAAGAAAAGCTTCTCCTCCTTCGTTGTAGGTAGGGCACGCAAAAGGGGGAGGCGGGGGGGCGGCGCCGCCCACACAGGAGGGATCTGGCGACGAGGAGTACGGGAAGAGCAAGAGCTGCGCGCGCTCGGTGGGGTGCATGCAAATGACGCGGTGGCGTGCGCGGCAGAGCGACATTGTTGGCGAGAAGGTGGGTGGAGATCGCGGCTATGGTAGCTGGGGGCGACGGTGAGGCGGTTGCGCACGGCAAGAAGGGCGACCAGAACTGGACGCGCGGCGCGCCAGCAAGCTGAGGTGGTGTGGCGGGCGGTGCCCTCACGGGCAGAGGGCATGCTAGAAGGGAGCGACCGGCGGGGAGAGCTGCGCAGGAGATGGGCGCTGGGGCCTGCTTTTTTCTCTCTTTTTTTAGTTTATTTTTTTGTTGCTATTTTGTTTTAAATTTTTTAAACTATTTCCCTACAGGAAATAAAAATAGAGAAGTGGGACTGATGAATAAAGATGAGGGAGATAGATGATGGTGATTCGGATGTGGTGTAAAAAACAAGAGAAAAAATGATAGATAAAATAAAATAACAAGGGAAATGATAGGGAATACTTACCTGAAATTCGTCGGATTTGCGGAGCTACTACGATGCACTCTTGTCGTGGCCTCGATCCGATTGGCGAAATAAAAATCGGAGAAACTATGCAAGCTTGATGGGAAGCTCGTTACACGAAAATGACGGTCACCGCAGATCTACCTTAAAGGAGGTTGTCGCTTGAAGAAGATGATAAGTCGTCACCGAAACCACATTCCAAACTCTCTCCTTTTTCTTTAAGAATGGCGGATGGGGAAAAATAAGGATGATGAAATGAATAAAAAGAAGAAGAATGGAAATTCGGAGAAAAATGAAGGTGGAGGAGATGGAGTTGAATGTGAGGCTATTGGGAATGGTAGAGTTAAATAGAGTTGAAAGGGAGGTTAGAAAATATAGAGTTGAATGGAAGTTATTGTAGAGAATGAAAAATAGATAAAGAGAAAAAATAAAATAAAGTAGGCTACTAAATACAATAAAATAAAGAGAAGAAAAAGAGTGGAGAATTTACAAAATAAGACAAACAATATGTACATGTTTTCTTTACTTTTCTAATTTTAATTTTTTGTATTTTTAATAAAAGATAATTACAACAACAACACAAAGACTTTTACCACAATTAAGTAGGGTCGGCTACATGGATTCTTTGCCTCCATTCAGATCTATCTTGGGTCAATCCCGGGCTTATATCCACAAAACTAAGATCCCTTTGTATGGTCTCTTTCTAACCCTTCTTGGGCCACCCTCTCCCTTTCTTAGCCAGTTCAACATCCCAACACTCGCATCTCCTAACTGGTGCATCACATGATTTTCTTTGCAAATGTCCAAACCATCTTAAGCGGTTTTCTCGCATCTTATCCTCGATCGGAGCTACACCAACTTTCTTTCTGATTGCATCATTCCGAATCCGATCTTTACGTGTGTGTCCACACATCCACCTTAGTATTTTCAATTTTGTTACATTCATTCTCTGCACATGTCTACGGTTCACAGGCCAATATTCAAAACCATAAAGCATAGCAGGTCTCACGACTGCTTTGTAAAACTTTCCTTTAATTTTAAGGAATTTTCTTATCACAGAGAACAGCAGAGGCTCCTCTTCACTTTGACCAACCTGCATTTATTCTATTAGTAACATCTCCATCAATTCCCCATCATGTTGCAGAATAGATCCCAGATATCTAAAGGAATCCCTCTTCTGAATGTTATCGTCACCAATCTTCACCTCGATTCCTTCACCATTGCTTCCATCAAAGGTGCACTCCAAATATTCTGTCTTAGCCCTACTTATACGAAATCCTTTAGTCTCCAACTCATGTCTCCAGGCCTCAAGCTTCTCATTTACTCCATCTCTAGTCTCGCCAATGAACACAATATCATCAGCAAATAACATACACCAAGGTAACTCATCCTGAATGTGACTTGTCAACTCGTCCATAATCAAAGTAAAAAGAAATGGACTCAAAGCATAACCTTGATGTAAATCAATGTTGATGTCAAAATATCTAGTCTTCCCATATGAGGTCCTTACACAAGATAAAGCCATATCATACATGTCCTTTATGAGTTTAATGTATAGGACAGGTACTTGTCTCTTCTCCAAAACTCTCCACAATATCTCTTGTGGGACATAATCATAAGCCTTCTCCAAATCAATAAAGATCATATGGAGGTTCTTCCTTTTAACTCTATAAATCTCCATTGTTCTCCTCAGCAAATGGATGGCTTCATTCGTTGAGCAACCTGGCATGAATCCGAATTAGTTTTCTTTTACGTTGGAAACTTGCCTCAACCTTCTTTCAATCGCACGTTCCTAAATTTTCATAGTGTGACTCATCAGCTTGATACATCTATAATTTGAACAATTTTGAATGTCTCATTTATTCTTATAAAGAGACACCACGATACTCCTCCAATCTTCAGGCATTTTCTTGCTTCGCCAAATAATAATGAATAGATTCGTAAGCCAAGTCAAACCATGCTCCCCTAAAACTCTCCATACTTCTACAGGGATATCATCCGGTCCTACATCTTTCCCGGGTCTCATAACCTTGAAAGCCTCCTCTACTTCCTTTCTTTGTACCCGTCTATTACTTGCACGATTCAAATAACTTTCACTACCAGTTAGATCACCCAAAGTGATCTCTTTATTTCCTTCCCCAATGAAAAGTTTATGGAAGTACTGCTCCCATCTAGTCTTTATATCCTTCCGAGTAACAAGCACATGACCTTCCTCGTCCTTAATGCATCTCACTTGAGAAAGGTCTTTGGTCTTTCTTTCTCTTGCTTTGGCCAACCTGAATATATCCTTCTGTCCCTCCTTAGAGTCGAGATTTTTATACAAAACTTCATAAGCTTTTGACTTAGCTTCGCTTACAGCCTTCTTTGCTTCTTTCTTTGCTATTTTGTAGTTTGTGACAGTTTCGGAGTCGGAGGCCTGTCGACTTCCTGTAAGTATCAAGAAAGGAAAGAAATTCTAGACTAAGCCAGCATTCCGCCCAGCAGAGCCAAGGAGAAGGTAGTTGCAATGCTCAGTTATGAAGGCCGTATAGCGGCGAAAGAGAGGCGGGCACCCTAGTAGGTAGGCTCTCTAGACCTCCTAATAGTAGGGGAGGGCAAGCTCCACAATTGATTGATTGCCACACACACTCTCTCAGTAGATTGCAGTTAGAGGTAGATCTCCCTGAAGGCGGGGGGATAGTCTCAGAGGTCCCTTCCTTTGTGCTCTGCTTTCTTCAGCGCTTTTCTGAACTATCTTTGTTCTCAACTTCATTACGTCCTTCAATTCTCTCAGTTCTACCCGAAAAGTCACATCAGCGGGACTTTCCAGACATCAGTGAGTCCTTTTTATTTTTAGCTTCTCTTGCACCTAGGGATGAGCATTGGGTAGGGCCGGCCCGACCCAACCCGATGCCCAGCCCGATAAAGCCCGGCCCAGGCCCGAGCTCGAGCAATAGTCGGGCGGGCTTGAGCTTAATTTTCGGCCCAATTCTCTTATCGGGCCGAGCTCGGGCAACGATGGGCCCGAGCCCGAAGCCCATGGGCCGGCCCGAATCTAGGCCCATCGGAGGCCCGACCTGATAAATATATGTGTTGTATTACCCTCGAGAACAAAGTAGCTGGAAGGGACCCCTTCTATTTATTTACTGTTGATGATCAGCAAGCATTTTTTAAGGGTTTTAAAAAGAAGGCAGGACACATGGACACAATTATTGGCTCTACCAGAACGTATGCACTCAAAGGTTGAAATAACTGACTATGGTGGAGATGTTATCAGTCTATATGATTTCCCTTATAAATGCCTCACTGAGGTCTGAATGCGGAATCATATCAAGAACTCTTGACCAACTCTGTGCAGAACGATTTGGTGGTTTCCTACTAGAAGGATTTGATGGACATGGGAAAGGATTTGAACTAATAAAGAGGTAGAGGGCATGGCTAATTTGATGAACGTGCCTTGGTAAGCCAGTATAGAGTGTTAGGAAGGTATCTTTTATGGGCTCTACACCACTGAGAATGAAGGCAAAAAAAGGGATTTCATGCCTTGATTTTTTTTAAAGAGAAAACAGGGGAACACCAATGCATATTGACAGAACTGTCCTGCCTACAAAAGATCCAAAACTAAAATATAGCCTTGACTCTGTATATTTGTTATGTGTATTGGAGTTTGGATTATTGGAATAGGAATAGCTTCAAATAGTATAATCATGGAAGAAGAAGAATTTTTTTCCTTGGACCTCTATATTTCAAGAACATGAAGTTCACAAGTACTAATTGGTTCTTAATCGGGCTGGCCCGACCCAGACCCGACCCAAGTATCATCGGGTTGGGCCCGGGCTTGGGCTGGGTTTTCCAAATTTATTCAGGCCTAGGCCCGGCCCGCGAGCCCGCTACAGTAAATGGGCTTCGGGTTGGGCCGAGGTGGGCCCGGCACGACCTGACCTGATGCTCATCTCTACTTGCACCCCTTCACTCCACCACCAAGCCTCCTTTTGACCTAGAGCTCCTCCCTTTGACTCGCCTAGCATCTCTTTAGGTACCTTTCGGATACAAGATGCTACTGGCTCCCACATCTCGTTTGCACTACCGCTACAATCCCAAGATAAGTCTTCTAAAATCTTCTCCCTAAAGCTCGCTTGCTTCAGTGGAAGATTCCACCATCTAATTCTAGTTATCTTAAAAACCCTCCTTTTCTTTACCAGCCTTTTCATTTGTACATCCAAAACTAACAAGCGACGTTGGGTTGTCAAACTCTCTCTTGGGATTACTTTGCCGTCTTTACAACACATCCGATCTCTTCTCCTCAACGTAAAGTAATCCATCTGTGTTCTAGTTGGCCCATTCTTATAAATAATTAAATGTTCCTCCCTATTCTTGAAGAGAGTGTTTGCTATGAAAAGATCATATGCCGTTACAAAATCCAGGATGGTTTTTTCCTCTTCATTTCTATCCCCAAAACCATGTCCTCCATGAACATTAGCATACCCTGAAGCATCTTTTCCCACATGTCCATTAAGATCTCCACCGATGCAAATCATCTCTCTTTGTGGGATTCCTTGTAGACTCTTATAAAAATCCTCCCAAAAAGCTTGTTTAGTCCTTTCATCAAAACCATCTTGCGGTGCATAAACTGACATGATATTCAGAATTTCTTCTTCAAGCACCAATTTTAGCAAAATAATTCGATCCCTGAATCTTTTCACCTCAACCACACAATCCTTCAAATCCTTATGAACAACCACCACTCCAACACCGTTTTTACCCTTGTCTTTATCTGAATACCAAAGTTTAAAGCATGTCTTCTCAATCTCCCTTACTTTCTCTCCAACCCATTTAGACTCTTGAAGACATAGTATATGAATCTTCCTTCTTTCCATCGTATCCACTATCTCCATCAACTTTCCAGTTAAAGTGCCAATATTCCAACTACCAATCCGCAACTTCTGTTGCAATCTCTTTCGGACTAACTTCTTTACTTGCATGCGTCTATTATACGAGAACCCTTGTAAATTTTGGACTGCATCCGGGCGGTGATGTATCGGAACTAGCTTAATTACCCGTGCAAATTTTAAACTACATCCAAGATGCGATGTAGCGGCCCTTGCCGATTATTCATTGCATTCGGGCGTTGCAACGCGTCGCGAGTAGGGAACGCCCCAACGAAATCTGTATGTCTGCTTAAATCTATGTTGAAAAGATCTGATTGTCATGAGGTAACATCTTAAATAGTATAATTTTTTAATAAAAAAAGTAATATTTAGGATGTTGTCTCCGACTGATTTACGTTGGCTCTCATCTACCTAACGCAACCCTCCTCATTTACCCGGGCTTGGGACCGACCATGGCTGAGTTAATAAAAAATAATTACAACATAAAAATAAAATAAAATACTAGAAATAAAATACAACACAAAAATGATTTTTTGGATTTTTTACTAATTAAGAAAAGTAAATAAAAATTGAAGAAAGAAAGAATATTTACAATATATACAATGTACATCTAGGTCCCAAAATCCATATTTTGCAAACGAGCTCTGATTTTAATGAAACCACTTTTATTGGATAGAGAAATTTCTAACTTAAACTTTAAAAAGGGATTTTGGTGAATTTGGGTTCATATGATGCAGGAATTTAGCCGGGTAGTTGGACTTTACGGCTTTTTCTCTTTAAGATCTAGGAGCATCTATTTAAGAAGAAATTTATTTTATATTTTTGTATTTTATATATAATTTTATAAACAAGTCAAAGAAAGAACTAGCCAAAAAGGAGTTGAAATGAATTTATTAAAAATACATTAAGTTTTGGGCTATTTACAGGTGGAAATTTCCTTTATTTTGTGGCTTTTTATTATTATTTTATTTTATAAAATATAATATGTAATAGTTAGTGTATTTTATTTACGAGAGTCATTTTATTAATTTATTGATTTTATGAACATTTATTTGAGATTTTACTCAGGGATTTTGTTAAAATCAATATATTGAGATGATGAATCGTGGATTCATCAATAATGCAATAAGGTTGAGGTCCTACATCCACTTCATAGCGGCCTTCTCGGTTAGGAAGAATAGAAAAAATGGGTTGAAAAGCTCAATCATAGAATTGCCCTTCTTGAATTCTCGAACCACAACCGTCAAGACTCAAGGAGTTTTTGCATCTTCATCTTGTACAACCTCATGTTCCAGTAGTCTCACCTCCACCTCCAACCCAAGGTGGGCACAACCTCCAACATCATTTTCCTCCTTGCTAAATTTTCAACCCGCAACTCCTACATGTACTATTAAAAGGCTCAAGGACTTCAACCTCACCATCCAATCTTTGGTCACTATCAAATGATGCAGGAGATCTCTCTTACCATGTCAGTGACTCCCCATAGGCTCCTAAAGCCAAGATTTATTAGTTTTGAAATGGAAACTAATGTAACAACCCGAAAATAAGTCTTTTTCCTAACCTCTTAAAAACTGATCAATATGATACTCAACCGATTTGTTGAAAAAACTCAAATGAGCCTACGAACACAAGAATTGGTGGTGTGCCCTAAAAGTTGTGTCAGTGTGATTTAGCATTTATGGAACAGAGAAAATTGAATGATGGGAATGGGACTTAATTCACTCGAGATTTGATCATCTTAGGCTATGATATTCAATTAGAATCGCCCCTATCAACACAACCCTCCATATACACAGTTCATTCAGAAGATGTTTGGGATGAGGCATGGATAGATGGTGGAGATTTCAATGTGACATTGTGATCGAAGGACAGACCAAGGGTGAGAGGCAGATGTGATGCTGGGTCGCTTGGTTTATCATCACTGATTATCGAGATGCAGCTGAAGATTATTGAAGCTGAAGCGGTACGTTGTCGCCACACTTGAAGGAGCTCTAAATCAACATCACGCATTGATTGTTTTTGATGTCTGTGGAGGCAAAACAGCTTTTCTCGCTTGCTTTTAGAGTTAGGGAGACCACAACATTTCTTCATACTTGAATGTTCATGCATTATGGAGGAAGGGTTCCATGAGATGGTTAAGGAGTTTTGGTTAAACGTGAGAATTACAAAAATTTAGGATTTATGATAATATAGTTTTGAATGTTTGAAGTTTAAGACTGTTGAGAAAAATAGAAAAGATGTTTATTCCTGATAATCCTAGGCTCTCTTATATAGAGGAGAAACCTATGGGTAAATTACATAAGATGGATACAAAGAAACAAAATAAAGAAGTACACGGAGAAAATAAAAATATCTCTACACTCCACCTCAAAATGGAGCATAGATGTCAACCATGCTCAGCTTGGACGAACACTTCTGAAATGATGCTATAAGTAATGTCTTGATAAAGATATATGTCGTTTGCTCTCCTGAACTAACATGGGAGGTAGAAATCAAGCATGTTGAATCATATCTCTAGTATAATGGCATGCTTCGTTCTTTCATGGAATACAGGGTTGTTTGCAATGAATAAGGCAACATGATTATCACATTGTAACTTCATGGGTAGAGGTACATTTATGTGCAAATTAGCTAGCACTGCTCGAACCCACATCATTTCTGTACTAGCTTGTGCCATAGCACTATACTCAGATTCGGCACTTGATCTAGGCACAATTGTTTGTTCTTGTTTTTCCAAGAAACAAGAGAACTACCAACAAACACTGCAAAACCCGAACCCGAAGTAGACTTCCTATCCTTAGGGCACCCTGCATAGCATGCATCAGCACATGCAGAAGCAGAAAGAGTCTCTCCTTTCCTGAATAGTAATCCTGCACCTGGAGAAGATTCTAAATATCTCAATATCATGCATATAGAATCAATATGTACATGTCGAAGCTGTTCCATGAACTGGCTCATCTGACTCACTACAACAACAACACACAACAATAAAGCCTTTTCCCACAATTAAGTAGGGTTGGCTACATGGATCTTCGCCTCCATTCAGACCTATCTTGGGTCAATCTCGGGCTTATATCTAAAAAACTAATATCCTTTCGTATAGTCTCTTTCCAACACTTCTTGGGTCGTCCTCGCCCTCTCTTAGCCAGCTCAACATCCCAACACTCACATCCTCACCCGACTCACTGCAAAAGAGATACCACGTCTAGTAATAGTAACATATAGGAGTTCTCCACCATCTCTCTAGATCTCCTCATGTCAACCTCATCGGTATCACCATCATATAACTTCATGCTAAGATCCATAGGAGTAGTAAAAGGTCAACGCCCAATCATGCTCGTCTCAACAAGCATGTCTGTAACATACTCCTTTGGATCACCACAAGACCATGCGTACTCCTAGCAAATTCTAACCCTACGAAATACCTTAGGGTGCCCAGTTCCTCAGTAACAAATTAACGACCCAGAAATTCTTTTGTCATCTTTACCCCCAGCATATCATCTTCTCCTGTAACAAGTATATCATCAACATAAACCATGATAATAACAGTACCTTTAGGTATTCTCTGTACAAACAGTGAATGGTATGCATTTGACCTCTTGAACCTCTAGGTATTCTCTGCACAAACAGTGAATGGTATGCATTTGACCTCTTGAACATCTGCCTTTTAATCAGATCCGAGAGCGTCTAACACCATGCCCTTGGACGTTGCTTAAGGTCATATCTTGCCTTAAGGAGTCTACAAACCTACCGACACTCCCCCTCAACAACAAACCCCAGAGGTTGCTGCATATACATACACTTCCTCCCATAGATCTTTGTGCCTTTTCGTGGTAGAAGCCTTCGATGTGGAGGGCGAGACCATCTTGCGGCAATATGTAGGGACCTTGTGCGGTGCTTTGGGTGCGGCGGAAGCGGATATAGGAGGCATCGTTGTCCAAGGAGGGGTCCCCGTCCCGCAGAGGAGGGAGGGAAGAGATCTTGTGGAGCAAGGGCGGATCATATTCTAGTGAGGTTTTTACCGGAGAGAGGGGAGGAGCTTGGATGATGCTATGGCGGATATCGGAGGTGCGATTGGTCACGGTTTCCATGGGGATGTTGTTCTCCTAGATGAACTCCTCGTCTGTGCTCAAGGTTTTTTATCGAAAAAAGAAGTTATTACACCATTCACGCGTAGCGGCGGGGTTGGTGCATTGGAGGTCCCCTCTCTTGAGAGATGGATGGTGTGACTCAGGAGGCGGGAGAGTATCTTCTCGATTAGGGGGGTCCCATACGTGGGGCAGAATTTGGTGATGATCAAGGAGGTGTTGCAGCCGATGATGAAGGTCACAGGGATCGTTGCAGACAGGATGAGGTGCGGTAAACCACCGTGGATGCTGGTTAAGGGGACCGGCTGGGAGAGGGCATCGTCGATGTTCTTTGAGGCATGCTTTTTTCGGGCATCCTTTGGCCTGGAGGTGCATGAAGAGCCTGAGCATGGCGACGCAGGGCCAGAGGAAGGTGGGCCGACACGGAAGGTGAAGGAAAAGGAGAGAGGCACTCTCAACAATTTTCAAAAGAGCATACCTTTTTTGAAACCTGGTGTAGTGTGCGGCACAAGTATCAGCATGAACTATGAGGCAGGTGGATCCGGGGAACTGGCCTCGTATGACGACGTTGTATCGGGTCGCGCGGATCCGGGGGTTCGGGTTGAAGGAAAGGTGATCCACGATGGACCCAACGGCAGCTCGGGCATATCCGGAAGAGAGAGATCCGTCTATTCAACGAAAGATGTCCCAATCTCTGTTCGGGTTGCGAGCTTTCCGGGTACCAGGATTCGACACAGCAGGATGGGCAGCGCTCCAAAGACGATCTGGGCGATCCGAAGGAGCGTGACCCCCTCCAGTTGGATGCAGAGTGTTTGTGGATGGGGCGGGAGTCAAGGGTGTGGCTTAATGGACGGCGGGTGGAGAAGGTTGGAGATTCAAAGGGAAGGGTGACGCCCCAGGGGAGCCAACCGAGAGCAGGGGTGCGGGCATCAGAGGCGAGAAAGGGGCGGCGAGGACTTCTAGGGATCTGACGAACCGACGGAAGGTGCTTGAAGGCTTGGGCGGGGAGATGTGAGGAGAGTCGGAGGGGTTGGGTCAGTATGGAATGCAATATGTCAGGAGATACAATCGAGAGAAAAGGAGAGGTAGGTATTTGAGTATTTACAGGCAACTGGAGTGTGTGTTGCACACGGCCGTCTCTGAAGATGGTGCCACCATAGGGGGTGGTGGGGGATGGAAGGTCCTGCAGGAGCATAGTAAGGCGGTGATGCAGCTCGAGGGTGGGCCACCAAGAAAAGAGGGCGGGGGTAGGGATGAGGAGGTGCATGGAAGGGCGGCAAAAGAAGCGGAGGCGTATCTGGGCAGGGAGGAGTTGGCATGCATCAGAGTAGTGCCACCGAAGGGGGCCTCCTCGATTCTCAATGAATGTGATTTCATGGGATGGCAGGGGCTTGGGGTAGGGGGTGAAGAGGTTGGCGATGAAAAATTAGCTTATGGAGAACATGCAGACACGAGTATGCTGCTAGAAACTAGAAACTATGATCGTGCACGATTTGCAGAGAGTGGAATGAGGTTGGGTCAATCATGCAGGGGGGGGTCAAGATGATTGATTCGGTGGGGGTTGCTGGGAGACTCTTCACAGGATGGAATGGTGACAATCTGGTGATGAAGGGGGATGAGGTGTAGGGGCGGCATTCGCTCTCTGTTTACCTGCGACGTAAGGCCGATGGGATGAGGTTCATTGTCACTGATGTTTATAGGCCAAGTGGTGAAGGAAATCCCACGATGCTTGTGGACGGGATGTTTCTGGCCAGAGTTGGGTTCCCCGATGTGCCATGGATCATCAGGGGTGGTTTCAATATGACATTGAAACCAGAGGATAGGTCGGGAGAGAGAGGAGGGAGAGACAGCATATCAGTTGAATTATGGGAGATGGTGGACGAGCTGGGGCTCCATGTGATGGATGTGGCGGGATGTTCATACACATGGAGGAGCTCGAGGTCGTGTTCACGCATAGGCAGATTTATGGCTTCCACGGAGGCAATCCAACGGTTTCCTTTGGCTGAGACCAGAGCATCGCCCATGGCTCATTCAGATCACACATCGATACTGTGGTACTCAGGGGAGGGGGTTAGCCCTCGTTCTTTCTTCAGGTTTGAAAAGGCATGGTTGATGGAGGAGGGATGGTGGTGGAGGTGTGGGTTGTTTGTTGACCGTCGAAGTCGGCGATGGCCAGATTTGCATGCAAGCTATCCGAGCTCGGGAGATTCCTAAGGGATTTTCACAAGGACAATCGGATCAAGCGTAGGAAGAGAAGAATAGGGGCACTGAGGGGGAGGCTGGGTTGGATGGCCTAGAGGATGGAAGGGAACTGCGAGAGGAGGAATTAGAGGAAAGAAGAGAGCTCCCCGAGGAGGTGATTCTTTGTGAGGATAAGAAGGAAGAGGTGGCATGGAGGCAGCGATCAAGGCAGCAGTGGGTGCGCGAGGGGGATGCAAACCCACGTTTTTTTCATGTAGTGACAAGTGGAAGGAGGTGAAGGAACTACATCCATTCGGTCGAGGTTGGGGATCAGAATTTTGAGGGAGATGACCGCGTTGGGACGACGATTCAGGCACATTCCAAGATTTTGGGAGAAGGAGATCGCGGACGGGCTGGGGATGGCAAGGGAGGGGAGTGACTCAGTTATCTGACGGGGAGGCGAACTTGTTGATGAAGGCTTTCTCTGAGGAGGAGGCAAGGAGGGTGCTTTCCAGTTGAATGCGCATGGCGCACCGGGCGCTGACAGAATCCCAGTTTGCTTTTACATGGAGTTCTGGGAGGTGGTGAAGGCCGATGTCTTGGAGGTGTTATCAGAGTTCAGGAAGGGCAATCAGGGGTTCGAGAGACTCAACAAGGTGTTGCTTGTCTTGCTGCCGAAGAAGGAGGTGCCAACCATGGTGGAAGACTTCAGGCCAACCGCGCTATCTAACACCATATACCTCATCATTTTCAAGATCCTTGCACTGGTTGAGGAGATTGCTGAACCGAATCATTTCGCCAAAACAGATGACTTTTATCCATGGGAGGCAAATGGTTGACGGATTGGTGATGGCTTCTGAGATGGTAACCTATTGGAAAAGAAACAAAAACAAAGGGGTGATGTGGATGATCGACTACTCAGGCATATGATTGCATGGATTGGTGATTCTTATGGACTTCACTAGAGAAGAGGGGGTTCCAGAACACGTGGATTGTGTGGATCAAGCGGTATGTAACAAGAAACTCTCATGCGGTGCTGGTGAACGAAAGACCGAAAGGGGGTTTCTTCCAACCTCATCGAGGGACTAGGCAGGGATGTCCTTTGACGCCGCTATTATTCGTCATTGTTGCTGAGCTCTGACGGTTATGATGAGGCCGGCAGGGAATGGGGGATGGTGCTCGGGCTACATAAGGGAGGATATATAGGTTCAATTGTTGCAATATGTAGACGACACAGTGAAGTTTTTAAAGGCAGAGGAAGAGAAGATTCGAAGAGCATCTGGTGTAATGGAGATCTTTGGGGAGCTGTCGGGCCTAAGGGTGAATAGGGGAAAAATTTTTGTGGTTCCGTTTGGAGGGCAGCGCATGTCGGAGGCTTTGGGGTGCCCATCAGCTTTATTGACAATCACGTATCTGGGTCTATTGTTGGTGGCTGGGAGACACAAGATGAGGGACTGGAAGGGGTTGTTGGAGAGGCTGGAGGGGAAGCTAGCGGAATGGAAGGCGAGGACTTTGTCTAGGGGAGGGAAGTTGATTCTTCTTAAGCGTGTTTTGTCTGCAATTCCAATATTTTTTGCCCTACGAGGTCGTTGTCAGTGGGGGTGCGAAGGAAGATGGAGGCATTGATGAGAAGGTTTTTTTGGTCGGATGGAAGGCAGGGTAAGAAGGGCATGAATTTGGTGGATTGGAGGAGTGTCACTAAGCCAAAGGGTGACAGCAGCCTGGGGGTCTTACGGATGGAGGAGATGAACAAGACATTCATGGCCAAATGGGTGGTCCATATATGGAGCAACTTGGAGGACTTGGTATGCAGATTGATGAGGAAAATTTACAGGATCTCTATGTCTCTGGAGATTGAAGATGGTCGCCTCACGTCCTCATTATGGAGTAGCATTGTGCAGGTGGTTCCGAAGCTGACGTCTAGGTTGAGGCCAATCCTTGGGAACGGTGATGATTTTCGCTTTTTAGCTTGACAAACTGGATAGGGAGTGGTGCGATAGGAGAGAAGTACTCAAAGTTGCTGCAATTGGCAATGGACAAGGAGGTTTCGATTCATCGTGTATGGGATCTGGGATCTGGAGCCCCAACTTTTGCTTTGAAACTTTCGGACCAAAGGGTCAACGACTTTATGGAGATGCATTTTGAGCTTGCACGGATAGAGGGACCAAGGGAAGGAAGGGATCATTTAGCTTGGGGGTGGTAGGTTTTCGGTCAAGAAGGCGTATCGGTGTTTAGTGGAGGAGGGCAAGGGGGAGGAGGAAGAGATGGCCATGGACATGCGTATGATTTGGAATTGCGCATGTTCGACTCATGTGGCAGGTGTGGAGAGGCAGTGGAAGATTTGGACGACACATGTGACAGGTGTGGAGAGGCAGTGGAAGACCTGGACCACTTGTTCTTTTCATGCGCATGTTCGACTCATGTATGAGTGAGACAAGGATACAATGGCCCGTTGGGCAGAGCAGCCCATTTTTTTGGAGGGAATTAAGATTGGTGTATGGCTCAGAACGAGAAAACTCAATCATTATCTTCGCGTTCTTGTGGGAGATTTGGTGTGCTAGAAATGATGTAATTTTTTTGGGGGAATACTTTTTCTCTGAGAATGTGATCGAGCATTGTCGAGCATTATATGAAGCTTGGGCCATGCAATTTTGTGTAACTTTTACGATTTTATTATATATAATAAACGTATGGGTCCCAATTAAGGAGACCACCTTTTTTGCTTCTCAAAAAAAATCTTAACTTTGTAATAACTAGATCTTCCATTGTCTATAAAAAATAATGGCATCAGCACCTAAATGAAATTCAGATTGAAAAAACCCAAATGTTGAACTTCCAACTTCGCGGCAGCGAAACAAAGCACGAAATTAAAGTGATTTACTGTCGTATTTAATATTCGGTAAAAAATAGCTGCGCAAAAAATACACTCAGTGGACAAATAAAGCAAAAACCAATTAGGGTGTACCTTTCCAACACGAGGAGCAATTAGCCAGGCAAGAGTAACAGTTAGTAAACCTGTGGCAACTAATATCCCTGTACCCTCAACAGCCCATTTGGCAGTCAAGCTTTCCGAAGTTGTAGCATTTTCTTGAAGAACAAGAGAAGACTGATCAGGAGCACCATGAGAAACTGTTGTGGAGTTGAGTTGAGGATTAAACCACAAAATTATCTCACTGAGCCTCAGTCTCCTAATAGCAGCAGCTGCATCAGAATCATCACCAGGGTAGACATCTACACATACATGATTAGGCTGTCCCCTGGCAGCCTTTTCCGTTTGAGCCTCGTAGTAATCCAAACATGCTGAGACCTTCTTGAAGTCATCTGGTCTAATATTTCTGGCCACGGTTCCACAAATTTCACAAATTGTTGACCCATGATTGATAAACCATTTCAATGCACATGCATAATGTGCAAGAGCAAGATCACCTTTACACAAGCATCCCAGATTCACCAGCAAATCATGCTGATGACCTGAACCAGTCTCTATATCATTATGGCAAACAAGAATTTCTCCATCTGGACTCACAAGCTCAATGAAACCGGGCTGTATCACGTCGTTCTTCTCATCTTTAACATCTTCGATTGCCTTCAAGGATGCTCTAGCATCTTTCATGTTTACATCAGAGCCTTCCAAACTTGGTGGGATTATATTTAACAAACTTAATGCAGCCTCACCCAATCTATCAGATTCTAAACATTGGCACACTCGACAAATGCTGCATTTATCATCCTTATCAAGACTTGAGTACAAAACGGAACTCTCGGGATTCTTCGCCTCAGTAGAAGTGCATGAGCTAACATTACATCCATCATCTTGTTTTTGCATAGAACTAGCTTCCATCACGGGTGGACGTGACAATGCAAACTTCAGGAAGTTTCCCTAGAAGTACAACTAGCATGTTCTGTACTCCGGCAGGTACGAAAATAGAAGTCGCATCCTCTAGAGTCGCAGCATTTGCACGATATACCAATAGGTTCTTTTTTTGCTATACACTAGTAGTGCGTTCGTAATGTAGTAGGTTGTACATATATATTCTGAAATGGAATGACACAGTTGCTCATAGGCACTTCAAACCAAGGGAGCTTTCTATAGAATTCCAGAATGGATGTGCTTTATTTACATTCTCCCTGTTACATGCACGTGCGCTGCACAGTAAATGAAGGTTTAAATCATATGACATCTCATGTGTAAATCTTCAAAAATACAGCTGATAATGGGATCTATCACATCTAATTGCACCCATGTAAAGCCCGTGTTATAAATTACAAAATCCATAGATCATACACCAACAACAACCATATTCAAGCCGAAATAGACATTCTGATGGTGCACAAATTAGCAATAACATGTACAAAAAGGGAAATTGCAGCTCAAATTTAAAAAAGATGGAAGAAAAAATTCTTCACTGAATTTGACTGAACATTTTTAGATTGAACAAATACAATGATCCTACACCACTTTATTATAACAGTAAAAAATTCATTATGTGGCTTTCATAATGTAAGCCAAGAATGAAAATTTCTGTCCGAGAGCGAAAGAGAGTTTTGACAGGAAAATTAATACACATGTGGTGGCTCGCCCTCCTCTTTAATAAATACACAGGAATTTGTAAAATTCTCGTATGCATTCTGTTGAGATATTTTTACATTTCCACTTACCTTTCGGTTATTTTATTTCTTTATATCAATCTTATGTAATTTACCCATAGGTATCTCCTCTGTATTGTTGAGAGAATTATATCTCTGAGTACCTATTTTATATTTCATGTTTTCTTCGTGTATCTCTCATGTAATTAACACATGGCTTTTCTCCTATATAAGAGAGCCCTGGGATCCCTTCAATAACATGTCTCATTTTTATCCCAACATGGTATCAGAGCAACGGTCCTAGACCGGGGTTCTCGTACCCTAACCCTAACCCTTCACCCGCCAGCCCCCTACCCTCTCTATCTCTCTCTGCGCGCCGTCGCACCTCCGAGCCCAGTGCCGCCTCCCTCCCAGTGCCGCCTCCCTCCCGACGGCATCGCCCTTCCGCGCCGCCTTCCAAGGCCAGCTGTGCTGTCCTCGTCATGGCAACGACGCCCCGCCCCTCCTTCGGTGCCGTTGCCCTTCCCACAGGGGTTCCAACGCCCGCATAAGACTCTAAGGCCCTTGTAAGTGCCCGGCGGCCCTCTTTCCAGCCATATCAAGGTCTGGACTGATTCTAAATACCTGATATAATCTGATTTATCACGTGAGTTGAGGCCCTAGACCGCGAACAAAGCTGAATGAGTGTATGAGTCTAAGATACAACTCATCCCCATTATGATGTTGTAGACAAGCCTATTATTGAGTTGTTCCCCTCTTGTTCCGTGACTTGGCCTATTGAAGAATGTCAGAAATTAAGGGTGACGTATTCTCCTCTTCCGGAGCCTTCAAGAGCTCGGCACCTATCGTGAAGATGGACGGGACCAACTACGAGTTATGGTCCATGCAGTTTCGTACCCTAATGCGATGCCACAACAAGGAGCATATTCTGACAGACTCGGAGCCGGCGGACAAGACTGGGGCAAATGCATCATGGAAGCAAGATGATGCCTATGCTCGTATCTGGCTCTCCGGGACGCTTAGCACAGAGATTGCTAATGATATTGTCAATCAGCCAACTGCTAAGGCCATGTGAGATATATTGACCGCTACGTATGGCAAGGCGAAGAATGAAAGCAAGATCCTCCAACTTAAGTTTGACATTTTCTCGACCAAACAGAATGGTCGACCTCTCCATTCCCACTTCGCGCATCTGAGAGGCATGTTTGAACGACTCCACAGTTTCATGCCTATTACTACCAGCGTGGAACAACAACAGGCGTATCGGAATGCGACTATGACTGGAGTTTTCTTATCTTCCCTTGACTCAGAGTACGAAGCTGCTCGTACTCAACCTCTAATTGGCGAGAGCATACCACCAATGGAGGAAGTCTACAAATGTCTGAGCAGGATTACTACTACGCCACAGACAACGTCTTCGGCTATGGTCGCCTACTCGGAGGATACATGCTTTCATAAGCATGGATATCCAGCATCTGCACGCATTGCTGAGTAGACGGACTCTTCACCAGCTCCTACTACATATGCACGTTTTGATGATCTAGTTCGAGAAATGGTGACCACTCCTGCGCCTCAGACTGCAAGCCCATCAGATGCAGCGGCCTCTGCCAGAGCTGAGAGCACTGTCTACTTCCTCAGGTATTCCATATGCGTTTACCGATACTAGCATGACTGACAGAACATATTGGATAATGGATTCTGGTGCATCCCATCATATGTGTGGCGATCGGATGCAGTTTGCATCTTACAGATCTATTCCTCCTAGACAATCCGTGATCATTGTCAATGGAGTTCGCCTACCCATTGTTGGTCAGTGGGAGATTGTTTTAGCACCTTCTATATGTCTTCAGAACGTCTTACATGCTCCATATATTCAAATGAATCTTTTTTCTATCAGTCAAATTACAAAAGATTTACACTGTCATGCCATCTTTGACACCTCTTCTCTTATGTTTCAGGACATACTAACTAGCAGGATCATTATTCATGGCCATGAGCAGAGAGGATTGTACAAGCTTGTTGTTCCATCTTGTGCTGGTGTAGCCTCTATTCCTCCTGGCTCGGTTTCTCCTCTCACGTGGCATCTTCGTTTTGGTCACATGCCTCTTCAAAAGATGATAAGGATTCTTCCGCAAATATCTCCTCGTACTACATTGGACTGTGAAACATGTCAACTTGGGAAACATCATCGCACCTCTTTTCCGAGTCGTCCGAGTCGTACTCGTCGTCGGTCTTTTGAGTTGTTTCATTTTGACATTTGGGGTCCCAATCGTGTTCCTGACCATCCGGAGCATCGATTTTATATGGTTGCTGTCGATGATTATTCTAGACTCTCTTGGATTTTCCTATTAAAACATAAGTCTGAAGCAGGTTCTATGATTAAGAACTTTCTTATTGAAGTAAACAATATTTTCTCTGCCAACGTCAAATTCATTCGTATTGATACTTTGGAAATCTTTACATTACGCTTAGCAAAATTTCTCAAATCTTTAGGTATTGTTCATCAGACATCCTGCAATTATACATCACAGCAAAATGGCGTGGCAGAACGTAAACATCGACACCGTCTTGATGTCACAAGAACCTTGTTGATTCACAGTCATATTCCACATTCATTCTGGGGAGATGCGGTTCTCACCGCTTGTCACCTGGTGAATCGTATGCCGTCCACTATTCTTGGAGAGAAGATCCCCTTTCATATTGAATTCCCTAAGAAAGAACTTTTCTCTCTTCCTCCCAAGGTATTCGGATCGGTTGCTTTTGTTCATGATTTTACTCCAAGTCGAGACAAGCTATCTCTAAGAGCTGTCAAATGTGTTTTTGTTGGCTATTCATGTACCCAAAAGGGATATAGATGTTTTGAGTCTTTTGACCCTATTGGAAGGAAATAATACATGAGTGTTGACGTTACATTTTTTGAATCTATTATGTACTTCTCTCCAATAGGTGACAGGTTGTCCCATGCTGGCTTTAGAGAGGATGTGGTGGTTCCCCCACCTCCATCTTCTCCTTCCCATACTACTTCTGATGCCCCTCGGTCATCTCCTCCACCAACTCCACCTCCACCTCCTACCACCAAGTCCACGTTTTTACCCCCATGTTTATTCTCGTGGGTCTTCTACTCGCTCCTCTACTCATGCGCCGTCAACATCATTCACCATGCCTCACGTATGTCATGATCATATTGTTTGTACGGATGGCATTGGCAATTTACATGATACACAGGACGAGTTGGTTCCAGAGGATGATGAGGCTAATGATCTGGAGATACATATTGCTCAACGGAAACCTCGTCGCAAATGTGCTACGTACCCTCTTGCTGCGCATGTATCCTTGGATCACATTTCCGCATATTACAGGAAGTTTGTGGTGGGATTATCGTCAGTAAATATCCCACGAACATATCAAGAGGCACTTCAGGACAGCAGGTGGTGCCTTGCAATGGAAGAAGAAATGGCAGCCCTACAATCACGTGGGACCTGGAGCATTGTTTCTGCTCCTCCAGGTGCCTCCGTTGTTAGCTGCAAATGGATTTTTACGGCTAAGCAGAGGGCAAATGGCAGTGTAGACTGCTACAAGGCAAGGCTTGTGGCTCGAGGCTTTACTTAAACCTATGGTGTGGACTATCAGGACACCTCTCCAGTAGCAAGACACTTGACACTACGCATTCTTCTCTCTGTTGTTATTCGCGGGACTGGCCTTTATACCAACTTGATGTGAAAAATGCATTCCTCTATGGGGATCTACAGGAGGAAATATACATGCAACAGCCATCAGGATTTGCTACTGAGGGGGAGTCCCAGAAGGTGTGTCGACTACATAAAGCGATTTATGGTATGAAGCAGAGTCCGAGAGCTTGGTACCAAAAGCTATCAGAGCTAATAGAGCGACAGGGGTTTGTTCGGTCTACTGCGGACCACTCGATGTTTGTCCAAAGGACACAAAGAGGTAATGTGGCGATTCTTATTTATGTGGATGATATTGTTATTATAGGAGAGATGAGCAGGGCATTCATACTGTCAAGGAGTTTCTTGGTCAACAGTTCGTGACTAAGGACCCTGGCAAGCTTCGTTACTTTCTTGGGCTGGAATTCGCCAAGAACCAGCGTGGCCTAGTAATGACTCAGAGGAAGTTTGTTATGGACCTTCTCTCTGAGACAAGTATGACCGGCTGTAAACCTGCTACCACACCTATGGATGCAAGTATGAGGCTATATGATAAGGACACAAAGGAAGTCGACAGGAGAAGATATAGGGAACTTGTTGGGAAGCTTTTATACATTACCATCACCATGCCAGATATTGCTTTTGCAGTAAGCAAAGTTAGTCAGTTCATGGAGCAACCTATGAAGGTGCATATGGATGCCGTTCATATGATCTTGTGATATTTGAAGGCTTCACCTGGTTCAGGCCTCATATTCAGTAGGGATCCATCTCTTGATGTGACAGCATGTGCAGATGCAGATTATGCAGGATGTCCCAAAGATAGAAAGTCTACTTCTGATTTTGCTATTTTTGTTGGCAGCTCACTGGTTTCATGGAAAAGCAAGAAGCAGACGGTGGTGGCTTAGATCTAGTGCGGAATCTGAATACAGACAGAGCCATGGCACAAGGATGTGCGGAGATGATGTGGGTCAGATCAGTATTAACCAACCTTACTGTTGAGGTTTCTCTTCCCATGAAACTTATATGTGATAATCAAGCAGCTTTGTTTATTGCCAATAACTCTACTTTTCATGAACGGACAAAGCATATCGAAGTAGACTGTCATTATACTAGAGAGATGAACCAGCAAGGGCTTATATCCACCTCTCATGTTTCCACAGGAGATCAGACGGCAGACATCTTCACCAAGGCCTTGGCTAGAGGTCCGTTTGAGAGGTGTTGTTCCAAGCTGAGCATGATTGATATTTATGCTCCAGCTTGAGGGAGAGTGTTGAGAGAATTATATCTCTGAGTATCTATTTTATATTTCATGTTTTCTTCGTGTATCTCCCATGTAATTAACCCATGGTGTTTCTCCTATATAAGAGAGCCCTGGGATCCCTTCAATAACATGTCTCATTTTTATCCCAACGTATATAAGAGAGCCTAGGGTTTCAAGAATAAACACATCTATTGTTTTTCCTAACATGGTATCAGAGCGGTGGTCCAAGACCAAAGTTCGAGTATCCAAAAAAACCTTAACCCCACCTTCAGCCCTCGCCCGTGTGTGTGCCGTCCATGCTCGGTGCACGGGTTGTCGCGACACACGAGGTAGAGAAGGCTCGTCTAATTTCCATGGACGTAGACCTCGTGGTAGAGAGGGTCGAATCCGTCAGCCCTGCATGTTTTATCATCGTCGTGGCCATTCAGAGGATACATGCTATTCCAAACATCGATTTCCTCCATCGGTCCAAATGGCGGGACAGGTTGATTCTCCAGCAACTCCTACTTCAAATCAACAGTTTGATGATCTCGGGGCGAGATTGAGGGATATTATGCCTCCTTCGACTTCACCATCTCCAGGAGGCCATTTAGATCTGGCAGCCTCTGAATCTGCAAGTACCTCTGCTACAGCTGGCATTTCAGGTACTTGTTCTTTTACATCTTTTCATGGATCTGAGATTACAGAGTGCATTATGGACTCCGGTGCGATACATCATTTATGTGGAAACAAACAACAACTTGCATCATATAGACAGGTTCCTTCAGGGAGAACAATTGTGATAGCTGATGGGACTCATTCCTCAATCACAGAACAAGGAGATCACTTTAACGCCCTCAATGTGTTTGCGGAATATGATACATGCCCATGATTTCTCTATGAATTCGTTTTCTATTAGTTATATTACAAAGGATTTGCACTGCCGAGCTATTTTTGACCCATCATCTCTTATTTTTTAGGACATTCTTACGAGCAGAGTGATTGGATGTGGTCGTGAGTAGGGTGCCTTTATCGCCTGGTTCGAACTCCCTATGTAGGAGTAAATTCTCATTCGTATGGACAAGTCTCTCCATTCACTTGGCACCTTCAATTTGGTCATCTACCTCTTCAGAAGATGTGTCACATGCTGCCACAGATTTCACCTGGTTCTTCCTTTTAGTATGAGGTGTGTCAGTTGAAAAAGCATCATCGATATGCTTTTCCCAGTCGTCAGAGTCCGAGCGGTAGCTCCTTTTTGAATTATTTCATGTTGACATTTGGGGTTCGAGTCGTGTTCCTGATAACCAGGGACACAGGTTTTATCTTGTAGCCGTAGATGATTTTTCACGATTGTCACGGGTGTTCCTTTTGAAAAATAAGTCTAAAGCAGAAGATCTGATCAAAACTTTTATTAATGAAGTGCAGAATGTTTTTTCTAGCTCTGTGCAATTTATACGAACTGATAATGCTTTGGAATTCTGTACTCGTGATCTATCCCATTTTCTTTAATCTCGGGGATTATTCATCAAACATCTTGTGTAAGGACCCCGACGGGGAAGACTGACTATTTTGATATCAACATTGGTTTACATCAAGGTTCAGCTTTGAGTCCATTTCTTTTTACTTTGATTATGGACGAGTTGACAAGTCACATTCAGGATGAGTTACCTTGGTGTATGTTATTTGCTGATGATATTGTGTTGATTGACGAGACTAGAGATGGAGTAAATGAGAAGCTTGGGGTTTGGAGACATGAATTGGAGACTAAAGGTTTTCGTATAAGTAGGGCTAAGACGGAATATATGGAATGCACCTTTGATGGAAGCAATGATGAAGGAATCGAGGTGAAGATTGGTGACGATAACATTCAGAAGAGAGATTATTTTAGATATCTGGGATCTATTTTGCAACATGATGGGGAAATTGATGGAGATGTTACTAATAGAATAAATGCAGGCTGGCTAAAGTGGAGAGGAGCCTCCACTGTTCTCTGTGATAAGAAAATTCCTTTAAAAATTAAAGGAAAGTTTTACAAAGCAGCCGTGAGACCTGCTATGCTTTATGGTTCTGAATGTTGGCCTGTGAACCATAGACATGTGCAGAGAATGGCTGTAGCAGAAATGAAAATGCTAAGATGGATGTGTGGACATACACGTAAAGATCGGATTCGGAATGATGCACTCAGAAAGAAAGTTGGTGTAGCTCCGATCGAGGATAAGATGCGAGAAAACCGCTTAAGATGGTTTGGTCATTTGCAAAGAAGGTCAACTGATGCACCGGTTAGGAGATGCGAGTGGTGGGATGTTGAGCCGGCTAAGAGAGGGCGAGGACGGCCCAAGAAGTGTTGGAAAGAGACTATACGAAGGGATCTTAGTTTTTTGGATATAAGTCCGAGATTGACCCAAGATAGATCTGAATGGAGGCGAAGAATCCATGTAGCCGACGCTACTTAATTGTGGGAAAAGGCTTTGTTGTTGTTGTTGTTGTGATCTTGTGCTTACATTTCTTAGCAAAATGGTGTTGTTAAGAGAAAGCATCGTTATCTTCTCGGATGTTACTCGGACTCTTCTCATTCAGAGTCGTGCCCCACATTCGTTTTGGAGTGTTGTGGTTCTTACAGCATGCTATTTGGTGAACCGCATGCCATTGTCTCTCTTGGGTGAGAAAATTCCTTTCTCTATAGCTTTCCCTGAGAAGGAGTTAGTCTCACTCACTCCTTGTGTGTTTGGCTTTGTTGCTTTTGTTCACCGGTTGATCACAAGTCTTGACAAGCTCTCTCCTATAGCTGTCAAATGTGTGTTTCTCGGGTACTCCAGGACCCAGAAGGATACCGATATTATGATCCTTTGCGCAAAAAATACTTATTAGTGCTGATGTCACATTTTTTTAGTATGTGATGTACTTCTCTCCTACAGGTGACAGGTTGGCTTCATCGGACTCAGATGATGAGGTTTACATGCCACCTCCTCCTACGAGCTATTCACCACCTCCTCCTGTGCTTGTGGTCCCACCTCCGCCACCACCACCTCCTCCTCCACCCCCTCCTGCTACCCAGTCGCATGTGCCAATTGTTCCACCATTATCTAAATTCTATACACGTCGGGCTGCTTCTGCTCGTGGTCATAGCCCGTCATCCAGTATGTTCCAAGTTTGTTTTGATAACAAGGCTTCTAATGATGGGTCTGGAGATATATCTATGCAGGAATCATTGTAGGAGAATAGCCCACAGATGGAGGAGGTTCATAATGACCTGGATATTCCTATTGCAATTCACAAGCAGAAGTAGCCTTGTACTTCTTACCCCCTTGCTTCTCAAGTCACCTTTCATCGTCTAACAGGGGACTTTCAGAGATTTGCAGTGGCTCTATCTGCCGTGAAAATTCCACGGAATTATCAGGAGGCATTGAAGGATAGTTGTTGGCACTTTGCTATAAAGGAAGAGATGGTTACGTTGCAGTCACGTGGTGCATTGAGTTTGGTGTCTGCTTCTCCTAGGGCGTCTGTTGATGCAGCGTGAAATGGATAAATAGGGCCTCATTTTTTACTTTTTATCCGTTAATTAGAGGCTAATTTTAGTTGCGTTTATTCAAGTCGTCGCAATTTTTAATTAAATAAAAGAGATCGCGTGTGATCTCAAATTAGTAGTCGGTTTTCAATTTGAATTTCAAATTTCAAATTAGAGTCAAATTAGGATAATGTAGATTTGAATTTCGATTCAAATCAATTAGAGTCAACTCGAATTTTATTCCTATCTTTGTAACCTCACCTCTCCTATATAAAGGGGATGGTAGTCTATGGTGAAAAACATGTCATATTACAATTAAAATTGAGATTTTTATCTCTCTCTTGTCTCTCTCCCTCTCCCACGCGATCTTCGTGCTTCTCCTTCCTCGAATCTCGCGCAACCAACGTGCCTTCTCTCCTCCAAATTATTCTTCAACCGAATTTCCACCATCAATAATTATCTTCCCGTCACCGCAAAATCCTATTTGCACCAATTGGTATCAGAGCATGGTATCTAGATCGTTCTCACGATCTGGCGATCCCTCCCATCATTCACGCAAAAAGTCCAATGGATCTCGCTCCAACGACCGTGCATAGCATGCCGAGATTAGACAAGCATTATTTAATATGCTCCAAGTTTGTGTCGATATGCAAGCTTTGGCGTCATAAATACGAGAGCCGCGAAATATCGAGGCATTGGCACGTCAACTAGAAGAAAATGTCGCTAACTCGAAGTCCCCCACTATTGAAGCTGCTGCCCAGATTTTTGACAAAGAAAAACTCGTCGTCGATGATGATTTGTTCGTTGTCTAGGCCGTTTTAGAAAAGGAAAACATCGACCTGCTTGCTGTCCATGTATTTTCAGACTTGCAAACGCTGCCGAAATCGACCCACGGCCATCCGCGGCCCTCTCGTGGACCCCCTCTACCATTCTCGCACCCCCTGAGACACATTCCAAACCCCCAGGCCACCTGTTGTTGCTCGCCATTCCCTTCGCCTACACCTACCCCTGCCATATTTCCTTTGCCCCCATCCACCCCTTCTTCACCTGCTGCCACCCACGCCAAGTCGACCGCCACACCACCCATCCCCCTCTCTACCCCAGCCCAACACCGTCCCTAACGCCTCGTCCTACCCCCTCCCCATCGGTCTATGCAGCCACAACCCCCTTCCCGACATCGCTGGCGCCCCAGACCCTTCCCTCACAACCCGTGTTGCCGCCCTTCCTGACCCACCACTATCACCACCCCCTCCCGCCGCCACCCTCACACCCCTTTTGGCGCATTCCCCAACCGCGTCACCCAGAACCCCAGCCCCGTCAACATGGTCATCCGTCCGCATAAGCTGCCACCGCTATGCCCTAGCAGCGCGCCGTCACCACGATCCTCCACTTGTGCGCCGCCAACGTCCCCTGCTCCCACCTTACGTCCGCTGCCGCCACTGCCAGGGAACGGAATGAAGAACCCTAACTAGGCGCTTTATATCTATGGGATTTGAATCCCATGAAATTTGGGATGGGAAATTATTTTGGAATATTTGCAGGAAAATCCCTTTTCCTAAAAGTTTTTATCCAAAAGGTCAATTGGAGGATATATTATGATGACTTCTATTTAAGTGAAGGGGTACGAAAATTGCAGAGACGCCCTCTAATTGAAAAAAAATACAAACGTAATGTTGAAAAGGATCTGATTGGGGAATTTAAAGCTACAATTTCGAGATCGAATTCTCCAACGGCACATCGGAGATAAAGAAATTCGCCGGAAGAATTTTTTCAAGCGGAGGAGAACTGATGCAGCGTGAAACGGATAAATAGGACCTCATTTTTTACTTTTTATCCGTTAATTAGTGGCTAATTTTAGTTACGTTTATTCGAGTCATCTCAATTTTTAATTAAATAAAGAGATCGCCTATGATCTCAAATTAGTAGTCGATTTTCAATTTGTATTTCGAATTTCAAATTAGAGTCAAATTAGGATATGGTAGATTTGAATTTTGATTCAAATTAGTGAGAATCAATTTGAATTTTATTTCTATCTTTGTAACCCCACCCCTCCTATATAAAGGGGATTATAGTCTATTGTGAAAAACATGTCGTATTACAATTAAAATTGAGATTTTTATCTCTCTCTCTCTTGTCTCTCCCCCTCTCCCACACGATCTCCGCTCTTCTCCTTCCTCAAATCTCACGCAACCGACATACCTTCTCTCCTTCTCCCCTCCAAATTATTCTTCCACCGAATTTCTACCATCAATAGTTATTTTCCTGTCGCCGCAAAATCCTATTTGCATCATCTGTGGTCATTTGCAAATGAGTGTTTAAAGTTAAACATCATGCAGATGGCAGTCTTGATCGCTACAAGGCAAGATTAGTGGCACGTGGCTTTACTCAGACCTACGGCGTCGATTACTTGGATACTTTTTCTCTAGTGGCTCGTCACTCTACACTGTGTATCCTACTTTCAGTAGCAGTAGTACGTGATTGGCCTTTGTTTCAGTTGGATGTTAAAAATGCATTTCTGTATGGAGATCTACATGAGGAAGTTTACATGCAGCAGCCTCTGTGATTTGCTGCTGAGGGGGAGCGTCGGTAGGTTTGTATACCCCATAAGGCGATATATGGCTTTAAGCAAAGTCCAAGGTTGTGGTTTCAAAAGCTCTCGAATTTGATTGAAAAGCAAGGGTTCAAGAGGTCTAATGCAAATAATTCACTCTTTGTGCAGAGGACACCTAGAGATATTGTTGTCATAATGGTCTATGTTGATGATATTCTTGTTACAGGAGATGATATGTAGGGGATAAAGATGGCAAAATAGTTTCTAGGTCGTCAGTTTGTCATTAAGGATCTGGGCACCCTAAGGTAATTTTTAGGGTTGAAATTTGCTAGGAATGCGCAGGGTCTTGTGATGACCCAAAGAAAATATGTTACAGACATGCTTGTTGAGACGGGCATGATTGGGTGTCGACCCTCTACTACTCCTATGGATCCTAGCATGAAGTTATATGATGATGATACAAATGAGGTTGATAAGAGGAGATACATGGAGATGGTGGGAAAGCTCATTTATATTACTATTACCAGACCAGGTATCTCTTTTGCAGTGAGTCGAGTAAGTCGGTTCATGGAGCAACCTCGGCAAGTACATATGGATGTTATATACATGATATTGAGAAATCTAAAATTTTATTCAGCTGCAATATTACTTTTCAATAAAGGAGCAACTCTCTCTCTATATACATACATATATATGTGTGTGTGTGTATGTGTGTGTGTGTTGATGCTGACTATGCAGGATGTCCTAAGTAAAGGAAGTCTACTTCGGGCTTTGCAATATTTGTTGGTAGTTCTCTTGTCTCTTGGAAAAGCAAGAAACTAACAGTTGTGCATAGATCAAGTGTTGAATCTGAATATAGGGCTATGGCGAGGCACGTACAGAAATGATGTGGGTTCGAGCAGTGTTAGCACATTTGCATGTAGATGTTCTTCTACCCATGCAGTTACAATGTGATAATCAGGTTGTCTTATTCATTGCAAGCAACCCCGCATTCTATGAGAGAACGAAATATATTGAGACAGACTGCCATTATACTAGAGATATCATCCAGAAGAGTTTGATTTCTACCTCATGTGAATTCAGGAGAGCAAACAGCATATATCTTTACCAAGGCATTACTCAGGGGGGCATTTCGGAAGTATTCGTCCAAGCTAAGCATGATCGACATCTATGCTCCATCTTGAGGGGGGTGTTGAGATATTTATACATTCCTATATACCTTTTCGGTTATTTTATTTCTTTATGTCCATCTTATGTAATTTACACATAGGTCTCTCCTCTATATAAGAGAGCCTAAGGTTTTAGGAATAAACACATCTATTGTTTTTCCCAACACATTCAAGTCTAATAGCGGCAATAAAATTAATAAACTCACAGTTGAACTTGTGATTACTTTATATAGATTTCTTTTGCATATATAGGGTGAAACCACTTTACTCATGTAACCTTTCAATTTGCCATCCTATTGACATCTTTCAAGTGCAAGATCTCCATTTTTTTCTTCTACATGCAACCCACACAAGTCCAATAAGATAATGATTCTCGGTAAAATTATCCGCATAATCATGAGAATAGTGGTCTCTGATCCTAGAATAGACGGTCGAAACTATATCTTATGATAAGAGAAGTTATTATCATGTGTTTTATCTCGCATTTTCTCATGGATTTTGAACCTCGCTAATCCAATCTCATCTTCAGTGGGTACACCAACGAATGAAAATTCATGGGATGATTTCCACGGCATTCAAAAGTGAGCCATGTGATATAACAGCAGGGAAAATAAAATTTTAACGGGGAAAGGAAAAAAATCCCTGAATTCAAAAATGTCATTACTAAACCGAGAGAAAACCAAGTCAACTGTAAAAATGGTAACGGAACCAACAACATTTGGTGACTGTTGTAGAAGCTAGTGCTTCTAATCTTTTGTTTGGTAAAATGACATGAACTATGTGATTACAAATCTTTAATGACTATAAAATGGTTATATTGTCTTTATTTTTTCTTCAACATAATAAATAGTTATAGCATAAAGTTCCTTTGCATAATAAACATAATTCATGTAAAAAAATAGCAAAAACATGATGGAATAATGACTCAAGCTTCTTGTTCATCAGTAGTTTTTTTGTCTCTTCATAGTAGATAACTCAACATAATTATGTAAACATGAAGTTAAATACTACATTTTACTAATCAACTGTCAAAAAGCCATTTTATACATACATAATGTTAACCGAAGTTACCAAAGAAAATGGCATTCTAAGTAAACTATGAAATAAGTATGTGTCATATGAATTACATTGAAATATTGATGGGAAGATTTTTTCCGTATTTTTTATGCAAAGAAGTTGTATTCCTTGATCAATAATTATTGATTTGTTTGCATTTTATAAAAGAGGCTCAATGATTCGAAGGGCAAACTATCACCTATTGATTGCGAAAGGCAATGGGTTTTTTATGTAGAGGATGAGTGTAGTGGGGCAAATTGGTCAATAGTCGTGTTGTCACTTAACAAAGAAGGTATTGCATTGATTCCCAATATGAAATCAATGCCATATTAGTCATCCAGGATAACTACAAAGGTCCAGATCAATCATAGTAGCCCATAAGGTGTAGTATATGTAATTAGCAGCAATATCGAACACTACTAAAAGATCCTCAAGTTTGCATCACTTACAGTTGTCGATGTCTCTGATTATTATGCGTGAGATTTGCATAAAAACTTAGTTCAAGAGTCAACATGGTCTATTAAAATTTTCACTTATATGTGTAGTTTTTTAAAAAAAAAGTGTTGTGGTGTGCTGGAGGCTATTTCATGCCTTTACAAAGAGAAGGTGGTTCAACTCCTTTGAGGTTCTATTTTGATCATTATCCCTCTCTCTCTCTCAAGCATATTTGAGATACATGAGTTAGCATGTCTTCTATTTAAAAAATACTCCATCCTTAGTTCCTTACCCGGTGAGACCTGCAAACATGTAAAAGGTATCTTTGTTTTGTGTAATTTATATGAGTCTCCACTGGAAATACATCGCATTTACGATTCTGTGGATTGTGATGATGTTTTTCATGTTTTTATCATGTAGATTGCATTTTTTCAATTTTGTTTGTGCCTTTCTGTTTACTTCAACCTTCTCGTGTTATATCCACAAACCATCTTTTAAAAGAAAATTAAAGTTCTTTAGTGAAAATAAGCAATAGGACTAAAATCGGTATAACCATTACTTCATAGGCGACCTTTCAGTCTACCGAATTGGTCGGTCCCTGTAGTTGCTAATAATATGCAAAGACGGTTGGGAAGTGGCTGAGTTATGCTTATGAATTGACTATTAGTAGGATGATATGGGATTTTTTTGAGTAAAGATGGGATGAGCCTCTAGTAGAGATCCATCCAAAGACGATGGGAATTTTGGTGAGAAACAATCAAGATTTACATATTTGTTTATCAAAGGTTGATTGTTGGATAATCATGAAGTTTCACTACCTGCTCACTCATGCTAAGATGGATACAATATCATGATTAAGGACTTCACTGCTAAAATTTTATATAGGCCGCTAGAATAAAATGAATACTTTCAATCTACATGGTTGGATTTTACATTTGTATTTGGCAAAAAAAAAACCACGATAAACCTTGCTGAGGGGAGGCACTCTATAGGATTCTTTTTTCAAAAGATCAAAGTACCCTTCATCTGGTGAAAGATAGCAATGAAAATTCTACCAAAAATTATCGAGAAAAAGCCTTGTGGTACAATTTTAAGTAAAGCCCTCTTATTATAAGGAAAGACATAGTTGCACGTCTTTGATGGCATACATCCAGGGGAATCAAATGAAGTAATTAAACTCATATCAATATTGCATTGTACAAAGATTTGGATGAAACAAATGCATGGTGAAATTACCTGAACTGAATCAAACTATGAAAGAAAATGTAACAGACGGAGGCTGATGAAAGAAAGATCAACCCTCTAGCAACAAAATCACACAGGAACCTCAGGGTAAAGAGCGGATTGAATTGCTTTCAGCAATATGTATAGGTGGAAAATTAAACCTGTAGCAGGAAAAAATCACACAGCAACCGAATTGCAGATTGAATGAATTTCAGCAGTACATATTAGAAGGACTTGCGGGAATATAGTGAAATCTCAATATCCCGGAAATCCCTTCTTTCATTTTTATTAAAAAAATAGCATATATAAGAGGTAGGTGATAAGTCGAACATGAATGCAAAGTCACGATCAAAGATGGTATCAAATACAAGAATTGAGAACACAAAGAAGATAGAGGGGGAGGAGGAGATTAAACCATAACGATGGGATCGGCATCCGCGGGTTATCAGGACTGGTGAGGGGCCGTGTGCCGGAGAGACTGGCGCGGCGGCGAGACCCTAAGCGTTTGAGGACAACGAGGGTGTAAGAAGGGTGGCGGTGCACCGAAGAGAACTTCAGAATAAGGTGTGCCAGCGGCGGCGGAGGGATGGTACTGCTGCAGCGGTCGATAGGGCGACGAGGTGGCGAGGGGCTGAGGTGGGGGACTGAGAGTGAGGGAGCGGTCGGTGTCGGGAGAAGTGGGATCCGGTTTTTCGTCCTCAAATCCCACTTTTACCCCTGGCGAAGTTTTTAATAGGCTTTTTTTTCACTGTCTTCAACATAGAATCATACTACCGAATGATTTTAAAGACAGGCATATACACATTTCCCAAATATTCAGTTAGAGTATCTAATTTTGCGATTTTTCTGCTCTCGATCGATGAACGGTTGACTGATTAGTAAATCGTTTTCACTTAATACATCATTTGATAATATCACTATTATTTTTGACGAACCATTTATTGATCGCTGAATGATTTGTCGTTTGAATTTTACATATATCAAACTTAATATATAATATCGTTACATTCGTCATTTGAACTATATATATACAATAGTATATAATATTATTGAGAAATGATAATTGGCAAATCATTCGCATATGGTCATTTATCAGCAATCTACGAATGATTTGTGTATTGCCATTTCTCACAATATTATATATTATTTTTAATGTATATAATCCAAGTGATGAATGGAATAATATTATACATTAAGTTTAGTACATATAATCCAAATGGCAAACCATTCATCGATCGGCAAATAGCCTGTCGAGTGATCTAACAGAGGCTGCATTGATCGGCAAACAGTATATCGATCGGCAAACCATCGATCGATACCTTGACAGGGAAATCCCAAAAGCAAATGCCCTGATAGGGCATTTTGGGGATGGAGATGTCTGTAAGAAATTATATGCATGGTAGTTGCCAATTTTATTTTTATTTCTTAATTTTGTGGCTCATGATTAATTATGAAAGGATGCATCAATTTGGGAGGTTGCTTTTGGTGGTTACCTTAATGGATAGGTAACCATCATGTTTTATATATATGGATTGGGGTCCCCTCTCCCTCAACTAATGAATGCAAGAGGATCCATTACTCAAGCATGTTAGGCAATTGTTGAGAAGGAGAAGGAAATCCCATCATCATCCCTTCATTTCCGCTGCAATGGCTTTCGGTAACTGTTTAGTATTTTAAGTCTATTATTGATTAAGTTTATAGATCTAACAAGTTATCAGATCTAACAATTGGTATCAGAGCTATGGATTTCTTTTAACGACAAGATTTGTGTTTCGAAATTAATAGTCTTTTGTATTGGTTTTATATCGGAGACATTGGTTATTTATTTATGTGCTAATTATTCTTTAAGAATCACCCACGGGTAAAGAATAAGAAAAGCATGTCTTTCTCTTTATGACCTCTTGAGATTTAAGAGTTTTTTTTATTGGTTCAAATGCACATGGATGTAGATCTTGTTTCATTTATTCCGTATTGTTGTATCATTTCGACAGAGTTTGATGTATAATCCGAATCTTTTGGTGTGTAAAAAAAATCAAATTAAGCTTTTTAGCACAACAAAAAAATGGATTCCACGTAAACAATGACATTGGATATGGTTATGTTCGGAATACTTGAATGTATACTAACTTACATTGGAATTAACTAGAAAATAATATTTTTTATGGAACTTTGAAATCTAGAATGACTGTCACATTATTGTGGTTTTTTTCTCTAAAAAAATATAGAAATCTTGTACGATCTTTTTATGGGGACAAATGCTCCTTAATAAAGGTTAAAAAGCCTATCTAAATAGATCTTTTTTTGGTCAAACGTTTCCAATCCATTTTTGAGAGACTTACGGATTGTCCTTTTGCATTTTTTTTTGTTGTTTGTCCTTACGGATGGTACGTTTTTTATTAAAAAAAAAAAAGACACTGCCCCAGTTCGAACTAGGGACCTTCAGTTTATAAGATTGCATAATAACCGACTACACCACAACTGCCATGCGTGTTGATTCATACGCATATGCTTATTATTAAAAAAAAGTTTGGTGTTGCCAAGTTTCGAACTGGAGACCTCTTGTGCATAAGAGAGACATGGTAACCAACTACTCCATGACACCCGTGTGTTTTAATTCATACGCATATTGTTTATATAATCAAACTCTGGAATTTTTTTTCGGATATAGCAACAAATCTGTGTTTCAAAGGTTAAAAATGGACATTGATGGTGAAAGATCAAGCATCCTTGTTTAGTATTGCTATTGAGATTTTGATATCACGTTTTCTTTGGGATCTTGACACTTGGATTTGTATATATAATGTGACGTTATATGTTAGGGACTTGTACGGAGTGTATACCATTTGGTTACTGTATACACGTTGTTAGTACACAAAAATGTATGAAGTGTATGTGGTTTATACCATTATTATACCAGTCACTTGTTTGGACTTGTTGATAACACCTTGTGTACTAACCATACATTTACTATCAATATTCTTCATTACTTTATTAATTTGTTTGATATCATTTTGGCATGATTTGTATAACTGAATCGGGAGGAATAGCCACAGCATCCGATCGATTCATTTTATACATATTTATTCTTGACATTGAGTAGTTATTGGTTAGTTATCCAAGAGTAGCCACAGCATCTTGGATAACAATCTCAATAATTGCATTAAGTGCTAAAGTTCAATTATTTGAACTAATGGCATCATATCACATCTACATGATGGTAATAACTTGATTAACTCCCTTTAAAGTCATTCAAATAAGTATGTATAATTGAATCGGGAGGAGTAGCCACAGCATCTGATCGGTTCATATTATACATATTATTTCTTGTAATGAGTAATTATTGATTAGTTATCCAAGAGTAGCCACAGCATCTAGGATAACAATGCCAATATTGACATTAAGTGACGGAGTTAATTGGACATTTTTTTTGGAATGAGAAAAATAAATTTTTTTGTTAGTTATTCTAATGCCCACAGGTACGGAATTTCTAATAAATATTCGAAAATTTATTTGTCTCATTTATTAAGAAAAATCAATTGTATATTACAATTCTTTAGCCACAGCAAGTCTTGTAATGATAGTACATTGATTTCTCAAAATATTAAATAAGTTAGTATTTTGAATTAAGTTTTATGCTTGAGTTATTTGCTTATTGTGGTTGTCTCGTTATAAATAATTGCAGATAGTTAAGCTTTCATGTCTACTCAATTCAATGTTATAAATTCTGTTTCGATTCTTGAATGTCATGTATGTCATGAGTCTAGTTTCATTGATGTTCCTATTAATACTTGGTGGATTGATTCTAGTACTTCAATCAATATTTCCAACTCCATCCAAGGCTTTCTGAAAAAAAGGATGCCACTAAAAAATGAGCAAAGCGTTTATATGGGAAATCGCATGACTTCACATGTTGAAGCGATTGGAACGCAACGGCTCATTTTGGAAACTGGCCATGTACTTGATTTGGAAAATGTATTTTTTATACCCAAGTTCTCTAGAAATTTAATTTCAATATCTAGACTTTGTAATCTTGGATACAAATTTTCATTTGAAAGTACATCTTTCCAAATGTTTAAGAATGACAAGTTGATTGGTACAGGTGGCTTAGTGGACTATTTATATAAATTACACTTAGATCCACATTTTGAAAATAATCTCCTTGTTTGCAATGTAGTTGGTAAAAAGCGAAAACGTAATATTGATCGGTCATCAATGCTTTGGCATAAAAGATTAGGTCACATCTCCATTAAAAGGATCAAGAATTTAGTAAATGATGGAGTAATTGATACTCTAGATTTTACTGATTCTAGTGTTTGTGTGGAATGTATTAAGGGAAAACATACCAACAAACATTCTAAAGGGTCAAGGAGAAGTACTAGTCTTTTAGAAATTATACATACTGACATATGTGGTCCGTTTCCTGTGGAATGTTTTAGTGGTCAAAAATATTTCATCACATTCATAGATGATTTCTCACGTTACATGTATCTTTATCTTTTATTTGAAAAAATCAGAAGCTATAAATGCTTTTAAGGATTATCAAATAAAAGTAGAGAGACAATTAGAAAAAAAAATTAAAATTGTGAGATCAGATAGAGGTGGTGAGTATTATGGTAGGTATGTTGGAGGAGAACAAAAACTTGGACCATTTACACGATTTCTTAAGGATGAAGGCATTGAACATCAATTTTCAATGCCCGGTGAACCGGATCAAAACGGTGTCGCCGAAAGACGGAATCGTACGTTAATGGATATGGTTCGAAGTATGATGAGTAACTCCTCATTGCCTTTATCATTTTGGAGTGAAACTCTAAAGACAGCCGCGTATATATTAAATAGAGTTCCATCAAAAGCAGTTCCATCCACTCCATTTGAGCTTTAGAAGGGATGGAAACCAAGATTGGAACACATACACATTTGGGGTTGTCAAGCTGAGATTAGAATCTATAACCCACATGAGAAAAAATTAGATATGAAGACTACAAGTGGATACTTCATTGGTTATCCAGAAGTCTCTAAAGGTTATAGATTCTATTGTCTAAATAGGGAATCGAGTATTGTAGAATCAAGGAATGCTATATTTTTGGAAAATAGCGAGAAAAGTGGGAGCAGGATGGTAATTAAAGACATCATACTTGATGAATTACCGGATCTTGTTATACCACTAGAAAGGGAGGAGCAAAATATTCAACATGATATCTTGGATGAGTCACAACATCAAGACATTGTTGTCTCTCAAGTCCAAGATATTCCTTTGGTTGAACCAATGGTGAATCCTTCACTACCTGAAAATCAAGTTGAAATAGCACCAAATGTTCAACAAGGTGTTGTTACAACTAGATCTGGTCGGGTAATAAAATCTACAATCTCATCAGATTTCATAACATACCTACAAGAATGTGATTACGATACAGGAATTTCAGAGGACCCAATATCATTTTCACATGCCATGAGTGGAATTAATTCTACTAAATGGTATAATACCATGAGGGAGGAGATGGATTCTATGAGTGCAAACCAAGTATGGGACTTGGTAGAGCTATCCAAAGGAGCGAAATCTATTGGTTGTAAATGGGTCTTTAAAACTAAGAAAGACTCATTAGGCAACATTGAGAGATATAAGGCCAGACTTGTGTCTAAAGGTTTCACTCAAAAGGAGGGCATAGATTACCATGAGACTTTCGCTCCGGTATCACGAAAGGGACTCATTACGAATAATCATGGCATTAGTAGCTCATTATGATTTAGAGTTATATCAAATGGATGTGAAAACAGTTTTTCTTAATGGGGACTTAGATGAACATGTTTACATGCGACAACCTGAGGGTTTTATTTTAGACAATAACAAGCATTTGGTTTGTAAATTAAGGAAGTCTATATATGTACTAAAACAAGCATCTCGTCAATGGTACATTAAGTTCAACAATGCAATAACTTCATTTTGTTTTGTTGAGAACATTGTTGATAATTGTATATATCTTAAGACGAGTGGGAGTAAATATGCTTTTCTATTCCTTTATGTAGACGACATTTTACTTGCTTGTAATGATCTTGGGATGTTGCGAGATACAAAGATGTTCTTTTCTAATAATTTTGAAATGAAAGATATGGACGATGCTAAATATGTCATTGGCATTGAAATTCATAGAGACAGATCTCATAGAGTACTTGGATTGTCTCAAAAGGCCTATATTGAAAAATTATTAGAGAGATTTGGAATGAAATATTGTTCTCCTACTCCAGCACCTATGGTAAAAGGAGATAAAATTTTTCATTCAAATGTCCCCAAAATAATTTTAAAAAGGAACAGATGAAAGACATTCCATATACATCTATCATTGGGAGTCTAATGTATGCACAAACATGCACTAGACCAGATATATGTTTTGCGGTTGGAATGTTGGGTAGACATCAAAGCAATCCAGGCATGGACCATTGGATAGCGGCAAAGAAGGTCTTGCGATATTTGCAAGGAACTAAGGATTTTATGCTAATCTACCGGCATTCAGATTCCTTAGAAGTTACTGGCTATTCGGATTCGGATTATGCAGGAAGTAAGGAAGATAGAAAATCTACCTCTGGGTATATTTTTCTTCTTGCTGGAGGTGCTATTTCATGGAGAAGTGTGAAACAATCGCTTGTCACATCAAGTACCATGGAAGCCGAATTCGTAGCATGTCACGAGGCTATTACACAAGCACTTTGGTTAAAGAATTTCATTGCGGGTCTTAAGATAGTGGATTCAATCTCAAGACCATTAAAGATTCATTGTGATAATTCTGCAGCCGTATTCTTTGCCAACAACAACAAGTATACGCGTGCCGGAATGAGAATCGACATTAAATATCTTGTTGTTAAAGAGAAAGTTAGAGATCATTTAGTATTGATTGAACATATAGGTACTAAGTACATGATTGCGGATCCTATGACAAAGGGTTTGCCGCCTAGTGTATTCATCAATCATGTAACTGAGATGGGCCTATCTAGTACCTTGTAATAATATCAATACATCCATGTGTGTACACTTTAAGTTTTGGTATAATGATCTCGTTGTTTATTGTCTGTTTCAGTTGCATGCAATTAATGAACAGACATAAAGAAAGGACCCGTGTTAATATCTGGATATTAACACATAAAGATTTGTCATGTTAAGAAAACTATTGGTATTGTAATACTTGGAAGGATATATCTGCTTAAAAGGTATCTGCCGCCAAGATTCATATTAATAGAGCTTAATTTGACAAATGTAAAGCAACAAATTTACTACATGAGCCAAGTGGGAGAATGTAAGAAATTATATGCATGCAACTACCATATATGGTAGTTGCCAACTTTATTTTTATTTCTTAATTTTGTTGCTCATGATTAATTATGAAAGGATGCGTCAATTTGGGAGGTTGCTTTTGGTGGTTACCTTAATGGATAGGTAACCATCATGTTTTATATATATGGATTGAGGTTCCCCTCTCCCTCAACTAATGAATGCAAGAGGATCCATTACTCAAGCATGTTAGGCAATTGTTGAGAAGGAGAAGGAAATCCCATCATCATCCCTTCATTTCCGCTGCAATGGCTTTCGGTAACTGTTTAGTATCTTAAGTCTATTATTGATTAAGTTTATAGATCTATGAAGTTATCAGATCTAACAATGTCGTGTCAAGGAAATTACTCTATATTACTATTTCACCGGCTTGAATATAGAATTGTACTACTACTGCAAATATATCTATATCTAATAGTACGTAGAGTGGACATTGTTCACACAATTGTTCACATGCATTTGCTGCTTAATTTTATGTATCTTATTTACTTTTTTCGCATCCATGATTCCACATTCGCATGATACATGTCGCTTATTCTTCCATTTTTAATCGCATTGCTCTGGGTTGTGCATGCCGAAAGGAAGAGCAGGGCACGTGATGTGGATAAACTCAACATATATGAGCACGATTAGCCGTGTTATCCAAAATTATGCTGTCGAATCTAAAATTCCGAGAACGTGATGTTATATCATAGTCATAGGTAAATATCCATATATTATATTTAGGGATTATTATATCTATAACCTTGAGTAATTTCGCAATAACATTCATAACCCTGTATAATTGTGAATTAAATGAGAAATTTCGAATAGTCACTCCGTCTCACACCCATAACCTTCTGTTAATTTAATATGTTAACTCAACACATGAGTGGGTTAATCTAACCAATGTACCGACAAACATTTAGGATTATTCAAAATAAAAAAGAGAAAAAAAGGGAGGTTGCGGGGCTCCGATCAGGGAGGCTGCGAGGCTCGGGGGAGCAGGAGGCTATGGTGCTCGGGGGTGGGGGGTAGCTCGGTTGAGTGCAGGGGTTCCATCGGCGGCGGGAAGGGGAGCTCGACTGGGCGCGGGGGGTCCATCTCCGGGAGCGGGGGCGCTCGCCTGGGCGCGGGATTGTCGCCTGTGCAGGGGGGGGGCTCCATCGCCGGGGGCGGGGGCGCTCGCTTGGGTGCGGGGGGCTCCATCTCCAGGAGCAGGGGCGCTCGCCTGGGCGCGGGGGCTCCATCTCCAGGAGGGGGGGGGGGGGGGGGGGGGGCTCGCCTGGGCGCGGGGGCTCCATCTCCTGGAGCGGGTGTCTCGCCTGGGTGCGGGGGGCTCCATCTCCAGGAGTGGGGGCGCTCGCCTGGGCGAGGGGGTTCCATTGGCGGGGCGGGGCATCCATCATCGGTGGCGGCAGGGCTCCATCGGGGGGGGGGGCTCTGGTTTCCAAGCGAGGGGGTCTTTGGCTTCCGGGCGGGCGAGGCGGGGGGGGGGGGGGGGGGCTTCCGGTCAGGTGCGGCTCGAGGAGGAGGGCGATAGCAAGGGAGGCCTCCCAGGTCCAGGGGTGGATCGGAGGAGACTTCCAAGCGACGGGATTGGGGGGCATTCGATAGTGAGGTCAGGGGCGGTGGCTATGGCTTCCAGGCGACAGGGGGATGGGTGGAGGGCGATAACAGGAATGGGGTGGATCGGAGGCGGCAGGAGAGGACGATGGAAGAAGAAACGGGGGAGGGCTTCCAAACGGTGGGAGAGGGCATGGTTTTATAAATATAAATACTTTGAAGGGTAATATTGTCAACGTCTAACTTTTTCCATCCGAGTTAACGGAGATTCGAAACGGTCTTTGACACAGGGTTATGTCATGTAAATGTTAAGCATTACTCGGGGTTTCTCGTGTAATTCGCTATTATACATGGTTATGAATATTATTGCAAGATTACTCAGGATTATGGGTGTAATAATCCCTTATATTTGTTATATCCAAAATTATGTACGTTGCAACTATTGTGATATCCATTATAGTGAGATCATATGCAATTAAAGGAATGGGCATGACATTGTGTTCACCCAAAATCCGATCATCACTTTACTCTCTTTCCTCATCGCAACCCACAACTCCCATTATCTCCCACAACGAATTCAATGGCTTCAACTTCGCCATCATTAAGGTCAACAATGACGATGATGACGACCAGCCATGAAGATGGCCAGTACCATGACTGCCACTGTTGTTGATAAGATGACGATTGAGCTATTAACACTATCATCGTCGGTCATGGTAAACACGACGACGGAGGTGTAAATATTGTCACCACTGATAAGGTGACTACAAAGGTACAAATGTGGTGGTCGTCATCTCCTGTGGTATTTGCTCAAAAGTCAATGATGCACAAGGTCCTGCAATCCTTCTCTCCGTCTTCCCCTCCATCCTAACCCTCTCCTTCCACATTAGTCCCAACTTCTTTGTCTTGCATTCAGTGATGTCCACCCCTCCGGCAACTGCGACGAAGATATACCAAGCCCAAGGCCATGTGCTAACTCACCCGATGGATCGTCTTCTCACATTCGACATCAACTCCATGATCCCCTTTCAATGGGAGCAATGTCAAGCCTCGGTGCATCCAGATCTCTTGCATTAGGATGTCGAGCACGGGCATATATATATATATATATATATATATATATATATATATATATATATATTGCAATTTTTTTATTAGGCAACACGTGATTTCACCTTTCTTTATTAGTTGTTGAGACCGCTTCTTCTTTTATAGGGAGACTGTTTCAACCCCATGCATGTAAAAACTATAAACGAAGATGATAAAGTCCATCCCTGGTTGGGAAGTGTTTCATTTTTATTCGTCATCATGTTCGAGTGTTTCATGGAGAGGGCGATAAAGGACATCATTCACTCTCGGATGGAGATGAGGATCCTCGAGAATGAGATGGAATTTAACCAGTTCACCTTTAACTTATAACAGAGGACCACGGAGTTGACGGATTCCTCAAGTCTGGTTCCATGGTCGAGAAGGTACGCAACGCAACGATTGGATTTCAGCATGGGGTTCTATCATGGTCACCTCCTTAAGAACTCTAACTACATCTGCACTCTCTTTAATTAGTTCATCTCATACTGTCTTCCATTTCTAAGATCTCTGGCACAACCTATATTAGGAAATTATGGACTTCTCTCAGTTGAATTTATTTGTATATTATGATGCATATTAGTAATTATGCAGGTACAAAGTGATGAAATCATGTTTCATGCTTCTAATTCACTGAAATTAGCCCCATATCTTAGACTAAATGTCAATAAAAACCAGACAAAACCCTATAAATATCAGAGTCATTGAATAAATTAAAAATAAAAAATGGCAAAATTAAAATTCATGGTGTTTTTAGCCTTAAAAACATCCTCAAAAATATTTTCTGCCTTTGTTTGATCTCATCTCCGTTTTTGGTCAACATGAAACTTTTAGATCTCATCGAGATCTACAACTTTCATGTTTTGAGGTTTTTTCCAAATTTGGTCTTCTTTGCCCTCATAATTCACTTTATCTCTCTGAATGATGTGATTGGGCCACGTGGCGCTTGCTGGTCACACCACGTGGCCCGCTCCTTCACACGCCATGCGCCTGCATCTCCCACCATTAGATCACCTCAATCATCTTTAGATCAGAGCCGTTCCTCCCCGCAATAAAGTCCCACCCTTCGATCAAGATTTGGAGTTCATCTCAACCGCTCACCTTCGCCTGCACCTAATCACGCCACGTGGTGTCATCTGCGCCCCTCGATCACGCCTTCACCGTTTATCCTCACCGCTCATCGTCCCGGCTAATCTTCACCCTTCGATCAAACCTTCACTGCATCACAGCCGCCCTCTAATGCCTCGCCCATAGCACGACACATGGCGCGCTCCATCACCTCCCGATCAAGCCGCCCCTCTCTATCCCAACCGTTCTTCAGCGCCCTCTTCTCGACCATCGGATCGAAAGATCCAATGGTCGAAGCTTCATCCCCTACCTCCGGACCCGCTCTCTCCCACGATCTCTAGCACGCCAACCCGTCGCACCCTTCCATTTTCTACCACCTTCTCATCCATCTCAGCCACTCGCTAACCTTCCCACGACTTAGCCCGGTCATCCCTTCTTCTCGCGGGCAACCACTGACCTCACAATTCCCTCAAGTTCACTCCCTATTCCCCTTCCAACCCACGTCGTCAAACCACCCCGGAACCGCCAAGCTTCCACTTTAAATTCGTCATGGGCATCCCCGATTAACCTCGTCTACCTTTACGTGGGGAATCGCCCAGCACGCCTCCGCCCCTCGGTGACAGCGAGGGGGTGGCATGGAGAGCGAAGATGGCAATCTCCTCCGGTGTTGACCCCTGGCCCATCACGACCAGGTTCGCGGTGGCTCCGCCCCACCAAGCTGCTCCACCCGAATGAGGGAGTCCAGCGATGGCCTTGAGCGTCTTCCAGACGCTCAAGCACAAGTCATCGCTCTGCCATTAGCAAGGTACGCTTCTCCGATCTCTTCCTTGTATTTTTATTCAATTTCTTTGATTTTATTAGCCTTCCACCGACACCACCATCGTTCATTGACCATCCCATAGGTCCGCCTCACCTATACCATTTACGCGTCACCCCTTAGATCCCCTTCTTCTTCCTTCATGACCACAGACCATTCTGACCCCCTTCTTCTTCGATTCACCGGAGAAGATAGTCAAGGCCGATCGCCTTCTCCGCTTGCATGGCCTCCACTCCGTCTCAGTTCACACGCAAGCTCCAAGTGCACGCTTCAGCTAGGAATCTAACATTGCAGGTGAATGAGTCCTCAATGGTCGTAACTTCGTCTGAGCCAAGTATGTGAGTTCCTCCTCCGGCGCTCAGGTGACGACCATCATCTCCAGACCGCGTTGTAGCTTGCTCGCACCTCCAACTTCACCGATGATCGCTTAGGAGGCTCCGAGGAGATTCAGCTTGGCCTAGAACGGGAGGCGGAGCTCCCAGTTTACGCCAGAGACCAGAACTCGCCACCAGCCCCGTGGTGGAAGCGATGGAATCCAGAGTCTATAGGCACCGTTGGATGCTCCTCCCCGGAGCTCATCCAACGGCGCAGAAGCAGCCATGTCCACATCTCGCGCAGCTTCTAGCTACCGTCCGATATCGGTGATCGGATGGTCTTCGATCGTCCACGTGGCATCACCAAATCCTATCCGAACCTCAACACCAGACCAGCAGGCTTGGGTACCTCGAACTAATTTATGAGCCGAACCGAGCCCAAGCCTTAACGCTCGTACCTTCCAAGCGTAGCCGAAGCTTTCTCGAGCTCCTCCGAGCCTGAATCTTCATCGAGCCTAGAGCGCGCGTGCAAGTCACATGCAACCAGGATAATTTGCAGGGAGGGCTAGCCATCTTCTTGAAATTGCAGATAGGTCAGAGCTCACATGCATACCACATGCGCCTAGGATATTTTGCACGTATACCCTCGCAGGTTTTTATTTGCAAAAATACCCCCGCGCGTGTGGGTTATTTATAGGGAAGGTCCCGTACTTTATTTATTTACGTTTTAGTCCCTCCCAGGGACCCGTTTGCTATTTATCTTTCATGTTTTCTTGCATTTATGCCTCTGGCTTCACTCGTGCATATCTTGAGCATCCTAGCTCCGATTGAGTCAATTTCAGTGGCATTTTGAAGCTCGTTTCATTGTCTTCTTGATGGCATGCTTATAATTAAGATTTGACACTACGAGTTTTGATGTATAAGCTAAGTGTCTTTAGTGTAATGATTAATATGCCTGATTTTTACATCAATGAAAATAGCTTCAGTAATTGACCATGTTTTGACTTATGCTTAAATGACTCAAGGTTGTCGATAATTAGGGCATATTTTAGCATTGCATTTCATCACAATTATTTGCAGAAAAATTCAAATAAAAAATTGTATACTTTCATGTTTATTTAATGTATACTATCCTGATTTCATGCATTTCTTGACCTACTACTCATTACTCCAAGACTTAGTTAAATTAATAAGAGTCTAAATATCACGGAAGAGGCGCGTGTCCTGAGTTCGACCTTGGGCTTGCCCAAGTAAAATATAATACGATCATTTGATTCTATTGACATATCAATTAAATTGTTTTTGATGAACCTAATTTAGCCCGACTGCAATGACATTCTGAGTGTTAATTCTATACTATTAAAGGGCTGGATTTGCGGCTCGTCAAATGACACCGTTGCCGGGAATATGGCTCATCTTTTGTCTTGTTTGGATTTTTATTTATTTAATTAAGTGTTTTCTTTACGTAGGTCAATCCGTCCAGTTGTCTTGCATTATAAAAAAATTTTGTTTGATATCTAACCTTTGCTTTTGTGGCAGGGCTCTTGATGTTCAAAAGGCGAGGAGCATGTACTTCCCCGATGCGAGGAGCCGCAGAAGCAATGTTGGATATGATTCGGAAAAAAAGTCTCTCGCATTTTTTATTTCATATGCATGTAAATCTTTACAACAGTCTTCGATTGAAGACTCGCGCAGGGCCCTTGATGTTCAAGAAGCGAGGAGAATGTACTTCCCGATGCGAGGAGCCGCATAAGCAATGTTGGATATGATTCGAAAAAAAAGTCTCTCGCATTTTTCATTTCATATGCATGTAATAATCGTCTTTACAACAATCTTCAATTGGAGACTCGCGCTTGTAAGAGAACGAATTATATGTGGTTGTGTGGGGATCGTCCCCACTTTATTATCAACCTAGGACGAGGCACGCGACTCTTCGAGCTTTTTCGCATTTTTATTTGACGTGCTTGCTCGTAGGTAGGACACACTTTTATAGATGCACATAAACATCGCTTCACTTAGCCAAATTAACATATATTCTTCCCCGCTAATAGAAGCATGTTAGGTGTGATTTTCAATCGACTTGCATACATATGATTTTGATTTTAAATCCAGTTCCACTTTCACAAATTTTGCTAAGGCACTGCATGTTTTCTTACTTAGCCTAGATCACGGTTTTTATCGATTGAATGACTTTTCTCGATTTCCCTTCTAACTTGATCACCTAGGTTAATGGAAAACATGAATGAGCAGTAGACGATGAATGCTTGGTTTATGTGCTCACCTTAATTCAGTGATAACCTTTAGAAAAATAAATTGGACTGTTAATAGCAAGTCAAACTAAAAAATGGAGTAAAATCTTATTTTGGGAGAGCAACACCCGCGTTTATGCAGCTGATTTTATTTGACATTTTACCTGCATAAAACTAGAATATTTTAATCACCAATAAAACTGACAAGATAATCAACAAACATTTGTTGGTTTCACGTGTGAGTTGGTGAAATAAAAGGGGTGTTGCGTGCTTGTTTGAGCCATGAATGTTCCGAAATACTCCCTTAGACCCTAGGTACTCCATTTATCTCAGAAGATTCATCCGTTCATCTGTGTATTCATCCGACTTCTCCCGTTCACCTCGGGTCTCTCCCAGCATCAAATCTCAATCTTTATACTTAGGCTATTCTCAGCCTATGTATGGGGGGGGGGACCCGAGTCCCGTGATTCTTCTACTCATCTTTCCTTGCCTCGATACTTAGGTTATTTCTAACCTAAGTATAGGGAGAAACACTTATATTCCCGTATATTTTTCTATATTTAAATGGACCTATAGACTTATATCATCTAGTGCTATGAGGACATAGCAAAGTTTAAGTATAGAGGGGTATACCGTATATACAATATATGTACTTTAGCTATATTCTGAAAATTTTGAAAAATTTAAAACCTTTTGGCTAAATAAACTCCTTTGAACTAAGTGGAGAAAATAATATTCAAGGCTTTCTGTATTATGTTACACTATTTTTATAGAAAAATATTTTCTTAAATGTCTTGAAAATCTTTATTTGTGTGACATGTTATTGAAAATTCTTTTTGATTTCAAGGAAAGTTGAGTTTTAACCTGTGTTCTAACCTTTATTCAAAAATCCATAAAAATTAGAAAAGCTAAAAACCCTTAAGAGCCAAATTGCCTACTAAAACCCAGCTAAGTAGTCACGTTCAGTGAGGGTTCGTCCTTAGCAGAGTGGCTGGTTTAGAGGACATCGCGTAAGGTTCCGTCCTCAAGCAACGGGCTCCGGTCTGTACTTACACCCATACTGGCTGAAAGCATATGCATCTACTTAATTGAGTTTAGGCAGTCATGATGTCTCTCAAAGTTTTGAAAAAAAATTGAAGGAGTTAGATTAAATCCCCTCCATTTTCACTTCCGCACAGGATCAGAAATGTTCAAGAAAGTTTGATTTATGAGGTTTTGAGATTTTAGGTTAACCAACCTTAGCCATCAGGGTCTTAGACTTAATCATCCATATTTCCCTAGGCTTCTAGATTTGCATGCTATATTGCATGCTTAATCTCCTACCATAAGAATATGATCAGCACATCACATGCACGACTACAATTTCGATGAGATGAGTTGACTCTTCACTTGAGGGACTGGGATGAGGGTTTTGAGTCTAGACTTGATCTAATGATGCTCGAGTATGGGATAAAATCTTTGAAGGCTTCATGAAACCTTAGTGTTATTAGAACTTGGTTCTTGTACTAACCTCTTGCCATTGACCTAAGTGCCATGGTGTGAAATAAATAAAAATGTTGATCAGTGTGCGCCAACTCTTGGTAGAAGCAGTGTAGCTAGCCAAAAATACTACAAAGCAATGAAATGTTAAAGAAAAGCTCTCATTCCACAAAGGCAATTATCAAAGAGCTTCCACCAAAGGCGAGCGCTCCCAACTATTTCAAACTATCCACTTGGACCACCGCTATTAGGACCAGGAGTCAGGCTTGCACCAAAAAAGGGCTCTACATCGTAAATGCTACAAGTCTGGGTGTAGAAGGTACGATAAGTACTCAAAAAAGACATACCCCGGTGTATTCCCAGGAAAACAAGTGCAGATGGCTCCAACTTCTCTTGACGGACGCACTGATCAACACCAAAAATAAGTGTTTCGTAATAAGGCACTAGAGATAATCCTTATTCCAATGAGAGGGAGAGAAGAAATGACACAATCCTATGCCCTCCATCACTGGCCTTCCATCTACATTTTCAAGTATGACAACTAAAGAGATGGTGGAATGGATGTTATTTGATTTATTCCCTAGTGTTGAGGATTGGGTCCTTAGGAGAATTTCTTGGATCGGGACCTTGGGTGACGTTTTGACTCTACTCTTGTGAACGTAGTCAACACTAAATATCATATCCTTGGTTTATATGTATCAAAGAGAGGGTCTGGAAAATTAGAGGAATTGGATGCCTCTTGATTAAGGCTGGGTCGAACTCTAAAATTTTAGGATCTCTAAAATTTAGCAGACTTGAACAAATCAGATCATGTATGCACATGCACAAGGGGTTAATCCACTTCATTCATTCTTTGATGCTCGGGGATGAGCGTAGTTTAAGTATAGGGGGTTAATAGAACCATGTTTCATGCTTCTAATTCACTGAAATTAACCCATATCTTAGACTAAGTATCAATAAAAACCAGGCAAATCCCTATAAACATCAGAGTCATTGAATAAATTAAAAATACAAAAAATGGCAAAATTAAAATTCATGGTGTTTTTAGCCTTAAAAACACCCTCAAAAATATTTTCTGCCTTTGTTTGATCTCATCTCCATTTTTGTCAACATGACACTTGTAGATCTCATTGATCTCTACAACTTTCATGTTTTGAGTTTTTTTATTCCAAATTCAGTCTTCTTTGCCCTCATAATTCACTTTATCTCTCTGAATAATGTGATTGGGCCACGTGGTGCTTGCTAGTTGCACCACGTGGCCCGCTGTTGAGCGCGAAATTTTAGAGATTGGAAATTTTAAATGGTGGTAATAGGTCGTTGTTTATCCCCAAAATCCCGCGTCAACAAAAGATTATTTTTTTTATTTTGCTACTTATTAACCTGTATAGCGGACAAGGTCGAACTCAGGGAGGCTACAATTCCCGAGGGTTATTCAATTAATCGAAAATCAATCAAGAGAAACAGGAATCTCAAAGGACAACTATCCTTGGTTTTTGTGATTTTTTGAATCTTTTAATTTTTTAATTTTTTTATTTCTAATTTTTTTTTTTGATTTTCAAATTTTTAGTGATTTTGATTTTGCAATTTTTTTTATTTTCAAAAATAACACGATGCAATATTCACAAGATTAAAAACACACACACCAACTCTTTTTGTAATTTTTCAATTAGTAAAAAATGCTCAGAAAAATTCAAAGAAAATTTTTTTGGGTTTTAAAAGTTTTGAAAAGTTTTTAAGAATTTTTGTGGAATTTTCAGATGTTTTTGTATTTTTCTAAAATCAAACAGTGCGAAAATAAGAAAATGTGCACAGCCTGGAGTAATTTGCAATTTAAAAATCTTTTAAATGCCCAAAACTCCTGGCAATTATTTTTAAGAGAAACTAGAAACCATTATATACAAACAGGAATTGAAATCACAATTTTTGGATTTTTGTAGGATTTTTTATGATTTTTAGAAGATTTTGATATTTTTCAATTTTTTTTGGGTTTTATAAATAATTAATGTGTGAAAACTGGTCAGAAATTAAAAGACAATGAAATCAAACTACCTTAATATTTTTGGAATTATTGGAGTTATTTTCAAATTTTTATGAATTTTCGAATTTCAAGAAGACAAAAAAGTACTGTTTTTAATTTTTTAATAACCAAATGAAGTCAAAATGCAATGAAAAATTTATGCTAGATGGATATGAACATCAGGAGCATAGCACAATTTTTGCAAAATTTTTGGATCACAAATAACATTTATTTCAATGAAAACACAAGGCAAGTTTAAGTTCTGCAGTTCAGGGACTAAAAAGTAAATATGGAAAAGTTCTGGACTGAAATATAAAGTTTCGATATTTTCGCCTCAAATAAATAATAAAAATAAAATGAGAGGGAGTAGGTGTAAATTACCCAAGCATCATGAGTTTGACATATACTTGAGGCTCTGGCAGGGGCGTAGATGTAACTTTAAGAAGTTCCAGGGCTGAATCTGCAATTCCCCCTTTTTTATCAAAAGCCAACCCTAGAGAGGGTCTTCGTTTCAATCTCAAAGGAGCTCAAGGGGGGCCGCCGCCCCTTCTTCTTCCACGCGGGGTCGGCGGAGCGTATGGCGGCCGGCAGCGCGCACGGCTGGAGCGCGGAGGTGCGGCACGCTGGCGCGCGCAGGAGGGTAGCCGAGCGACGACGCGACGACGATGAACTCCGCTGGAGGGGTGGCCGAGGGGCGCGCTTCTCCGCGCGCAGAGGTCGGGGATGACGGAGGCTGGGTCGTGGAGCGCGCTACGGCGAGCGCGGCTGGGCGGCATTGCGCTGGACGGAGGCGCACGGGCGGTTAGCCGCACGCGGGGCGAGATCTGCTGGAGGCACGTGGGAGCGGACGGCGGTGCGGCTTCAGAGGTGGCGCGGAGGCTGGAAGCGGCGGCGTGGGATGGTGCGGCGCCACCCCACGCGACGGAGGTGGGAGGCGCGGGCGCGGTCTGCGGCGGTGGAGGGAGCTGGCTAGGAGGAGGGGCGACCGCGCACAGGCGGCCGCAGGCGGAGTGTGAAGGGTTGCGGCGGTGAAGGGCACTGCTACACCGCCCGGTGGCTGCTGTCGTATTTTTTTCTCTTTTTTTTTAAAATTTTTTTGTTTATGATGTAGACAGTGAATAAATAAAAGAAGAAAAAAAAACTTTTTTTATTTTTTTATAAATCCGAAAATAAGAAAAGAAAAAGGAAAAGCAATTTCTTTTTTTAATTTTTTTATTGTTATCCTGCAAAACAAATGTTAGGCAAAATAGAGATTTTTTTGTTTTTTTATGGTCCTGCAAAATCAACGTTAGAGAACAAAAAGGAAACAAATGTTTGTTTATTTATTTATTAACAAATTGGGAAAAAATGAATGGGGATCCGTGAAAGTGGAAGATTGAATCCGATTCTCCGACCACCGTACGTGGTCCGAGTTGATAGATCGCGTGGGATATAGAAATTGAAGGCGGAGAGATCGAGAAAGTGAGATGGAAATTCGAGTCGAGTCGGTGGCGGATCAAAATCGTGATGAATTTTTTTTATGATCTAGAAGAACAAAAATGCCAACGAAAAAAAAAACGCGATGAACTAAAGTACGATTAAACTAAGATAAAAATGTGAAGAAAATTTTGGATCTCACCTTAGGAGCGGAAAATGGACCGTGATCGCCTCGACAAGGCCGACTCGCTGTCACCGGACGGCTTGGAGGCTAGGCTACTTCCTCAACGAAATTTCTCTCGGAGATCGGGCTCCTCTCTCTAAAGATTGATCAGGTTGGAATGAGGGAGATGGAGCCATATAAATAGAAAAGAGAGACATTTGAATTTTTGGATAAGAAGATAAGAGATGAATTTTTGAATTTTTTTGGTGGAAGAAATAACATGAGAGATAAAATAGAAAGATAAAATTATTTACAAAATTATCTAATTTTTTTGAATTTTCGTCACTTTATTTATTGGAATTTGAAAATGTTATTTTTTTATTTTTTTATGATGGTTGGTTAAAAATTGCAACTATATACATATACTATACACATATATGGTATTATATACAAGGGTAAATGATGAAATTAGCCTCTTTTTTTGTTTTAAGAATGTCATTATTTTTTTTGTTTTATTTTTGTTTTAAGTACTTAGTAAAAATATTTACAAATATATATATAAATACAATATGCACAAAATACAAGGGAAAATTGCACAAACCACCCCAGAAAACCAACTTTTCAACCGTAACTCCAAAAATTATGAAATCACAGCCATTTTGAAGATAATTTAATTTAGAATTCAATGGAAATGAAATTGGTTCAATTTGATATTATGTGGAGCCAGAATTGATTTTTAAATTAGTGCTTAGTGGCTTTTTTTCCAAGTGTGGCTACTTTTATTCTGTACATGACTTAATTGTGCAATCATTTTTATTAATTAGGACACATTTTTATTTACAACTTTTGTTTTGAATGTTATTTGATTTGGGGTCAATTACGGTACAAATAAATTAGTGTTAGTTTTATACAGATATACACAAAATAAGTGAGAAAAACACACATTTTTTTGGATTTTCTGGTTGAGGACCCTATCTCCCCCTACTTTATTCCTGGTCGATCAAGTCAAGTCTTGACCTTCTCTCGGGGTTCGGGTCATCCTGTATACAGTCTTCCTTTTTTTCTTTTCTTTATTTTTCCTTTCTTTTTTTATTTATTTATTTTAGGTTAAAATTAGTAAGAAATGTACAATATTTACACACAAATGCAAGTTAGTAAGAATATGGAGTTAGCGTTATATGCAGGTGTTTTATAAGGGATTTTAAGCTAAAATAAATGAATAAAGATGACGAATCGCAGATTCATCATCTCCCTGTGCTTTACCTTTGCTAGTCCCTTAGCAAACACTTATTTGAAAGAATAAGTGAAGAAGAAAAAGAAAGGGAAAATAAAGAAAGTAGGACAATATTGAGTATTAAACTTATCTTCATAAAATTGTAGTTTGGAGCTCTGTCGGACCTTTGGATTATTTGTGTGTCGGAACTTCTGTGAGACTTAGGATTTTAAAACCAACAGCCTTCAAGTTCTACACATCATTGTCACAGTTTTGGCCCAGAAGTCATCTTAGATCGATCCTCTTCCCAAAGCATACCCTATAAATATTGAATAATCGACTCATGTGTGTGAAAATTTTTAGCTCTTCCCATCCAGAATGCTGGACTACCATGCAAATCTCCTCTCCAATAACTCGTCCTCGGGGAGTCAGGTATTTCCTTCTAAGGTCTGTCGTGCTGTGTTCACAATCGAATTGGGGGAGAAGTTAGAAGAATGAGAAAAGAACTGGAGGGTGGTTTAGTGTAGTCACCTCTCCTTGTGAAGCTGGCCAGTGTAGCCGAGTCTCCACCAAGATCTGCAGGTTTCTTGAAGCTTGGACCTTTTTGATCAGATATTTATTTGGTAGTAGCTTCTTTGTATTTGGAGTTTTGGTGGTTCTGCTTGGATCTTGTTGTGCCCCTACGTATATAGAATCTTTTTTTTTCCGTACATGTTTTGGGGTCTTAGAAAAAATTGTGCCCAGCCGTCCATCCCTTTTCCGAAGCTTTATTTCAACCCGTACTCCGGTCTTTAGATTTTCACGCTAGCAGAAAAGAAACTCATACAGTCTTCCAACATCCCATCTGAGTTGAGCTAAGTACATAGTGCGGGAGTACAAATTAATTCGCTATTCCAGAGTTGTACCCAGAATGAAGAGACCAGGTTAGACACTAAGAGTCAAATGATGCACATTGTCATGTGGAACTCAAAGAATTAAGTCAAAGACCTGAAGCTTCTAAAATCCCATTTCTCTGTGAAGTTCCTCTGAGAATTAGGTGGATTAAGGTCCAACTAAGCTCCATTCTTCAATTTTATTCCAGACATAGTTTAAATATCAATACTATCCAGAAAAATGCACATGCAAATGCAGACTATGAACAATGCAGAGAGTTTTTTTTAAAAGAATGATGCACATGTGAAAAGAACCATTTTTTTAAACAATTTTCTAATTTTGAATTTTTTATGGTTTTTTGGAGAAAAATGCAGATGTGAAAGAAAGTTTTTTTTATGCAAATTTTTATGATTTTTGGTTTTGTAGTTTTTTTAAGAGAAAGGGTTAGTAATATATACAAGTATATACAAGAGACTTTTTTTGTTTTTTTGTTTGTTTTTTTTGTTGTTTTTTTGTTATTTTTGTTGTTTTTTTGTTTTTTTTGTGTGTTTTTTTTGTGTTTTATTTTGTTTTTTTGTTTTTCTTCCCTTTTTTTGTTTTGTTTTTCTTCTCTTTCTTTTTTTTGTTTTGCTCTTTTTTTTGTTTTTTTTTGTTTTTTTCTTTTTTTGTTTGTTTTTTATGTGGATTTTATAAAATATACACATAACCCTCCAAATAAATATATTTAAAAGTACGAGTTATGTCTAAAGTATATATGCAATATATACGACACCCCCATATACTTAGCTCGAACTATGTCCTCATAGTGACCAGAGAGCGACAAAGGAAGACATAACTCGTGCTAAGCAAAGAGAGGTGAAAAGAATCCTATGCTACAATGACTCAAAGAAAAGATAAAATGAAGAGAAGTTGGTGATCCCCCCCATACTTAGGATCAAGTAATCCTAAGTATAGTGGAATGTACAAAGGGGAAAACCGATGAAGAGAATGTACAGACTCACAAAGACACGATATGAACAACATCACCCCCCTATACTTAGGGTAGAGTATCCCTAAATATAGGCAACAACAAGGGTGATAAACAGGACGAATATGAACAACACAAATCCTTCACCCCCCTATACTTAGGATAAAGCACATCCTAAGTATAGCATATATACACACACACACACACGGAAAAGGGGTGAATGATAAAACGGGAGAAGACGGAGTGAAACGAAAGGATATACAAGAGGTGTTGAGCTTATGTATCGGACGCAGAAGGTGGAATCAAAAGATCATCGTCTGATACCAAAGATATAGAATCCACAACGGACAGGAATGTATCATGATCTAGATATGGCTTCAGCAACTGTCCGTTCAAAACAAATGGTTGTGCGTCAGATGACAATCCAGATATGAAAATACTCCCATTGTCACGCACAACTCTCACGATGAACGGTCCTGACCACTTGCTTTTCAATTTTCCTGGGAATAACTTCAACTTAGCATCAAATAACCAAACTTTCTGATCAGAGGAGAAAGTCTTTCTTCGAATGTGTTTATCATGCCAGCGCTTGACTTTCTCCTTATACATAAGTGAATTATCATATGCAAAGTCTCGAAATTCCAGTAATTTATTCAAATCCAACTTCCTATTCTTTCCTCCTTTCTCATAATCTAAATTGCATACACGGAGTACCCATAAAGATTTGTGAATTAATTCCACTGGCAGGTGGCAAGGCTTTCCATATACCAATATGTAGGGAGACATACCCAAAGGAGACTTGTACGCCGTCCGATAAGCCCATAGAACTGAATCAAGCATCTGGGACCAGTTCTTCCTATATGGACGTACAAGTTTTTGCAATATCGTTTTGATCTCCCTATTTGAAATTTCTGCCAAGCCATTAGTCTGAGGGTGGTAAGGAGACGCAACTCTGTGCTCAATAGCGTACTCCTTCACAAGCTTCTTTACATCTCTATTAATGAAATGGCTTCCCCCATCTGAAATCAATATTTTAGGAATACCGAACCGCGCAATAATATGGTCCTTGAAAAAGGAACACACCATACGACTATCTGCGGTTCGGGTGGGGATAGCCTCCACCCATCGACTAACATATTCCACGGCGAGCAGGATGTACTGAAATCCCTGACTGACAGGAAATGGGCCCATGAAGTCTATGCCCCAAGCATCAAAAACATCAGAAATCTGTATATATCATAGGGGCATGGTATCTTTGGAACCAACTGTTCCTCCTATTTTCTGACAATCAATACAACCTCGAACATACTCTGTAGCATCCTTAAACAATGTGGGCCACCATAGGCCACTCTGTAAAACCTTTGCTGCCGTGCGTTTCCCCGAATGATGCCCACCAGATTCTAGCTTGTGACAGTGCTCAAGTACACTGGTGTGTTCCTCCTGAGGAATGCACCTTCTCCAGATACAATCCGCACCCTCACGAAATAGGTACGGATCCTCCCACTGGTAATAATGAATCTCTGACAGAAATCTGTCTACCTTGTACTTTGGCCAATCTTGTGGAACTTTCTTGGAGACAAGATAGTTCACAATATCAGCATACCATGGAAGCGAGTCCACAGATAAAATGGACTCATCTGGAAAGGTTTCAGAAATAGGAATCATGTTCTGCTCAGAAGTCTCTGTGTCTGTGATACGGGAAAGGTGATCTGCCACAACATTTTTCACTCCAGGTTTATCTCGTATCTCTAAATCAAATTCTTGGAGAAGAAGGATCCATCTGATAAGGCGTGGTTTAGCATCCTTCTTTGCCTGTAAGTATCGTATGGCAGTGTGATCCGTGTATATAATCACGTGTGAACCAATGAGGTAAGATCTGAACTTTTCTAGACCAAATACAACTGCTAACATCTCCTTCTCTGTAACTGTATAATTCCGTTGTGCTTCATCCAGAGTCTTGCTAGCATAGTGTATAGCAAATGGGACCCCATCCCTTCTCTGTCCTAAGACTGCTCCAACTGCGAAATCTGATGCATCCGTCATGATCTCAAAGGGAAGAGACCAATCAGGTGGCTGTAAGATAGGAGCACTAGTAACCATTTCTTTCATCTGATTGAATGCAAGGAGAACTTTCTCATCGACAATAAAATCAGTCTCCTTACACAAAAGCTCCGTCAAAGGTCTGGCGATTTTGCTGAAGTCCTTTATGAATCGCCTATAAAATCCTACGTGTCCCAAAAATGACCTCAACTGCTTCAAATTCTGCGGTGTCTCTAACTTGGAAATCACATCAATCTTAGCCGGGTCAACCTCCATACCATGTTTGGAGATGACATGGCCCAATACAATCCCATTAGTCACCATAAAGTGACTCTTCTCCCAGGAGAGCACTAGGTTTACCTCACAACAACGTTGAAGAACTCGATCTAAATGAGCAAGACATGTGTCAAAACTATCCCCGTAGACCGAGAAATCGTCCATGAAGACTTCAAGAAAATTACCCACCATGTCGGCGAAAACGGCCAACATACACCTTTGAAATGTAGCGGGGGCGTTACACAATCCAAAGGGCATCCGTCTAAAGGTGTAAGTGCCAAACGGACAAGTGAAAGTAGTTTTCTCCTGATCCTCAGGAGCGATAGCAACTTGGTTGTATCCCGAGTAACCATCCAAGAAGCAAAAGAACTCTTTCCCTGCCAACCTCTCAATAATTTGATCAATAAAAGGCAGTGGAAAGTGATCCTTCTTGGTAGCTGAGTTCAGGCGTCGGTAATCTACACAGACACGCCATGAATTAGGTACCCGGGTCGGAATCTCCTCACCACGGTCATTCTTTACGATCGTAATCCCAGATTTCTTTGGGACCACATGTAAAGGGCTGACCCATTTGGAATCCGAAATGGGATATATAAAACCAGCATCACACCATTTCTTGATCTCCTTCATGACAACCTCCCTTAGATTTGGATTTAGACGGCGCTGACATTCACGGGAGGGTTTACAATCATCCTCTAGGTAGATATGATGCGAGCACAACACTGGATTGATCCCATGGAGATCCGAGATATTCCATCCTATGGCCTTGCGGTTTCTCTCAAGAACCTCTAGCACGCGAGATTCTTGTTCAGCGGTCAACTGCGAGCTGAGGATGACCGGAAACATTTGGGGGGGACCCGCAAGGAAGGCATATTTCAACGTTGATGGTAAAACCTTGAGCTCAGGTGGGGTCTGAATCATCTCTGTGATAACCTCTGCTACTGTACTGATAGACGGTATGTGATCTATGCTCTGTAGACTATCCACCTTGGCTATCGACGGCTCAGCAAATAGAATATCTGATAGATCTGCGATGAATGATCTTTGCTCAGAGAGGAATGGCTCATCAGGATGTTTAATATTATTATCAACGAATGGCTCAGATATCTCAGCAATAATCTCAGAAAGATGTCTCTCATATGTGCATCAATCAGGAAATTTAATGAATGGCTCAGATATCTGGACCTCAGAACTCTGCTCAAACTGCTCATCGGCAACTATCTCAATTGGACCACCAAGGGAGCTCATGTCGACTGTGCTTTCCAGAGAGTCCTTTTGGGGAAAAGACTCCTGTGTATCTATAAAATCCGTGAAAAGGTCCGTCTCTTTGAATTCAGCAAGAAAATCACAGTCATCTGGTTCTGATATTGCTTTCTCTGTATCATCTGTTGCTGGTGGCGGTGATGGTTTAGGATCAGAGATCGTCTCAATTTTCACCTTGTCACTACGAGAGTGAAAGATGATCTCTCTAGTACCATAATCAACTGCTGCTTCGGCCGTTCGGAGGAACGGTCGACCTAGTATGATCGGGGTATGGAGTAACGGTGCAGAGGTGTCCATATCCATGACAACGAAATCAACAGGGAATTTCATTCCCTGCACCGTTACAATAACGTCCTCTAAAATGCCTCTTGGCCTCTTAATCGATCTATCGGCAAACTGAAGGATCATTCTGGTAGTTTTAAGAGGCCCTAACTGGAATTCAGTTAATAGAGAGGAAGGCATGAGATTAATGGAGGAACCGCTATCGAGAAGAGTACGATCAAATTCTTGATCAAAGATATGGCAACGGATGTGAGGTGCTCCCTTGTCTTTCTTTTTCGGCGGAAGGTTGCTGATGGCATGAACTGTGGCCATGGTCAAGATGTGTTTCTCTATTTCCTTTCATCTGTTCTTCCTTGGTTGACGCTTTTGGGTACATGCCTCTTTCATTCCCTTTTTTACTGTAGGCATGTATTCCATGGCTTTTAGTAGTGGCATCTTTAAAAAGATATTCTGTAAGATCTCAACCACTCCAGGATCAGATAGTGCTGTTTTTAATTTTTGATTTTTTTTAGCTTTGAGAGCAGAAGGAAATGGCACAGAATCAGAATAAACATGCAAACGTTCATTTCCTTTATTCAGAATGGAATCATCATGTACAAGAGGACAACTAGAATCAGTCTGTATAGTGTTGTCCAATCTAGGTGAAGGAAAAACAAAATCTAAAACAGAACGGGATGCTGCTGCTGGTGAAGAGGAAGAATCTGCGACTGGTATATTCTCCCTTGCTGACGGTGATCTGCATCTGTCTGGTGAAGGTGGTGGTGAAGGCGGTGAAACTCCAGATGTGGGTGCTGCAATACTGGGCCTCTCGACAATTGGTGAAGGAGATGATGTAGAAGATGATGCTCTCTCAGTGGACCGATCTCCCAACCCCAACTGCTGCGTAGGCAGCTGCAATCTCCTACCGTTCCTGAGATGAATGGTGTCAGATAAACATGTAAAATCAAGGGACATACCTGTCTCGGGGGTGGATGGGCTTTTAGCTACCTGCTCTTTGCGTTTGAAATTATTGGGGTTGGCTTCAACCTGTGCTGGAATTAGTGTCTTGGTGGTAGTCAGGTCATCGATCCACTGAGTCAGTTCATTCATGTTCTTCATAATCAATGCAAGTTGGTCCAGTGGTGGATTGACTGAAGGGGCCTCAGGTTGCTCATTGACTGGCTGTCGCTGAGACTGATAGTGCGGAGGCTGTTGGTACCCATACGGATTCTGGTAATGAGGAGGAGGGGGGAAGGATATTGTCCATAATATGCAGTCTGCTGCTGGTTCGGCTGAGGGAAATACATGGACTGCTGTTGTGGCTGGCCTTGTCTCCAGTTTTGGAACTGAGGTGGAGACTGATACTGAGGCTGGAACTGCTGGTGCTGGTACTGGTACTGCTGTTGCGGTCTGCCTCCTTGAAGCTGGTGGGTGGGCCTCTGACCTTGCTGTGAACCCAACTGGCCTTGCCCTGATGAACGGGGTTGGTTTCGCTCACGGTCGAACCAGATACCATTCACCTCCTGAATGACAGGTGGAGGTGGAGACTGCTGCTCAGGAATGTAGGCCACTTCTTGTTGGTACGGAACAATCTGATGTGCATGCTGCTGAGCTTGATCAGGTGTCTGCACGTAGTAGACATGCTGGACTGTAGATGGTCCTCTGCTATTTTGCTGAGTGGAAGGAGTCTGCTCCCTAGTAGAGGGGTCTACTGCTGCATTCGTATTGTGGACTGCACTGATTGTACTCACAAGAAGTTCCAAATGCTTTGTTATCTCATCCAGCTTATCCAGGTTCTTCGTCCTCTGCTCGATCACATGAAGCTTATCGAGCTCCTTGGATCGCTTCTCAATAATGTCTACTTTGGATAGGTGGTTTCCAATGATAGCCAAGTCTGTGCTATCCACCTTATCCACTTCTTGTATTGCCGTCATTTTGACATCCTTGTGGGGTACTACAGGGGCGGTGACAGGGTGCTTCTGAAAAGCACGTGAAGAAGAAAGAGCTGCTGAACTTTCTGCCATCTCCTCAAAAATTTGATAAAGGACATCCTCGTCCTTGTTAAAGTGGCTTCCCCCACAAGCGGTATCTACCAGCTTCTGATTCTCAATTCTTAAACCCCCAAAGAAATTTTGTACAAGACTGGTCTTTGGAATATCATGATGGGGGCATTTCTCCGTCAGATCTTTGAAACGTTCCCACGCCTCGTGAATAGGCTCTTGGGGCATCTGGGAGAAATTAGCAATCAGGGATCGCATTTGGTTGAGTCGTCCAAGTGGATAATACTTGTTCAGAAATGCAGATCTCAACTCTTCCCAAGTGGTGACAACCTTCCCCAAGTGATTTAACCAGTACAAGGCTTTTCCCATCAGGCTGAATGGAAAGGCGGTCATCTGCACTACCTCTAATGGGATGTTTGGGTAGTGTACTGTTCCATAAATGCGATCGAACTGCTGGAGGTTTATATAAGATTCTTCATTAATATTTCCATGGAATATTGGGAGAAGAGGTAAAATAGTTGGCTTAAGCTCAAAATGCACATGAACCGTAGGGATTTGTATCCACGAATTTGTCTGCCCTGCCCCTGGATTATAAGCATCTTTGAGTGTAGGCTTAGGTCTACATGAGGTTCTTCTCCATTCCCACCTCCAGGGTTTCTGTTATCCCCCCTCTCCTGTCTTCTCTTTCTTGTCTTATCTCGAGAATCATCTCTCTCAATGTGGCTTGGAACTTAGCCTGCTCTGTTAACTGTGCTTGAATTGATTGAATGGAGGCTAACATGGTACTGTTGATCTCGCTTTGTTCCGACATGACTCCCTTTCCCTTTGGTGGCATTAAGTATCCGGCTTCTGACTCTGAAAATGTATATGCCACTCGATTAGTGCTCAGAATTGATGGAGTCTCAGATATTAATTCGAGATTAAAGCCAATCTCAAATAGTGGATTTATGGATGTTGTGAATTGTGAAGTGGGGAAAGAGGAATATTCGTGAAGTGAGTCTCCCCGAATAGAAGGTGAACGGCTCGGAGTGTAGAATGAGTTCGCGGAGTCCGAACGAGAAATACTCCGGGCCGACATCTTCGAAATCAATAGGCAGGATGCGAGAGCACGAATGTCAATGCAAGAGTGAAAGTGAATGAAGGCGCAAATTGCGCAGAAGGATCTTTAGCACTAACAAGCAAACACAATACAAACTCCCAGTTCACCAACTCAACTCAATGTGAAGACTGTGAAGGTTCGGTCAATTATCTTGTTGATTTTAGAGTTTGGTGATAATCACAAAGTTGTACAAATACTTAGGCTGAATTATGGGATTTGGGCACTAACCTTAGTGTGTACGCGAGCAAGTTAAAACGAATACAATGAGGGGGTTACTCTCCCCAAAACAATGATTTTTTCCTTGTATTTTTTTAGGGTCGAGTTTTCTTTAGCAGTCCCAACTTTTAGGCAGTTGTCACTTGGTTAAGATATTTTCAAAGAATCGCCTACCGAGTGTCCAATTTCCTTTTTAACTTATGTGAGTGAAAACAAGGGAGGAGATCGGAAATGCCAATGCGTGATTAAAAACGATGATGCATGCAGGGGTTAGAGATGCGTACCTTGTCGCCAGCACTCTACATGCAAGTGATCCGCGCAGAATTTAAATACAGAAAATAAACTAACCTATATGCAAATGCAAGTAAACCGTCCTAGATGATAACTTCTATTAACGAGCAAGAACAAGTTAATTTGACTAAGTCCAAATTATGATCTACTCTGTAGGCACAGAAATTCTTGTTTAGGGTGTTTGGACCTAATTAATTACCTGGCTCAAGCAAATTAATTAAAGAAATCAATAAGTGGCTTTCGAAATCCGCGGAAAACAAAGAAAATAAAGGCGATGAAAACAAAACCGATGAGGTCCCCCAAGTGCACCGGCACTTGGCAAAACAGACCCCGCAACAAATGAATGTCCGTTTACAAAGTTCAAATGATAGAAAAAAACTCTCTCTTTTTTTTCTTTCTCTCTCTCTCTCTCTCTCTTTTTTTTCGTCTCCTTCAATTCTTCTTCTCCTCTTCTCACGCTATCCTGCGGCTTGGTGAAGAATCAAGCCGCCTCCACGTCGCTTGGGTGCTTCGGCTCTCCTAGGATCGCCGCCTTCGCTCCGTGGGCCCTCGCAAGAAAAAGAAAAGAGAACGTGTAAGAAACACAATTTTCAAATATGAGAAAATGATGAAATGAATGCAATGGATATGAACAATGGAATAATGTGGCAAATTATACACAGATATTTACAACCAAGAATAGCAGGTCAAAAGATAAACCTAACTACCCTCGCCGTGCCTCCCCGGCAACGGCGCCATTTTGTTGAGCGCGAAATTTTAGAGATTGGAAATTTTAAATGGTGGTAATAGGTCGTTGTTTATCCCCAAAATCCCGCGTCAACAAAAGATTATTTTTTTTATTTTGCTACTTATTAACCTGTATAGCGGACAGGGTCGAACTCAGGGAGGCTACAATTCCCGAGGGTTATTCAATTAACCGAAAATCAATCAAGAGAAAACAGGAATCTCAAAGGACAACTATCGTTGGTTTTTGTGATTTTTTGAATCTTTTATTTTTTTAATTTTTTTATTTCTAATTTTTTTTGATTTTCAAATTTTTAGTGATTTTGATTTTGCAATTTTTTTATTTTCAAAAATAACACGATGCAATATTCACAAGATTAAAAACACGCATACCAACTCTTTTTGTAATTTTTCAATTAGTAAAAAATGCTCAGAAAAATTCAAAGAAAATATTTTTGGGTTTTAAAAGTTTTGAAAAGTTTTTAAGAATTTTTGTGGAATTTTCAGATGTTTTTGTATTTTTCTAAAAATTAAATAGTGCGAAAATAAGAAAATGTGCACAGCCTGGAGTAATTTGCAATTTAAAAATCTTTTAAATGCCCAAAACTCCTGGCAATTATTTTTAAGAGAAGCTAGAAACCATTACTACAAACAGGAACTGAAATCACAATTTTTGGATTTTTGTAGAATTCTTTATGATTTTTAGAAGCTTTTTGATATTTTTCAGTTTTTTTTGGGTTTTAAAAATAATTAATGCATGAAAACTGGTCAGAAATTAAAAGACAATGAAATCAAACTACCTTAATTTTTTTGGAATTATTGGAGTTATTTTCAAATTTTTATGAATTTTCGAATTTCAAGAAGACAAAAAAGTACTGTTTTTGATTTTTTAATAATACCAAATGAAGACAAAATGCAATGAAAAATTTATGCTAGATGGATATGAACATCAGGAGCATAGCACAATTTTTGCAAAATTTTTGGATCACAAATAACATTTATTTCAATGAAAACACAAGGCAAGTTCAAGTTCTGTAGTTCAGGGACTAAAAAGTAAATATGGAAAAGTTCTGGACTGAAATATAAAGTTTCGATATTTTCACCTCAAATAAATAATAAAAATAAAATGCGAGGGAGTAGGTGTAAATTACCCAAATATCATGAGTTTGACATATACTTGAGGCTCTGGCAGGGGCGTAGATGTAACTTTAAGAAGTTCCAGGGCTGAATCTGCAATTCCCCCCTTTTTATCAAAAGCCAAACCCTAGAGAGGGTCTTCGTTTCAATCTCAAAGGAGCTCAAGGGGGGCCGCCGCCCCTTCTTCTTCCATGCGGGGTCGGCGGAGCGTATGGCGGCCGGCAGCGCGCACGGCTGGAGCGCGGAGGTGCGGCACGCTGGCGCGCGCAGGAGGGTAGCCGAGCGACGACGCGGCGGCGATGAACTCCGCTGGAGGGGTGGCCGAGGGGCGCGCTTCTCCGCGTGCAGAGGTCGGGGATGACGGAGGCTGGGCCGCGGAGCGCGCTACGGCGAGCGCGGCTGGGCGGCGTTGCGCCGGACGGAGGCGCACAGGCGGTTAGCCGCACGCGGGGCGAGATCTGCTGGAGGCACGTGGGAGCGGACGGTGGTGCGGCTTCAGAGGTGGCGCGGAGGCTGGAAGCGGCGGCGTGGGATGGTGCAGCGCCACCCCACGCGGCGGAGGAGGGAGGCGCGGGCGCGGTCTGCGGCGGTGGAGGGCGCTGGCTAGGAGGAGGGGAGACCGCGCACATGCGGCCGCAGGCGGAGTGTGAAGGGTTGTTTCTTAAATATCATGCATTTCCCCCGCTTAGTGGAATCCAAAATGGAAAGTGTTCAATTGGAACAGGCGGTGAAGGGCACTGCTGCGTCGCCCGGTGGCTGCTGTCGTATTTTTTTGTCTTTTTTTTTAAATTTTTTTTTGTTTATGATGTAGACAGTGAATAAATAAAAGAAGAAAAAAAACTTTTTTTTTATTTTTTATAAATCCGAAAATAAGAAAAGAAAAAGGAAAGCAATTTCTTTTTTTTTTAATTTTTTTATTGTTATCCTGCAAAACAAATGTTAGGAAAAATAGAGATTTTTTTTTGTTTTTTTATGGTCCTGCAAAATCAACGTTAGAGAACAAAAAGGAAACAAATGTTTGTTTATTTATTTATTTACTAATTGGGAAAAAATGAATGGGGATCCGTGAAAGTGGAAGATTGAATCCGATTCTCCGACCACCGTACGTGGTCCGAGTTGATAGATCGCGTGGGAGATAGAAATTGAAGGCGGAGAGATCGAGAAAGTGAGATGGAAATTTGAGTCGAGTCGGTGGCGGATCAAAAATCGTGATGAATTTTTTTATGATTTAGAAGAACAAAAATGCCAACGCAAAAAAAACGCGATGAACTAAAGTACGATTAAACTAAGATAAAAATGTGAAGAAAATTTTGGATCTCACCTTAGGAGCGGAAAATGGACCGTGATCGCCTCGACAAGGCCGACTCGCTGTCACCGGACGGCTTGGAGGCTAGGCTACTTCCTCAACGAAATTTCTCTCGGAGATCGGGCTCCTCTCTCTAAAGATTGATCAGGTTGGAATGAGGGAGATGGAGCCATATAAATAGAAAAGAGAGACATTTGAATTTTTGGATAAGAAGATAAGAGATGAATTTTTGATTTTTTTTTTTGTGGAAGAAATAACATGAGAGATAAAATAGAAAGATAAAATTATTTACAAAATTATCTATTTTTTTTGAATTTTCGTCACTTTATTTATTGGAATTTGAAAATGTTATTTTTTTATTTTTTTATGATGGTTGGTTAAAAATTGCAACTATATACATATACTATACACATATATGGTATTATATACAAGGGTAAATGATGAAATTAGCCTGTTTTTTTTGTTTTAAGAATGTCATTATTTTTTTTGTTTTATTTTTGTTTTAAGTACTTAGTAAAAATATTTACAAATATATATACAAATACAATATGCACAAAATACAAGGGAAAATTGCACAAACCACCCCAGAAAACCAACTTTTCAATCGTAACTCCAAAAATTATGAAATCACAGCCATTTTGAAGATAATTTAATTTAGAATTCAATGGAAATGAAATTGGTTCAATTTGATATTATGTGGAGCCGGAATTGATTTTTCAATTAGTGCTTAGTGGCTTCTTTTTCCAAGTGTGGCTACTTTTATTCTGTACATGACTTAATTGTGCAATCATTTTTATTAATTAGGACACATTTTTATTTACAACTTTTGTTTTGAATGTTATTTGATTTGGGGTCAATTACGGTACAAATAAATTAGTGTTAGTTTTATACAGATATACACAAAATAAGTGAGAAAAACACACATTTTTTTTGGATTTTCTGGTTGAGGACCCTATCTCCCCCTACTTTATTCCTGGTCGATCAGGTCAAGTCTTGACCTTCTCTCGGGGTTCGGGTCATCCTGTATACAGTCTTCCTTTTTTTTTCTTTTCTTTATTTTTCCTTTATTTATTTATTTATTTATTTTAGGTTAAAATTAGTAAGAAATGTACAATATTTACACACAAATGCAAGTTAGTAAGAATATGGAGTTAGCGTTATATGCAGGTGTTTTATAAGGGATTTTAAGCTAAAATAAATGAATAAAGATGACGAATCGCAGATTCATCACCCGCTCCTTCACATGCCATGCGCCTGCATCTCCCACCGTTAGATCACCTCAATCATCTTCAGATCAGAGCCGTTCCTCCCCGCAATAAATTCCCACCCTTCGATCAAGATCTGGAGTTCATCTCAACCGCTTACCTCCGCCTGCACCTAATCACGCCACGTGGTCGCATCTGCGCCCCTCGATCACGCCTTCACCATTTATCCTCACCGCTCATCGTCCTGGATAATCTTCACCCTTCGATCAAAGCTTGCACTGCATCACAGCCACTCGCTAGCGCCTCACCTATAACATGACACATGGCACGCCCCATCACCTCCTTATCAAATCGCACCTCTCTATCCCAACTACTCTTCACCACCCTCTTCTCGACCGTCAGATCGAAAGATCCACGGTCGAAGCTTCATCCCCTACCTTCGGACCCGCTCTTTCCCACGATCTCCAGCACGCCAACCCGTTGCACCATTCCCTTTTCTATCACCTTCTCAGCCATCTCATCCACTCGCTAACCTCCCCACGACTTAGCCCGGTTACCCTTTCTTCTCGCGGGCAATCACTCACCTCACGATTCCCTCCAGTTCGCTCCCTATTCCCCTTCCAACCCACGTCGTCAAACCACCTGGAACCGCCAACCTTCCACTTTAAATTCGTTGTGTTCGTCCCTAATTAACATCATCCACCTTTATGTGGGGAATCGCTCAGCACGCCTCCGCCCCTCGGTGATAGCAAGGGGGCGTCATGGAGAGCAAAGACGACAATATCCTCCGGTGTTGACCCCTGGCCCATCACGGCCAGGTTCACGGTGGCTCCGCCCCGCCAAGCTGCTCCACCCGGATGAGGGAGTCCAGCAATGACCCTGAGCGTCTTCCAGACACTCAAGCACAAGCCGCCTCTCCACCATTATCCTGGTAAGCTTCTCCGATCTCTTCCTTGTATTTTTATTCAATTTCTTTGATTTTATTAGCCTTCCACCGACACCATCATCGTTCATTGACCATCCCATAGCTCCACCTCGCCTCCACCATTTACGTGTTACCCTTAGATCCCCTTCTTCTCCCTCCATGACCACATACCATTCCGACCCCCTTCTTCTTCGATTCACCGGAGAAGATAGTCAAGCCAATCACCTTCTCTGCTCGCACGACCTCCACTCTATCTTAGTTCACACACAAGCTCCAAGTGCATGCTTCGGCTAGGAATCTAACGTTGCAGGTGAATGAGTCCTCAATGGTCGGAACTTCGTCTGAGCCAAGTTTGCGAGTTCCTCCTTCGATGCTCGGGTGTCGGCCATCATCTCCAGACCGCACTGCAGCTCGCTCGCACCTCTGACTTCATTGACGACCGGTTAGGAGGCTCCAGGGAGATTCAGCTTGGCCTAGCAAGGGAGGTGGAGCTCCAGTGGTTACGTCGGAGACCAGAACTCACCACCTGCCCCGCGGCAGAGGCGATGGAATCCAGAGTCTACAGGCACCGTTGGATGCTCCTCCCCGGAGCTCATACAACGACGTAGAAGCAGCCACGTCGACATCTCGCGCAGCTTCTAGCTATCGTCTGATCTCGATGATCGGACGGTCTTCGATTGTCCACGTGGCATCGCCAAATCCTATCCGAACCTCAACACCAGACCGACAGGCTTGGGTACCCCGAACCAATTCTGAGCCAAACCGAGCCCAAGCCTTAACGCTCGTACCTTCCAAGCCTAGTCGAAGCTTTCTCGAGCCTCCTCTGAGCCTGAATCTTCATCGAGCCTGGAGCGCACGTGTAGGTCACATACGACCAGTATAATTTGCAGGGAGGCCTAGCCATCTTCTTTGAATTGCAGATAGGTCCAGAGCTCACATGCAGACCACATACGCCTAGGGTATTTTGCACTTATACCCTCGTGGGTTTAATAATTGCAAAAATACCCCCGCGCGTGTGGGTTATTTATAGGGAAGGTCCCGTACTTTATTTTATTTACATTTTAGTACCTCCTAGGGTCTTGTTTTCTATTTATCTTTCATGTTTTATTACATTTGTGCCTCTGGCTTCACCCGTGCATATCTTGAGCATCCTAGCTCCGATTGAGTCGAGTTCAGTGGCATTTTAAAACTCGTTTCATTGTCTTCTTGATGGCATGCTTATAATTTAGATTTGACACTATGAGTTTTGATGTATTAGCTAAGCGTCTTTAGTGTAATGATTAATATGCCTGATTTTTCACATCAATGAAAATAGCTTCATTAACTGACCCTGTTTTGACTTATGCTTAAATGACTCAAGGTTGTCGATAATTAGGGCATATTTTAGCATTGCATTTCATCGCAATTATTTGGATAAAAAATTCAAATAAAAATGCATACTTTCATGTTTATTTAATGCATATTGTCCTGACTTCATGCATTTCTTGACCTACTACTCATTACTCCAACACTTAGTTAAACTAATAATAGTCTAATTATCACAAAAGAGACTCGTGTCCTTGAGTTCGACATTGGGCTTGCCCAAGTAATATATAAATACGACCATTTGGTTCTATTGACATATCAATTAAATGGTTTTTGATGGACCTAATTTAGTCTGACTGCAATGACATTCTGAGTGTTAATTCTACACTATCAAAGGGCTGGATTTGCGGCTCGTCAAATGGCGTTGTTGCCGGGAACAAGACTCATCTTTTGTCTTGTTTGGATTTTTATTTATTTAATTAAGTGTTTTCTTTACGTAGGTCAATCCGTCCAGTTGTCTGGCATTATAAAAAAATTTCATTTGATATGTAACCTTTGTTTTTGTGGCAGGGCCCATGATGTTCAAGGAGGCAAGGAGCATGTACTTCCCCGCTGCAAGGATCCACAGAAGCAATGTTGGAGATGATTCGAAAAAAAGTCTCTCGCATTTTTCATTTCATAAGTATGTAATAATCGTCTTTACAACAATCTTCGATTGAAGACTCGCACTTGTAAGAGAATGAATTATATGTGATTGTGTGAGGATCGTCCCCACTTGAGTATCGACCGAGGACCAGGTACGTGGCTCTTCGAGCTTCTTTCACATTTTTATTTGACGTGCTTGCTTATAGGTAGGACACATTTTTAATATAGACGCACATAAACATCGTTTCACTTAGCCAAATTAACAGATATTCTTCCCCGCTAATAGAAGCATTTTAGGTGCGGTTTTCAATCGACTTGCATATATATGATTTCGCTTTTAAATTCAGTTTGATTTTCACGAATTTTGCTAAGGAACTGCATGTTTTCTTGCTTAGTCTAGATCATGGTTTTTATCAACCGAATGGATTTTCTCGATTTCCCTTTCTAGCTTGATCACCTAGGTTAATGGAAAATGGGAATGAGTGGTAGACGATAAATTCTTGATTTATGTGCTCACCTTAATTCAGTGATAAGCTTTAGCAAAATAAATTGGGACTGTTAATTGCAAGTCAACCTAAATGAATGGAGTAAAATCTTGTTTTGGGAGAGCAATACCCACGTTTATGCAGTTGATTGTATTTGACATTTTGCCCGCATAAACTAGGATGTTTTAATCACCAATAAAACTGACAGGATAATCAACCAACATTTATTGGTTTCACGAGTGAGCTGGTGAAATAAAAGGGGTGTTGCATGCTTGTTTGAGCCATGAATGTTCCAAAATCCTCCCTTAGTCCCTAGATACTCCATTTATCTCAGAAGATTCATCCGTTCATCTGTGTATTCATTCGACTTCTTTGTTGACCTTGGGTCTCTCCCTGCATCAAATCTCAATCTTTCTACTTAGGCTATTCTCAGCCTAAGTATAGGGGGACCCGAGTCCCTGTGATTCTTTTACTCATCTTTCCTTGCCTCGATACTTAGGTTATTTCTATCCTAAGTATAGGAAGAACCACTTCTATTCCTGTATATTTTTCTATATTTAAATGGACCTATGGACTTATATCATCCAGTGCTATGAGGACATAGCAATGTTTAAGTATAGTGGGTATACCGTATATACAGTATATGTACTTTAGCTATATTCTGAAAATTTTGAAAAATTTAAAACGTTTTGGCTAAAGTAAACTCCTTTTAACTAAGTGGACAAAATGATTTTCAAGGCTTTCTATATTATGTTACACTATTTTTATAGAAAAATATTTTTTTGAAAATGTTTTGAAAATCTTTATTTGTGTGACATGGTATTGAAAATTCTTTTTGATTTCGAGAAAGTTGAGTTTTAACCTGTGTTCTAACCTTTATTCAAAAATCCATAAAAATTAGAACCGCTAAAAACTCTTAAGAGTCAAATTAACTACGAAAAACCAACTAAGTAGCCGTGTTCAGTGAGGGTTCGCCCTTAGCAGAGTGGGTAGTTCAGAGGACATCGCGTAAGGCTCCGTCCTCAAGCAACGGGCTCCGGTCTGTACTTACACCCATACTGGCCAAAAGCAGATGCATCTACTTAATTGAGTTTAGGCAGTCATGATGTCTCTCAAAGTTTTGAAAAAAAACTTTGAAGGAGTTAGATTAATTCCCATACCTTTTCACTTCCACATACTATCAGAAATGTTCAAGAAAGTTTGATTTATGAGGTTTTGAGATTTTAGGTTAACCGACCTTAGCCATCAGGGTCTTAGACTTAATCATCCACATTTCCCTAGACTTCTAGATTTGCGTGCTATATTGCATGCTTAATCTCCGACCATAAGAATATGATCAACACATCACATGCACGGTTGCGATTTCGATGAGATGAGTTGACTCTTCACGTGAGGGACTAGGATGAGGGATTCGAGTCTGGACTTGATCTAATGATGCTCGAGGATGGGATAAAATCTTTGAAGGCTTCATGAAACCTGAGTGTTAATAGAACTTGGTTCTTATACTAACGTCTTGATATTGACCTAAGTGCTAGGGTGTGAAATAAATAAAAATTTTGATCAGTGTGCGCCAACTCTTGGTAAAAGCAGTGGAGCACACAACTCTTGGTAAAAGCAGTGGAGCTAGCAAAAAATACCAAAGAGCTTCCACCAAAGGCGAGCACTCCCAACCATTTCAAAGTATCCACTTGGAACACCGTTATTAGGACCAGGAGTCAGGCTTGCACCCAAAAAGGGCTCTTCATCGTAAATGCTACAAGTCTGGGTCCAGAAGGTACAATAGGTACTCAAAAAAGACAAACCCCGATGTATTCCCAAGAAAATAAGTGCAGACGGCTCCAACTTCTTTTGACGGACGCAATGATCAACACCAAAAATATGTGTTGCGTAATAAGGCACTAGAGAGAATCCTTGTTCCAATGAGAGGGAGAGAAGAAATGTCACAATTCTATGCCCTCCATCACTGGCCTTCCATCTACACTTTCAAGTCTCACAACTAAAGAGACGGTGGAATGGAAGCAATATTTGATTTATGTTGGACATGTGAGCCCACGGCGAGCCATTATGCAATAAATGTTATTGCACATATCATTCCCTGATCTGAAATGAAGAATAAATAATTTGCATAATAGGTCCCTTTGTACAATTAGGGTTATGTACCATGGCTATCTTAATGATCATACAGTTGTTGATTCAATAATTGAATCATAGAGGCTGGTGCTTGGATGCATATCTAAAGGGTTAGATTGAGGACTCATCAAACACCGTCAAATGATTGTTAAGATGTGATCTCCAGCCTGAGTAGGAGATGGCAATCCTTTCTCACATAGGCTGATATCTGACCGACCTCTTGATGCAGGTCCTCTACATAGGAATAGAGATTCGGAGATGCCGGATTAGTTAGGTCAAAGAGTTGACTTAACGAGATCGAGATAACCAAAGTCCTATGTTGAACGCTGTCACAGCATAGGCACGCATCCTCTGACCGGAGACAGATGTATTGCTATATGTCTGAGTATGTACATTTGGCAGACCGATAGGTTGATGGCCTAACCAAGGTCTATATACCGGCGCGCTGGTGTGCATATAAGGGCATATGAGTAATACGATCTCTCAAAGGGATCATATAGGTTCACTACTGAACCGGAAGACATGAGCTCACTCATGAGATATTGGGAAGAATCAAATTCCGTGCACGGTCGTCTTGCTTTGGAAGCTTGACTGAATTTGTAGGTTTGATATATACGCTTGGAAAGTATATGATCAAGACCTAGGTATGATATATGCTTTTGGAAACTATATGATCGATACCAAATCCCAATGATCAAATGAGAAACTTAGTGATGAAATCCTAAAGAAGACAGTGTAAAATAGATCTTGATCTTCGGGTTGACCATGGGTCTTCCAGTATGCAGGATGCACAAGTATTGGGAATACCTGAGGGTGATGTGATCATAAACGATTGTATATCCATGACGCTTCCATTCCGAGGGAGTGATGAAACAGGTCTGGATTTTAGTTACTCCTCTCAGTAGAGAAGCAATCTGATCTTGGTCCAAGTGTTGGACATTGGTCTGAATGAGATTCAGATACAATGAGAAGATTAGATTTGTGGTCTTGATTTAATCAAGCATCTGTGGGAGGCTCGTAAGATCTGGATTTGAGATAAGATCTCAATATCCAAGTCACTATACGTGGAACAATATAATCGCCCTGTCCTTATCTCCAAGTATTCGTGGAGAAAGCATATTATTCTTTAAAGGGTTCAAGAATAATTCATTTGATGAAATGCATATCCAAGCAAGAAGGACTTGATGATTAAATGAGATTTAATTATCAAGCATAATATGAATGAGATTCATATTCTGAGAATTTTTATCTAAGATAATTAAATGGGATTTAATTATCAAGGATTAGAGAATGTGGATAATACTATCCATAATATTTGTGTATTATAAATATGATTTATAATATACATATATTGAAAAGAGAGAGAAACTATGCAAATAACATTTGTTAATTATTAATGTGAATTGGATTCACATTAAGTAATTAATTGGAAATGTAATTTACAAATTAGTTTGGGTTGTGAATTTGATTCACATATTTTTCAATGGCATGATTGAAATATTCACAAATTAATTTGGAATTAATTTTGTGGATAATTATGTGATAATAGTTATCACAAATTATTAAGAGATAATATAATATAATAAAAAGGAGATAATAAACCACCATTTTAGGAGGCTACATTATCTCCATTTTATTTTCTTGATTAATCTCTTAACTAATTTATTTATGTTAAATTAAAAATGTGTTGATAATGTTGCAACACATATATAATTTAATTATAAATAAATGTTGTTGGTTTTAACCAACAACAATTATAGCCATTGATTTTACATGGACCAAGCCTGGCCGTTGGATCCATGTGTCCCATGGATTGAGATCCATTGGATCCTAAACTAATATAAAAGGAGGGCTAGGGTAGCCTTCCAAAGTACATCATTAAGAGTTGTACAAGGTTACAACTCTCTCTCTCTCTTTCTCATTCTCGCCCTCTCTCTATTTCTCTCCTCCAAGAGATGGCCGTCCATCTTGTGTTGAGAAAGGAGAGACTCTCGGCTTCTTCTTCGATGACTCGTAGATCTCCATATTCTTTGGAGTTGCTTACTCTAAAGGAAGACGACGGATTTCGTTTGACGAAATCGGAGGAGCCATCGCTTGGATCTTCATCGAGGATTGCGGGAAGGAACGTGACTCATCATCGCACCTGCAAGTGCGTTCTTCGTGGATCGGACTTAAGACCGGAGGATCTCTACTTTGGGATCTCACGATCACAACCACGCTTCAAGAGGTATTCCTTATACTTTGTGGTTTGATGAAACAATCCGAGAAGTGTTCTCGTGATCATGTGGTTTCATCTTTAAATTTAAAATTTTTAATTTCCACTGCATCTAGCGACTAGTGCGACTAGTTGCTCCGATTGCATACGATGCAATCAACACGCTTCCGTGATGCACTTAAGGATTCTCAATATCCTTCAAGTGTTATCAGAGCCAGGTTGAATAAGGTTTTGGATATGATCCGTAGACCTTAGACGATTTGGTTCTTGAAAGGGTTGCGAAATTTTTACTGCATTTCAATTTTCGCACCTCTGTCTAATTGAATTTTTCTGTACTGTTTAAAAGTTTAAACACAAAATTTTCAATTGGATTTTCTTCCCCATTAAACAAGGAAACCATATGACTTGAGTTTACTAAATTTGGACTTCATTTGCTCAAGATATGGTCTTTTGAATATGCATATATTCACTGTTGCGGGAACTGCGGATTTAAACGTTATTAATGAGATAATTACGGTTTTAATCCGCCTCGAAATACGTGAATTATCATTAGGTTCTTTAATAAATCAAATAGGAAATCTTTGGAAACTGAGTTTGCATTTTTTGGATTTAAATTGATCAAGATAAGTTAATTTTAGTGATTGGGGGTCATTGCTGGAAATTGACAATCTTTGATCTTGAACCTTGTGATAAGTCATTCAAATATGGTGATGAAAATAATTTTCTGAAATAATTAGTGATAAATATTTGTGAAATATTTAAAGAGATAATTATTTCATTGAATGACATTTCCCTAAACCACAATGATGAGATAATAGATCTTGATCATTGGTTCATCAACAAACATTGATTTCATGAAAACCTTAGTTTATCCTACAATAGTTGTAGGACAATTTTTACATGAAAAACCCTCTTGCTTGAATAGGATTGGGGATTTGTTTAGCAAATCTCCTTATAATATAATCAAAATTGTTTTGATGTATATTATATGGTATAATTTAGGTTGAAAAACCGATGAGCATCTCAAAGTACATGATGATCTATCTGGTATTATCCTTTCCCGAGGCGGATATGGTGCCTAGTCAGAGAGCATTGGGGTCGCAGGTTGCAACGTATGTGGTCCGTCCCACTCTCGTCGGTACTGGCCATGACAACGGGTAGGGACTGTATAATGCCGGAGAAAGTCAATGTGTATTTTTCTAATTATTAAAATTCGAATAATACGTACTTTGAGAATATACCTACTATTCAAGTAAAAGACATGTTTGTTGATTGATGATTGGATTGATGATTAATTTAATATGATTAAATTAATTATATCCAATTAACACTCTATTATGAATAGATGTGTATTTCCCTTGGAAGAATTAATTATGTGAATATGATTCACGATAATTAATTACAATTTGAATATGAGGTGGAGGATCACATAAGTGACATCCATGGTCTCCCGTCAAGGCAAAGGATTCCGTCGCCAGTTGTTGTAGATAGGAGACGCCTGTCCGAAGGGACAGATCCTATATATGATTTAATTGGATCAGGTTCTTTGCTTCTCGAAAGAGTAAGGCCGTATACGTAGTGACCCCAATATCGGGTCCTCATATTATTGGGGCGATATTGGATTGCGTATAGCGAGTATTAAGCCTGTTGACGGTTGGTTCAATTAATGACGGGTCAACATCATCTTAGGGGTGGTGGGCCCGGGTGTTAAAGACCGAATTGGGAAATGCAAGTTGGACTTGTAAGGCGGAATGTGTTCCCGCTTCTTTTTATCCGAGTTGTAGGTTCTCATATTATTGGGATACAACAAAGATAAGGAAGGAGATCCCAGATCTTGCTTGAGATATAATGGCAAGTATATCTCTTACATTGAAAGTGATTAAGGGAATGAACTTTCAGTGTTGACAAGGCAAGACAACTTTGATATAAAAATTCCTAAATCAAAGTAAAATATGTATATATAATATATACCCTTATGCAAATTTCTTATTTCAGATAATCCTTCATTAAACCCACTCTATATTATACTCAATAATAACCAGTAAAAATATCTTGGATTGGACTCATGATCCAGATATTATGCTTGCAATTGGACACATAATGTATGTGGTTGCAATGTGCAAGTTTCCTCAACATAATGAGGAATGACAATTAAATAAGACAATAAGACATCACCGTAAGGTTTGTATGTCTCTATGTTCTTGATCTTTCATCGAATGTACTTTAGAAGTCACATGTCGATGGAGATCGTAATTGTCGAATAATCCTTATAAAATAAAAGAAGATAATTTGGCATACATATGTGCTCTAGACATTTAATCATGAATGACATGGTTCTCTGCATTATGCAGAATGGTGGATCGAAAGAGATGATGTATTCAAAATGTTTGAATACCTACCTGAACCTAAGTCTCTAAGAGTTAAGACGAATGTAGATATGATGAGTGTCATCATTCTACTATCTATACTCAAGTCATTCATGAAGCTTCAGGATATTCATATTGTATGAATTTAATGAAGCATGTATAAATGTTGAAATGCTCTTACATTGAATTCTTTTTGAATTTAACATAAGAGATTCTTTGTCTTGAACAATGGTTGTTTATAGATGAAGAGAGCACAGTGGAAGCATGGGTCGGACCCGAGTAAGAAGGAAAGTCAAAGAATTGACCTACTTCTGTGACTTCCATATCGCATCCAAAGAGTTGGATGAATGCCAATATTGCAATAAGTTGATGTGTTGATAGTATGTCTATCAAGTCTATCTAAAATCCTTAGTGAAGGACTCAGATAGAGCATCAGAATAATCTACATATAATCATTGACTCTGACTTTCTTATTTCACAAGATAGAGTCTGCCAATTGTATCCCAATCTTCTAATGAAATTTGCAATTGGTTGCATATATATATATATATATATTAGAAGATTAGAAATTTGATCTTAAGGTTTAGTAGTCATCTACATGGATATTGCTGTAATTGTTGCAGCAATCTCTGTTGGATAGATAGACTTCATATTCTCAGTGGGAGAGCCCTTAGTCCTGGAGAATGTCTCTATGACCTAGATAGTAGAGTACACTCATTGTTTGTTTCTAAATGTTGGAAATAAACATGAATTCTGAGATAGAAGTATCATAAAGAGTTATGATGGAAATATTTCAGATAGTAATCTGACATCTAGTGGACTCCACAATATTAGAAAATTAATGAATGGTTCATTAAGATTTCTAATACTGAAAATTAAATCTTAATAGATCAATAGGAGGATGAAGATCATTCGACAATGATCAGGCATCAAGTCTTGGACATTTATCTATTGATTTGATCAATAGACTAATAAGAGATGAAACTTTAGAATGTCTAAAATTTCAAATCTTACATACTTGTGAATATTGTAAAATGTCCAATACACCCTTCTCTGGGAATGGTGTTAGATGTCGAGGTATTCAAGATCTCATACATATTGATGTATACAGATCATCTATATCATAATAAACATTATGGATATGTGATATCTATTGATGATTATGTATGATATGAGATTTCTTCTCTTCACATGAGAAACCTTTGAAATGTTCAAAGATTTCACAATTTTGGTTTAGAACCAAAGTTTGAAGAAAGATGAAATGAATTTGATCTAACCTAGGTAGCTTGTACCTGTTAGATAAAATTCAAAGAATACCTTATGGAGATATGAATATCATTTCTATCTCACTCCTCCTGATAAACCTAAACTCAATAAAGTTATAGGGAGATACAATTGGATTATGTGTGACATGATTTGATTAATGATTAATTTTAGCATAATTACCTCTTAGTTTCCAGGTATATATGTAGTAGAGACTACACTATATATCCTTAATAAGATTCCATGCAAGTAAGCTGGAATTAAGCACTAGAGAGTGCTACTTCATTAGGAAAAGAAAGGATGGTATTGGATACCTACTTTATGACCTTCAGATTCTTAAAAGATCTCATTTCTGAGAATGTGATTCTTGGAGGATTGAGACTCTTGAGAATCAAGATGAAAATGAAGTGAAGGGACTCATTTAATCTTGAGATGACAATGAGGCTCCTGAAATTGGAAACTAAAAGGATAATTAAAGATGAAACATTAATACCTCTTCAAATGAGTTTGAGGATGTATTCCATGTGTCAGTTAAGTCTGAGAGTGATTGGACTTCATGTGATGAAGCTCCTAAGGATCATGACATGGAAAGATGGATATTAGCAATAAAGTCTAAAGTAGACTTCATATGCAAATGTTGTATATGGACCCTCGAGGATCCACCTATATGGGTAAGACCCATAAAGGTGTAAATGGATCTTCAAGAGAAGAGGGAACCTGATGAGAAGGTAGAGACCTTCAAAGCACGGTTCGTAGCCATTGGATACACACCGGAAGAGAAGACATTGCTTGCGATGAGACTTGCTCTTCGGTAACCATGCTTAAACTTATCAGAATATTGCTAACCTTAGCTACACAACTTGACTATTGCATCTTCAAGATGTAAGTCAAGATTGCATTCCTCTAAGAATACCTCTCTGAGGATATTCACATGAAGTAGCCCCAGGGCTTCATGATTGAGGAAAGCAAGGTGTGCAAGCTGAAGACTCCATCTATGGACTCAAATAAGCTTCTTGTAGTTGGAACATCAGATTTAATGAAATTATAAATGTTATGATTTCAAATAGAATCTTGACGAACCATGTGAAGCTTAGTGGGAGTGCCATTGTGTTCATCGTGCTAAATGTAGATAATATCCTAATCATTTGGAATGATATAAGGACGATAATAAGTGTTTTATAGACTGGTTATTCCATACCTTGAGATATGATCTCAAGAATACCTCTTAGATCTTAGTTCTGAAGTTGTTCAGAAGCAAAGAGGAGAGGGTATTGGGATTGTCACATTGGTAGTACACCTTGGATATGTTCCATTTTTTGGAAATTCCAAGAAAGGCTTTCTTACCTTAAGATTAGGTATTGACTTATCTAAAGGTATAGCACCTCAAAGAGTTGAGGAAGTGAATGCTAGAACTGCTTGCACTTGTGCATCAATTACGGAAAGCTAAGTGTATGCTAGATGTGTACAAAAGCCAGATATCTGCCATGCAGTGGGAGTAGCAAAGTGTTGCTAATCCTACTATGGAGAGAAAACACTTGATTGCAGTAATAACAAAATCTTCATAGATGACAAGTTTTTTGAGATAGTGATCTCAAAGTCATATCTTCAAAAGCTTAAGACTTTATAGATAGAGATCTAAAAGGTATTAACTGTGGATACCTTGAGAGATAGTGATCTCCCGGAATAAGGGTATTCTAATAAGGATTATGGAAATACTGGTTATAATAGTTATTGAGCAATAGTGTCAAGGACACTATAACTGCTTTGACTAGATTGAGTATTGGTTGCATAAGATGCAACATTCGCATTGGATGTGAGCACTGTTACCTAGGGATATGCAAGTGCCGTAAAAGGACTTGGCGTAGTCTCGCAGGAACAGAGTGACTGATCAACTTACCTAGCTATTTCTAAATAGGCTATGATTGTCACATGAGTGTGGGTTTAAATGATTAGCCCATTAATGTCTCTTTGGGCTAGTGGGAGATTGTTGGACATGTGAGCCCAAGGCGAGCCATTATGCAATAAATGTTATTGCACATATCATTCCCTGATCTGAAATGAAGAATAAATAATTTGCATAATAGGTCCCTTTGTACAATTAGGGTTATGTACCATGGCTATCTTAATGATCATACAACTGTTGATTCAATAATTGAATCATAGAGGCTGGTGCTTGGATGAATATCTAAAGGGTTAGATTGAGGACTCATCAAGCACCGTCAAATGATTGTTAAGATGTGATCTCCAGCCTGAGTAGGAGATGACAATCCTTTCTCACATAGGCTGATATCTGACCGACCTCTTGATGCAGGTCCTCTGCATAGGAATAGAGATTCGGAGGTGTCAGATTAGTTAGGTCAAAGAGTTGACTTAACGAGATCGAGATAACCAAAGTCCTATGTTGAATGCTGTCACAGCATAGGCACGCATCCTCTGACCGGAGACAGATGTATTGCTATATGTCTGAGTATGTACATTTGGCAGACCGATAGGTTGATGGCCTAACCAATGTCTATATACCGGCGCGATGGTGTGCATATAAGGGCATATGAGTAATACGATCTCTCAAAGGGATCATATAGGTTCACTACTGAACCGGAAGACATGAGCTCACTCATGAGATATTGGGAAGAATCAAATTCCGTGCACGGTCGTCTTGCTTTGGAAGCTTGGCTGAATTTGTAGGTTTGATATATACTTTTGGAAAGTATACGATCAAGACCTAGGTATGATATATGCTTTTGGAAAGTATATGATCGATACCAAATCCCAATGATCAAATGAGAAACTTAGTGATCAAATCCTGAAGAAGACAATGTAAAATAGATCTTGATCTTCGGGTTGACCATGTGTCTTCCAGTATGCAGGATACACAGGTATTGGGAATACCTGAGGGTGATGTGATCATAAACGATTGTATATCCATGACGCTTCCATTCCGAGGGAGTGATGAAACAGGTCTGGATTTTAGTGACTCCTCTCAGTAGAGAAGCAATCTGATCTTGGTCCAAGTATTGGACATTGGTCTGAATGAGATTCAGATACAATGAGAAGATTAGATTTGTGGTCTTGATTTAATCAAGCATCTGTGGGAGGTTCGTAAGATCTGGATTTGAGATAAGATCTCAATATCCAAGTCACTATACGTGGAACAATACAATCGCCCTGTCCTTATCTCCAAGTATTCGTGGAGAAAGCACATTATTCTTGAAAGGGTTCAAGAATAATTCATTTGATGAAATGCATATCCAAGAAAGAAGGACTTGATGATTAAATGAGATTTAATTATCAAGCATAATATGAATGAGATTCATATTGTGAGAATTATTATCTAAGATAATTAAATGGGATTTAATTATCAAGGATTAGAGAATGTGGATAATACTATCCATAATATTTGTATATTATAAATATGATTTATAATATACATATATTGAAGAGAGAGAGAAACTATGTAAATAGCATTTATTAATTATTAATGTGAATTGGATTCACATTAAGTAATTAATTGGAAATGTAATTTACAAATTAGTTTGGGTTGTGAATTTGATTCACATATTTTTCAATGGCATGATTGAAATATTCACAAATTAATTTGGAATTAATTTTGTGGATAATTATGTGATAATAGTTATCACAAATTATTAAGAGATAATATAATATAATAAAAAGGAGATAATAAGCCACCATTTTAGGAGGCTACATTATCTCCATTTTATTATGTTGATTAATCTCTTAACTAATTTATTTATGTTAAATTAAAAATGTGTTTGATAATGTTGCAACACATAATTAATTTAATTATAAATAAATGTTGTTGGTTTTAACCAACAACAATTATAGCCATTGATTTTACATGGACCAAGCCTGGCCGTTGGATCCATGTGTCCCATGGATTGAGATCCATTGGATCCTAAACTAATATAAAAGGAGGGCTAGGGTAGCCTTCCAAAGTACATCATTAAGAGTTGTACAAGGTTACAACTCTCTCTCTCTTTCTCTTTCTCGCCCTCTCTCTATTTCTCTCCTCCAAAAGATGGCCGTCCACCTTGTGTTGAGAAAGGAGAGACTCTCGGCTTCTTCTTCGACAACTCGTGGATCTCCATCTTCTTTGGAGTTGCTTACTCTAAAGGAAGACGACGGATTTCGTTTGACGAAATCGGGGGAGCCTTCGCTTGGATCTTCATCGAGGATTGCGGGAAGGAACGTGAATCATCATCGCGCCCGCAAGTGCGTTCTTCGTGGATCGGACTTAAGACAGGAGGATCTCTACTTTGGGATCTCACGATCACAACCACGCTTCAAGAGGTATTCCTTATACTTTGTGGTTTGATGAAACAATCTGAGAAGTGTTCTCGTGATCATGTGGTTTCATCTTTAAATTTAAAATTTTTAATTTCCGCTGCATCTAGCGACTAGCGCGACTAGTTGCTCCGATTGCATACAATGCAATCAACACGCTTCCGTGATGCGCTTAAGGATTCTCAATATCCTTCAGTTTATTCCCTAGTGTTGAGGATTGGGTCCTTAGGAGAATTTCTTGGATCGGGACCTTGGGTGAGGTTTTGACTCTACTCTTGTGAACGTAGTCAACACTAAATGTCATATCCTTAGTTTATATGTATCAAAGAGAGAGTCTAGAAAATTAGAGGAATTGGATGCCTCTTGATTAAGGTTGGGTCGAACTCTAAAATTTTGGGATCTCTAATATTTAGCGGACTTGAAAAATCAGATCCTGTATGCACATGCACAAGGGGTTAATCCACTTCATTCATTTTCTTTGATGCTCGGGGACGAGCATAGTTTAAGTATAGGGGGTTAATGGAACCATGTTTCATGCTTCTAATTCACTGAAATTAACCCCATATCTTAGACTAAGTGTCAATAAAAACCAGGCAAATCCCTATAAATATCATAATCATTGAATAAATTAAAAATACAAAAAATGGAAAAATTAATTCAAGGTGTTTTTAGCCTTAAAAACACCCTCAAAAATATTTTCTGCCTTTGTTTGATCTCATCTCATTGTTTGGTCAACATGAAACTTGTAGATCTCATCAAGATCTACAACTTTTATGTTTTGCGTTTTTTCCAAATTCGATCTTCTTTGCCCTCATAATTCACTTTATATCTCTGAATAATGTGATTGGGCCACGTGGCGCTTGTTGTTTGCACCACGTGGCCTGCTCCTTCACACGCCACGTGCCTGCATCTCCCACCGTTAGATCACCTCAATCATCTTCAGATCAGAGCTGTTCCTCCCCGCAATAAATTCCCACCCTTCAATCAAGATCTGGAGTTCATCTCGACTGCTCACCTCCGCCTGCACCTAATCACGCCACGTGGTGGCATCTGCGCTCCTCGATCATGCCTTCACCATTTATCCTCACTGCTCATCGTCCCGGCTAATCTTCACCCTTCGATCAAAGCTTGCACTGCATCACAGCCGCCCGCTAGCGCCTCATCCACAACACGACACGTGTCGCGCCCCATCACCTCCCGATCAAGCCTCCCCTCTCTATCCCAACCGCTCTTCAACGCCCTCTTCTCGACCGTCAGATCGAAAGATCCGACGGTCAAAACTTTATCCTCTACCTCCGGACCCGCTCTCACCCATGATCTCCAGCATGCCAACCCGTCGCACCTTTCCCTTTTCTACCACCTTCTCAGCCATCTCAAGCACTCGCTAACCTCCCCACGACTTGGCCCGGTCATCCCTTCTTCTCGTGGGCAACCACTCACCTCACGATTCCCTCCAGTTAGCTCCATATTCCCCTTCCAACCCACATCATCAAACCACCCGGAACCGCCAAGCTTCCTCTTTAAATTCACCTTGGGCGTCCCCGATTAACCTCGTCCACCTTTACGTGGGGAATCACCCAGCATGCCTCCACCCCTCGATGACAACGAGGGGGCAGCATGGAGAGAGATGACGGCAATCTCCTCCGGTGTTGACCTCTTGCCCATCACGGCCATGTTCGCGGTGGCTCCGCCCCGCCAAGCTGGAGTCCAGCGGTGACCCTGAGTGTCTTCCGGACGCTCAAGCACAAGACGCCACTCTGCCGTTAGCCATGTAAGCTTCTCCGATCTCTACCTCGTATTTTTATTCAATTTCTTTGATTTTATTAGCCTTCCACCGACACCATCATCATTCATTGACCATCCCCATAGCTCCGCCTCACCTCCACCATTTACGTGTCACCGTTAGATCCCCTTATTCTTCCTCCATGACCACAGACCATTCCGACCCCCTTCTTCTTCGATTCACCGGAGAAGATAGTCAAGGCCGATCGCCTTCTCCACTCGCATGGCCTCCACTCCGTCTCAGTTCACACACAAGCTCCATATGTACACTTCGGCTAGGAATCTAACGTTGCAGGTGAATGAGTCCTCAATGACTGGAACTTCGTCTAATCCAAGTTTGCGAGTTCCTCCTCCCACGCTCAGGTGTTGACCATTGTCTCCAGACTATGCTGCAGCTCGCTCGCACCTCCGGCTTCATCGACGACCGCTTGGGAAGCTCAGGGGAGATTCAACTTGGCCTAGTAAGGGAGGTGGTGCTCCAATGGTTACGTCGGAGACCAGAACTCGCCACCAGTCGAACAACTGAGGCGATGGAATCTAGAGTCTACAGACACCGTTGGATGCTCCTCCCCGGAGATCATCCAACGACGCAGAAGCAACCACGTCGACATCTCGCGCAACTTCTAGCTACCGTCCGATCTCGATGATCGGACGGTCTTCGATCGTCCACGTGTCATCGCCAAAGCCTATCCGAACCTCAGCACCAGATCAGCAGGTTTGGGTACCTCGAACCAATTCCATGCAGAATCGAGCCCAAGCCTCAAGGCTCGTACCTTCCAAGTCTAGCCTAAGCTTTCCCGAGCCTCCTTCGAGCCTGAATCTTCACCGAGCATGGAGCACATGTGTAGGTCACGTACGACCAGGATAATTTGCAGGGAGGCCCATCCATCTTCTTCAAATTACAGATAGGTCCAGAGCTCACATGCAGATCAGTACGCCTGGGGTATTTTGCACTTATACCCTCACAAGTTTTAATAATTGCAAAATACCCCTGCATGTGTGGGTTTTTTTACAAGGAAAGTCCCGTACTATTTTATTTACATTTTAGTCCCTCTCAGGGACCTGTTTGCTATTTATCTTTCATGTTTTCTTGCATTTATGCCCCTGGCTTCACTTGTGCATATCTTGAGCATCCTAGTTTCGATTGAGTCGATTTCAGTGGCATTTTGAAGCTCATTTCATTGTCTTCTTGATGGCATGCCTATAATTCAGATTTGATACTATGAGTTTTGATGTATTAGCTAAGTGTCTTTAGTGTAATGATTATTATGCCGGATTTTCACATCAATGAAAATAGCTTCATTAATTGACCCTGTTTTGACTTATGCTTAAATGACTCAAGGTTGTCGATAATTAGGGCATATTTTAGCATGGCATTTCATCGATAAAAAATGCATAAAAAATGCATACTTTCATGTTTATTTAATGTATACTGTCCTAACTTCATTCATTTCTTGACCTACTACTCATTACTCCAACACTTAGTTAAATTAATAAGAGTCTAAATATCACGGAAGCAGCTCGTGTCCTTGAGTTCGACCTTGGGCTTGCCCAAATAAAATATAAATTTAACCATTTGGTTCTATTGACATATCAATTAATGGTTTTTGATGGAGCTAATTTAGCCCAACTGCAATGACATTCTGAGTATTAATTCTACATTATTAAAGGTCTGGATTTGCGGCTCATCACAAAGGAGAGTAAAAAAACTACAATGTTATACATCGCATTTGAATCTAATGAGTTTTAAAAATTTTAGTCTACATTTTGTCAAATGCCTCTTTTTTGAATTATTTTTTATATTCAGGTGGATTAATGATTGGCGTGTTTGGTAAGTTAAAGTGAAAATTACATATGAAATATTAGGTTTTTTTACACCATGAACCCCATAAACTTTGTTAATTACCTGTTCATCCCTGTAAAAATCATAATTACCACTTGAACCTCTCAAACTTACTCCATTTAAAACCACAAATCCCATCGTCAATTTACCTCATCTCACGTTAATTTGGCCGAGTTAAGATTGAGTTATCAAACCTCAACAAAAACAACAGTGGATTTTCCTCCCTTCTCTCTACTTCGCATCTTCTCCTTTTATCCCTCCTCTGCTCGTTCCCTGGCAACACAACTATGGCACCACCATTACGAGCAGCGTCACCACCAGCTTTACCCATGAGCAATGCCACGTTGGTGGTCCTGGGAGACATGGGTGAGGGGAGTAGTGGTTCTGGGCAGTGGGTGAGAGGGACTGGATGTTGGGGCGAGGCCGGAGAGGGAGGGAGGTCCAATGGGTGATAGACAAAGGAGAGGTTCCATCGGGCGAAGATGTAGGAGAGATGAGGAGGTTCCAAATCTTCTCCTAGCTCTAAATCATTCCCAAGTGGTGTGTGTAACCTCTCATTTGCCAGGCATCAAGCAAAGATCATAAGGGTCTTAGACCCCTCTAACCATAAGCAGGTTCCTTCACTAATTTCTTTTTGTTTCTTTTAATTTTAACATCAATTGATTAATGGTCTATAAAACTTATCCAATCCACTCTTGATTGACATCTATAACTCTACTTGAAGACATTTATTTCTTTCGAATTTTGGATTCAAAACTTGTATTTTGGAACAGAACCCGTCTTCGAGCAAAGCATGATTTCTTTGATTATAGGGTGATACCTTATCGTGCAGGTGATTGCATGACTTTCTGTGGTAAAATCCCTCTCATTTCGAACCGATTCTTGGAGCTAATTGGTATCCAAAGCGCTTATCATATATCACTGAAATCTTGAGTTGTTCCCCATCACCATTGTCATAAATGCACATGAATATAACAAAATCAAGCAACATGTAAAAATGTACATCTTGATTCATTGAACATCACAAGAACCAAACTAGATCTGAAGATGAGAACTGTAAGGAGCATCCTTTATTGTAAGAAATGCTGGGAGCATTGTGAACCCTAACCATACCGCTAAACAATATACCTGAGTTTCTAAAAGACGAACAAAAGCGAATTGTCATTGCAACCCATAAACTATTCAAGCAATCAAAATTTTTATATGACATATTTTCCATGGTTGAAAAGGTAATTAAAGTCTCTTCTTTGTATTTTTATAGATTTATATTATTTTAGTCTTTTTATATTTTTCTATTTTTATATTTTAAAGTTAATATGTATGTGTTTTTAATGTTTGAAAGCAATTTATGTATAATGATCTATAAAGGCTTAAAAGAGCCCATTGGATTTTTCAAAAATAATAAATCAAATTAAATGTAAGGAATAAAGTGTATTAAAAAATGTGAAATTTTTCTTTATTTTAAGTGATTTTCAATATTTTCAATGTTTTATGCATTTTAAAAGTGAATTAAAGTTGGAAAATAAAGTTATTAAGAAAAAACACTCTTTTGGTTTTAAAAAAGCCAAATACTAATAAAGTTTCTAAAACTATTTTTTACTAGAAAGAAGATTGAAAAATTTTTAAGAAAGGTTTGTGGGTGTCTTTTTATTTTCTATGATTTTATATAATTCTTATAAGTTTTCTGTAAATATTCCAATTTTTAGGATTTTCTTTTAATACTTTATATGATTTTTAATATGTGAGAAAAATATTCTAAAATAAAATCAGTATATTTTTTAGTTTTTTTCAAACAATTTTCAAATTTTTAAGATTTTTCAAAGTTCAAATGGGGATTAGTGCACTAGTTTTGAATTTTTAAAATTAGAAAATGAAATTAAATTTCAAAACAAAATTTATTGGAGATGGATGGAGTTATTATGTACTTAGTTTGATTTTTGTAGTTTTTTTTGAGATATTGCAATTATTGAAATCAAGCAATAAAGGGCAGTGGGAATAAAACAACATATCATGAAATGCAATGCTATTATGTTCAGATTTTCTTATAATTATTAACAACATGAATGTTCATGATATGAAACTCAAAATAACCAAAAAAAGAGGCACATGATCAGTTCTTATGAAGCGAATCTAGATTTAGATGCAAATAAGAAAAATACGAAGGGTGGACTTGTAATTATTCAAGTATTTCACTTGCAAATGCGTGTAGGAGGACCTAATTGCAATGAACAATACAAATGAGATAAAATTACAATTCACCAAAAAGGTACGGAGTTACACGTGAGGGACCTAAAGAGAGGTGGACGACCTAGATCAAGGGACCTTGATCTCATCTAACAGACATTGCTCAATCTAGAGAGGGGGATGTTCTTCCCAAATTTCGTCGAAACACGAGGCGATTAGCCTCAGTTGAGTGGTGACTCCAATTCCAATTCTCGTTGGGAAGAGATTTGGATGTGCATTTTCTCCTTCATGTGATAGTGAAGGTTCCTCAAGGATGATCAGACTAGGGTAGAGGGAAGTGGTGGGAGACGAATGTCCATGCAGTTGGTGTGCGTATCCCGTATAAAGGTGCCTTGGGCACTCTCTTCATACAATGGTGTAGTTGCACGAAGGTGATGCTCCTGATCGAAGGTCGGTTCAAGCAACTGCTTCAACTGATGGTTCAGGGTGCCGGGCTCCGATCTATGATGATGATCAGCTCCAGTCCTCCATGTGAAGACATACACCTGCAAAGGTATAGATCGACTCGAGATAAGAGCTCCGTCCAAAGGAAAACATAGGTTATATGAATGATTGAGTCACTGAAACGGAGGATGTGACCTTAGACATCCGACCATCATGCGTGGCCAGAGGTGAACATAGGTGTGACATAGAAGGGACATGATGGGGGAATTGATGGTGTATGTGGTGTATGAGCGTGGATTCGATGAAAAATAGATAATACGAAGACAATGGCCTCCTATATAAATCTATTGTTACATTGGAATCGAAATAAACTTGAAATTGTTGGAAGTCACATAAAATTACAGTAGATCTGTTGATACATTACATGAAAATAAAGAAGATTTGCAAAGGCAATGGGGATTCTCGCCTAAGCAAATATGAGAACTAGAAGCTTAGCACTCACGAGGAGTAAGAGTCATCGGTTGCTAGATCTCACTTTTACCCACTCACGTACGCTCCCGCTTGACAAGAGACACTACCCTGTCACAACAACTTCTCAACGATTGCTCAATCTTCAGGGAAATGGGGGAATATGTGGATCAAACAAAGGTTAAAGGGCATTGAGTTATTTTTATAAAGAGGGGTTAAGGCTTGAGAAGGATCGAATGTTGGCATACTAAGTTGGTCAGAACGAGGATAAATTATTCATGTGTGGATCTGGATGATTAGCTAGATTAATGGATGAAGAAATTGGGTTGGAAGACAAAGAGAATCAGAGTTTGGAAATTCAGAGAAAAAGGTTGGTTTGGTCGTATGCAAATCTAGAGAGGGAGGAAGGAGGGTTGACCGGATCGGTCAACGATGTGGATATAAACAAATAAAGAATATAACACAAGAAACATGAATAAATTAAAAAAATTATAGTTCAATAACTTATTTTATAGTGATATTTAATTAACTAAATATTTTTTTAAATATTTAGATCAATAAAATACAAGGACTTACAAGTATAAATACATAAATACAAACTATACATATTTTCTAATTATTTAATTTTTACAAAAATACATTTTATTTATATTTTAGTTATTTAAAGAAAAATTAAGGATTACAAACAAATTTTTATTTTATTATAATGAATTAATTTAGTGGTACAAATTAATAATGATATTTACATACATTATATATAGGGTTTTTATGACTTTTACTCTTCTTAAAATTTGCAATATTAGTTATGTCCTTCCCTTTGGGGAAGATTAGTTTACCCCTAACTTTTACATCGATATCACTTGCGCCCTTTGGTGAAACTCCAAAATCACCCTTGTTAATTTTGATATGTTAATTTTGTAGTTGTTATAGCTGGGCAACTCAGAGATTCATAAAAAATTGACCACACCAAGAAATTAATATGGACAATTAATGTTCAATGCGATCAAAGTTATTTATTTTACTTGGGTAAGTCCCTAGTCCAAACTCAAGGAGGTAATATGAAGGTCTAGAATTAATTATTAAATAATTTAAGAAAAGTAGGTTTTTGGAGAAGAAGAATTATTATTTTTGTTTTTGTATTTTCCACCTTTTTATGGGTTTTAATTTAAAAGTTAATTAATTGCCAAAAGAAATATGATGCATGAATTTTTAAAATAATTTTAATGAAAATGAAATAATGCTATGCCATGGGTGAGCAAATAAATAAAGCAATATTTTTGTGATTTTAAATGATCACAAAATAAGATGATGCAATGTTGAATATGATAAAGGAGTGATGAGCGTGAAATCCACGTCTTTAATATCGATGAATTATAGTATAGGAGGTGAAAATCGGTCGATCAAAAACCACAAGCTTTGAATGTTGTGGAATATTTTACTTGGCAAGTTTACCAAGGTCGAACACAGGGAACAATGATTTCTAGTTGCGTGGTTTTTAAATCAAATTAAATAATTAATTAATGCTCGATTAATTTCTGAGTTGAGAAAATATACAATGCAAAACAATGATATGCAATGAGATGCAAATAAACAGAGGTAAAAGTTCAGTACAAGATCTGGGATTTAGATTTCTTCTCCAAAATATGTTAATCAATATCCTCGAAATTTATCGCAGATCGAAAGAAATTTTGTCCGGAAGTATTTATCAAAATAAATTCAGCAGCAGGCAGAAGGAGAATAATTCTGAGAGACAATCCTGCAATTTACTTGGATAAGACAAATGATTCTATTGATAAATCTTTATTTTCTGATCAAAGCCTCCATAAAATTATCCTGTAAAAGAATGAGAGATCAATGTCTATCCTTCAAAAGAGCACCCCTGTGTAAATTGATTCATCAATTTATCTACGAAAATGCAGTACAAATATGTCAAATTTTAGCCTGCAAGAGTCAACTGAGATCCTCAAATAATAATTATCAACTAACCACCTCAGATCTGTTCACAAACAATGTAATATGAAAGAGCATGAAAATAGCTTTAAAACGACATATTATATGCTCAAAACGGAGTTCGTATGAAAACGTTATGCTAATATGAAATTTCAGGGACTAAACTGTAAATAAAATAAAGTTTTCTTCTTCAAAAAGGTCCCTGGGAGGACTTATCTGTAATTTAGAAAATTCAGAGGGCCTCCTCTGCAATTTACCCCAAGCGGGGGTATTTTTGCAATTTCTGAAAGTTGCAAGGGCTTGAGTGCAATTTTCCCAGCCACGCACGTGCGTTGCACGTGCGCCTGGAGGGTTGGACGCGAGGCGGAGGTTCGGAGTTGCTGAGCCTGTGGTCTGGAGAACCGAGGCTTAGGCTCGGGAATGAACCGGGAGGCTCGGACGGCGGGGCCGAGGCTCGGAGATCCCGAGCCTAGGTGGCAGTTGATGGAGGTTTGGGATCCCCGAGGCGGAGGTTCGGGGCGGAGCTTCGGAGGGGGTGGCGTGGCTGAACCAAGGCCGTTGGATCTAGGGCCTCCTGCCCGATCCAACGATGCCTGTACGTCGTAGTGGGACGGGCGGAGGCGACGAGAGAGGATGTGACGGCGGCGGTGCGGCCGAAGCACGGGCTGAGGCCGGGCGGAGGCGAGGCGGAGGCGGTGAAAGTAGTAGCGCAAGGCGTTGGCGATGGCCATGCGCACAGGGGCAGCGTCGCTCCTCGGCCGACACACAGCGCGAGGCGACAGGCGGTGGGCGCGAACTTGGGCGGCGGAGGGCAGAGCACTGTGCAACCAAGGCATGGGGGCTCGGCCTGAACGGAGGCGGTGGCGAGCGGCCGAGCGCGGTGGAAGCGCTGGCGGAGTCGGTGAACGGCAACTACGGAGATCCGCCATTCATCAGCATAGACTCCTCCGGTGGTGACATCCCGGTCCATCGTCTACGGCGTGATCCGAGGAGTTGTATCCTCGTCGCGACTTCATCATAAAAAGTTTAAAAATGCGAGCTAAGGCTAAAGTAATATACAATAATATACGGTATGCCCTCCTATACTTAAAATTTGCTATGTCCTCATAGCACAAGTGCCACGAAGCCAAGGCTCGGTTCAAGTACCGGGTGATATAGCAGAACTGAGGAGGAGAGTCCCCCTATACTTAGGTCGAAATTGGCCTAAGTACAAGAAGACGGGACGAGTGAGGGAAGAGCAGGCAGGTCCCCCCTATACTTAGGCTACAACTAGCCTAAGTAAGGTCTGCGTTAGGGGGGGGGTTCTATGATACAAGGGTGAGGGGGTTCGTGAAGAATAGATATATACACACACACACAGAGAGAGAGAGAGATAGAGAGAGAGAGAAATATACAGGGGGCGGGTGGGGGTGAGTATGTAAGTGTGTGTGTGAGTGTGAGGGGGGGGGGGATTTTTTTTGTGTGTACAATATGCAATACTGGAAATAAATATGCAGATGCAAGATTTTTTTTCTTGCATTTTTTTAACAAAATGCAATGCAATTTAACTGCTACAATCTCCTAAATCCTTCACAGGGTCTCTTGTGGCCTCTTCAGCGAAAGTTCTTGACTTCACGCCTCCATGAGGATCAAGCGTCCTCGATCACCATGGGCCCTGCCACAAAAGATAAACGTTAGAAAACCTGGAGACAATAAATCAACAATTAATATGCCAAGAAATGATGCATGAAATGAAGACCTGAAAATTTTTGAAGTTAATAAAAAAAAATCAAATCCAAAAATCAAGCAAAGCCGCATCCCCGACAACGGCGCCATTTGATGAACGTCAAATTTGCCTCTATAATATTATGGAATTATGCTGTAGTATAGGAGGCGAATTTTGTTCAGCAAAAACCACAGACTTTGAATGCTGTGGAATATTTATGCTTGGTAAGTGTACCAAGGTCGAACACAGGGATACAGCAGCCTAAACTGAGTATTGAATTTTGATTCATGAAGTTCAATATGATTTAATCTCAAATTCAGGTCCATATGCAATTTACAAGTCAATGCAAAGCGATGCTATGATATATGCAATTTTTTATTTTGTTTTTATGCAAGTTAAAGTGATGCATGGGCAAATAATGCAAGAGAATATGCATGATGAATAAAATGTAAGAAATACATATAATTATACCCTAAAATGAGAGCAACGTAATATATAATGAAATTAGAGCCAATTTGAACACATCATTAAAAATCGGTCATCGAATCAATCAAGACAAGTAGAGCATGGTCCCATTTTTCACATAAAAGATCACTTAAATTAAAACAGTGTCAAATGGAACAAGTAAGCATGCTAAAATGTAGAGGACAAAATAAGGATCAAAATGACACTAAAATCATGCAATTTGGACCTACGATGCTCAAGTTATGCTAAAAACAGTGTAAGGGCATAATTGTAATAAAAATGCAATAAAATAAAGGGATAAATATTGCATTTAGGTCCCTGAAAGGACCTAAATGCAAATACCAAAAACCGACCGGGGTCCTATGCAATTTTCCCATATGCGCAGGGACCATTTTGTAAATTCTGAAAATCAGGAGTGCATCCATGTAAATAACCCAGGCACGCACGTGAGGCACGTGCCTGAGGACCAAAGTGTAAATACTTGAAACTTCAGGGTCTTCTCTGCAATATACCCAGACCTCACGTGCGGTGCACGTAAGGGCCCAGGCTTGGGAGGCGGCTCGGGTCCGGGTACACGTGGCGTGGTCTGGAGGTTCGGCATTAGGCTCGGAGGACCCGAGCCTGTAGGTCTGGAAGAAGGCTCGGGTCCACCACGTGGCGTCATCACAGCCGTTCGATCCATTCGATCAAACGACGCCTGTAGCATCTCCTTCATCGCGGGTCCCCGGAGGAGGCGGGGCTCCGGCGACCCGCCCTTGGCTCCGCCGTGGCCCAGTGGATCGTCTGAAGGTCGAAGGAGCTAGCTGGGCCTCCGACGAAGATCTCTGAGGCAGCGCGGAGCTCCGAAGATGTCTGGAGCTGCACGGCGAAGGACTGTCGTCGGAGGAGGGAAGCGTGAAGATGCTCCGACACACGTTCCGGCCATTGAGGATACCTGCAGGGGTTAATGATAGCCGAAGCGTGCGGACGTGTTTTGCGAAGTGCGGGAGGTGAAATGGGGGCCGACGGAGGTGGAGAAGATGATGGCTCAGGCGAGTCCCCCGCCGTGGGGACGGAGGAGCGGAGTCGGGGTGCGAGGGGGTTCTGGAGGAAGGAGATTGGTGCGCGAGGGTGCTGATGAAATTGCGAAGGTGTAGGACTTGTCGGATGGGGGTGAACGACGGGGGAGGTGATGTGATAATTAGTAGAAGTAGGGGGGTAAGGCACCTTGCTGGAGCAAGGTTTGATGGCGGGCGGAGCAGCTTGGGCGGAGGACCTGGGTGGTCCTCGGGTCGTCGCCCGCGAGGCTAGCTGCGGTCCTCGGAGCTCAATGGTGTCGGAGACACCGCGACACAGCCAAATCAGCCGTGGGTCGACACCGAACTCCAGCCGTTGTCGCCTCGACGCCCCGCCCTCTCCGCTGTCACTGGAGGGGCGGGGGAGACTGGGCTAGAGCCCAAAATGGTGGACGGCGGCTTCTTGTGGTGGGGGAGGGGTTTAAATAGGAGGAGGTATTCGGTGGTTACGGTGGTGACGACGAGGGTTTCAACGGCTGAAATGATGAAGAGGAGTAATGGAGATGGCGTTTGATGGAGTTCGCGAGGATGGCGGAAGTACGGGCTGCGAGAGGGAGGCGTTACGAGCAGCGGTGGGTGGCTGGGACGGTGGCTAAAAAAGGAAGGGGGCGGCGAGTCGGAGAGGCGTAACGTCTGGTGGAGAGGGGGTTACGGAGGTTGAAGATGGGTTTTGGACCGTTGGATCGTACGATCCAAAGGTCAGGAGGGGTGCGCTGGTGGAGGGATGGGATCAGATCAAAGATCTGATCCTGCGGCAGAGGCTTAGGCGCTAACGAGTGGCCTAGATGTAGAGTTGAACATGATCGGATGGTTGGGAGAGTTTGGGTGACGTGGATGGCGGTGGACCCTAGGATGCATGTGGGATCGGATGGCTGTGGATGAGGTGGAATGTAGCGGCAGAGATTAGATCTGGAGTCAGATCCAATGGCTGGAAGCGAAGCGGTCGTGGAGGGCTAGGATGGAGGCTGGGCGAGTTCAATCTAAGGGCCAGAAGTGGTGACGGGTGGCCAGAGAAGAAGCGGGCCGCGTGGCGGCTCCAGAGAGCGCCACGTGGCCCAATCAGAATAATTCAAATGTAGATACAAAGAAAAATAGAAAAGAAATAGTTAGGGGCCGAACTAGGAAAAAGTCAAAACATGAAAGTTGCTCGTCTCGACGAGATCTACAACTTTCATGTTGGGCAAAAAGCCAAAAGAGGTCATCTGTACAAAAGCTATTTTTAGGGGTATTTTTAAGGGGATAAAAACACCAAGTTTGTGGCTTTGAGATTTTTTGTATTTTTTTATCTTTTTAAGAGTCAGTGAATTATAGACTACTTATCTACCTAATTTTTAGGGGTTTTTGAGTGATAAAATAATTACAGAAAAATAAGGCAAACTAAATACAATAAATTAATGGTAATTATACACAATATAGTACAAGATAAAATTAAAGAATTAGAGGTGATTTTATTGGATTAATTAGGACAGGGGTTTTAATAGAGAGTTTTTAGCATGATGAATACGAGATTCATCAAGGAGGAAGCCAAGAAGAGAAACTAAGACCAATCAAGCCAACAAATTAACACGATCCCTAATTATCAATTACAAATATTTATATACAATTAATGTGCATACCTTTCCCAGATTAATGTCCCCAAATTTCACGATAAATTGAGCAATAAATGTCAATAATAGAAAGTAGAAGGGTTCATTAGATCAAATAAACTTGATTGATTAATATTCTAATAATATCTCCAATGTTAGATTATAATATTCTATGAGATAGAGGATCAAGTAAGCTTCAAAACGACACTAAGTGTATCAAAATCCAATAAATAATGCTCGAGTTATGATCGATTGAACTTTAGGGCATAATTCTAATAAAAGTAACTAAAATCTTGCAAATATACCCTTTGAGAGGGATTGAACTAAAATATTCATAATTTAGTTGGGCTTCTTATATAAATTTCCCATGGTAAGGGGTACATGCGTAATTGGTGGAACTGGGCAGGACGTCTGCAATTTTTCCATATGCCACATGTGTGTAGGCACATGAGAGGTTTTCTTATGATTTCTAGAAGTTGAAGGGTGCTGGGTAGCAAATGTTCCAACGTGCACGTGTTGGGCACGTGAAGAGGCACGCTCGACATCTGAAGGCAGATCAGGTAGCCGAGGTTGTACGTAGAGTGTTGAGGGAGACTCGATTCTGGGGCAGTGACCTCCACGTGGCGAGTTCTTGTGCTATGGCTCGTCCAAGGCTATAGCTTGGGTCAGTTGATCGGGTGCGATCTGAAGAATCGATAATGTTGGATCTGGTGGCTGCTAATTTGGCATCGATGGATGTCTAATATGGGCTATGTTCTTTGTCTGAGGGATCCTATAGCTTGGACCTAGGAGGTCTCCTTCTTTGGTTGTGGTTCTCAATGGTGGCCACTCTGACGGCTCACTCGAAGGTTGATGGTAGATGGTGAGGCTCCCAACGAGGTGGTGGTGGAGCCGAAGGATGGGAGGTTGAGATAGTTATGGTGATCGAGGGTGGCGATGGACATTGTGTTGAGTTGAGGGATTGAAGCAGATGCGATGAAGAGGTGTTAGAGGAAGAAGAATGGAAATGAAGGTGGAGTGAAAAGTCTAGAATCAATGCTTTCGATTGGAGGGTTTGGTCGCCTCTCCAGATGATCGCCTTGACCATTGAGGCGGAGCCACGTGAGGCTCTAATGATCCTCACAAGGAGGAGCTTTAGTAGAGGGGCGAAGGCCCTCTGTATCTCGCTGAAGAGGGGTTCTCGCTGGAAATGCTGGCCATTGTCACCAACCACCCCTCGACTCTATCACTCAATGATTCAATGAATGTCAAATGGTGGACGGATTGACCGGAGGGAGGTTCTAATAGAAGTGAGTCGCAGGGGGTTGGGTTTAAACTCGAAAGAATAGAGGTGATGGCCAGCGGCTACATTGGGGTTTGATCGGATCGTCGGAGAGGGATATAGCTGGTGAGTTGATGGTTAAAGGTGATGAGTGTCTGAATGTTGGAGAAGATAAGAGGTTGGGTTCTTGATGAATCTGCGATTCGTCATCTTTATTTCTTATTTTAGCTTAAAATCCCTTATAAAGCACCTGCATATAACACTAACTACATATTCTTACTAACTTGCATATAAATATTGTACACTTCTTACTAATTTTAACCTAAAATAAATAAATAAATAAATAAAGGAAAAATAAAGAAAATAAAATAAAAAGGGAAGACTGTATATAGGCTGACCCGAACCCCGAGAGAAGGTAAGACTTGACCTGATCGACTAGGAATAAAGTAGGGGGAGATAAGGGTCCTTAAGCAGAAAATAAAAAAAATGTGTGTGTGTTGTTGTAAATATTTCGCACTAATTTTTTGTATATCTGAGTAAAACTAACACTAATTTATCTGTGCATTAATTGACCTCAAATCAAACAACTTTCAAAACCAAAGTTGTAAATAAAAATGTGTCCTAATCAATAAAAATACTTGCACAATTAAATCATGTACAAAATAAAAGTAGCCACACTTTGAAAAAGCCACCAAGTACTAATTGAAAAATCAATTCCGGTTCTATATGAACTCAATATAAACCAATCTCACTTCCATTGGATTCTAAATTAAATTATCTTTAGAATGGCTCTACTTTCATAATTTTTGGAGTTACGAGTAAAAAGTTGGTTTTCCGGGGTGGTTTATGCAATTTTCCCATATATTTTGTAAATATTGTATTTGTATATATTTGTAAATTATTCTTACCAATTATTTAAAGTAAAAAATAATAATAAAAAATTTTAAAACAAAAAAAGAGAGAAAAGAAGCTAATTTCCTTATTTACCCTTGTATATAATGTCATATATGTATATAGTATATGTATATTGTTGCTATTTTTAATTAACCATCATAAAAAAATAAAAAAATAAAATTTTAGTTCAAATAAATAAAGTGACGAAAATTCAAAAAAATTAGATAATTTTGTAAATATCTTTATCTATTTATCTTTATCTCATTTCAATTTATGAATCCATCTTATCTCTTCCAAAAAAATTTCAAAAATTCATTTCAATTTTCATCTCTCATCTCCTTATCCAAAAAAAAAATCAAAAATCAAATTTCATTCCATCTTTTCTATTTATATGGCTCCTTCTCCCTCATTCCAATTTGATCACTCTTTAGAGAGAGGAGCTCCATCTCCGAGAGAAAATTCGTCGAGAAAGTTGCCTAGTCTCCAAGCCGTCCGGTGACAGCGAGTCAGCCTTGTCGAGGCGATCACGATCCTTTTCCACTCCTAAGGTGAGATCCACATTTTTTCTTTGTACTTTATCTTAGTTTAATCGTAGTTTAGTTCATCGTATTTTTTATCATCATTTTTATTTCTCTAGATCACTAAAAAAAATTTCATCACGATTTTGATCCGCTCCGACTCGATTTTTCATCTCATCTTCTTGATCTCTCCGCCTTCTATTTCTATCGTCCACGATCTCTCAACTCCGACCGCGTACGGTGGTCGGAGATCGGATTCGAATCTCTCATGTTCGTCTAAAAAAATTGTTTCTTTTTGTTCTCTAACGTTTGTTTTGCATGATCATATAAAAAAATAAAAAAAAGAATTTCTATATCCCTTTCTTTTCTTATTTTTTCGAATTTAAAAAAAATAAAAAAATATTTATTTTGTTTCCTGTTTACATAACAAAATAAAATTACAAACAAATAAAAAAAATAAAAAAAATGCCTCAGGCAGCGGGGTCACCACCCCCACCGCCCACCAAGACGCCGCCGAGCAGACCCGTATTGCCGCCCACAGCCGCGATTCTATGCCCTTGCGCCAACTATAGCTCCGCGTCCTCCTGTCCGCACTAACTGGCCGCCATCGGCCGACCTCCCCTCCACCGCATTTCCGGCCCGTGCGGCGTGACCGCACCATCTGCGGCCCCTCCTCCGCGCGGGAGCGCGACCACCTCCGTCGCCGCTCGAAGTTGATCGCCCGCCCCCTCGACGTGATCCACTCCAGACCATGCGCCGCCATCGTGCGCCACACCGTGCCTCCGCGTGCGCACCGCCGCGCGAGGCCGCAGCCCGTCTCTCGACCGCCCGCCGTATCCAATGCCGCCCGACACCATCTGCCTGAGCCCGCCGCCCCCCTTGTGTGGAGAATAAGCAGGGGCGATGCCCCTCTTTCCCTCATTTGGTGGAACAAGAACGAAGAAGAGGAATCTCTAGGGTTTTGATTCAATAAAAAGGGGGAAATTACAGTTCAGCCCCTGGAGATCAATTTAATTTGAAAACATTACATCTGAGCCCCCATGCGTTTTCAGATTTACAAAAACGAGTCCTGCCAGAGCCTCAAGCACATGACTTGCACATGATATGTGGTAAAATTGCGGCTTCTCCCCTGTGCTTTCTTTTTGTTATTTATTTGATGCAAAACAAAACTTATTTACATTCTAGTCCCTAAGCTGCATAATGAAAATTTGCTTGTGCTTTTCATTGAAATAAATGTTTTTATTAGTCCAAAAATCTTGCAAAAATTGTGTTATGCTCCTGATGTGATTCTCTTCTTAACATAAAATTTTTGTTGCATTTTCCCCTCATTTATTATTATTATTAAGAAATTAAAAATATGTCGTTTTCCCTATTTGAAATTCCAAAATTCATAAAAATTCAAATATTGTTCCAAAAAAATCCAAAAAAATTAGAGTAGTTGTATTTCATTGTCTTTTAATTTCTGACCAATTTTCACGCGTTAATTATTTATAAAACCCAAAAAATTGAAAAACATCAAAAATCTTGTAAAAATCATAAACAATTCTACAAAAATCCCAAAATTGTGATTTCAGTTCCTCTTTGTAGATATTTTCTTCTAGTTTGTCTTAAAAATAATTGTCAGGAGTTTTGGATAATTTGAATGTTTTTAAGTTGCAAATTACTCCAGGCTGTGCACATTTTCGTATTTTCTCACTGTTTGATTTTTTAGAAAAATACAAAAACACCTGAAAATTCCACATAAATTCTCAAAAACATTTTGAAACTTTTAAACCCAAAAATATTTTTTTTTGGATTTTTCTGAGTATTTTTTATTAATTGAAAAATTACAAAAAGAGTTGGTGTGCGTATTTTTGATCTTGTGAATATTGCTTCGTTTTAGTTTTGAGAAATAAAAAAACAAAATAAAAAAATTCACAAAAATCAAGGATAGTTGTCCTTTGAGATTCCTGTTTTCTTTTAATTAGTTTCGATTAATTGAATAACCCTCGGGAATTGTAGCCTCCCTGAGTTCGATCCTGTCCGCTATACAGGTTAATAAGTAGCAAATAAAAAAAATATTATTTATTGTCACAGGATTTTGGGGACGGCAACGACACACTTGTTTACCATAAAATTTTCCATCCCACAAAGATTTCGCGATCAACAAAATGACGTCGTTGCTTGAGAGGCACGACAAGGGTAGCTAGGTTTCTCTTTTAACCTGCTATTCTTGGTTGTAAATATCTGTTTATAATTTGCCACATTATTCCATTGTTCATATCCACTGCATTCATTTCATTTTTTCTCATATTTGATAATTGTGTTTCTTACACATTCTCTTTTCTTTTTCTTGTGAGGGCCCGCAGAACGAAGGAGGCGATCCTAAGAGAGCCGAAGTACCCAAGTGACGTGGAAGCAGCTTGATTCTTCACCAAGCCATAGGATATCATGAGAAGAGGAGAAGAAGAAGTGAAGGAGATGGAAAAAAGAGAAAGAGAGAGAGAGAGAGAGAGAGAGAGAGAGAGAGAGATTTTTCTAGCATTTGAACTCTGTAAACGGACATTCATTTGTTGCGGGGTCTGTTTCGCCAAGTGTCGATGCACTTGAGAGACCTCACCGGTTTTGTTTTCATCACCTTTATTTTTCTTTATTTTCCATGGATTTCGAGAGCCACTTATTTATGGCTTTAATTAATTTTCTTTAGCCAGGTAATTAATTAGGTCCAAACACCCCAAACAAGATTTTCTGTGCCTATAGAGTAGAGCGTAATTTGGACTTAGTCAAATTAACTTGTTCTTGCCCGTTAATAGAAGTTATCATTTAGGACGGTTCACTTGCATCATATAAGTTAGTTTATTTTTCTGTATTTAAATTCTGCGTGGATCACTTGCATGTAGAGTGCTGGCGACAAGGTACGCATCTCTAACCCCTGCATGCATCATCGTTTTTAATCGCACATTGGCATTTCCGATTTCATTCCTTATTTTCACTCACATAAGTTAAAAAGGAAATTGGACACTCGGTAGGCGATTCTTTGAAAATATTTTTAACCAAGTGATAACTGTTAAAACCGGGACTGTTAAAGAAAACTCGATCCTAAAAAATACAAGGAAAATTATTGTTTTGGGGAGAGTAACCTCCTCATTGTTTGGTTTGTTTGAGCGAGAGAGCGACCCGCACACTAGGATAGAGCCACGCCCGAACTCTTTTCAGACTACTATCTTGGGTTAGTCGTTCTCTAGTGAGGATCTCTCCGGTAGCCGGTAAAGCGGCCCGCGACGTCTTTAACAGATTGAATTGATCAGAGAGCCAATAAACGGTCCGCAATTCATATGGTTGGGAAAGATCTAACTTTGGGATTAGGCCAGTCTCCTGAGAGCACTGGGTTCCTAACATCTCGCTTTAACCGCTCTGATATATTGTATTGTCACCAAACTCTAAAATTGATAGGATAATTAATTGAACCTTCACGGTCTTCACATTGAGTTGAGTTGGTGAACTGGGGGTTTGTATTGTGTTTGCTTGTTAGTGCTAAAGATCCTTCTGTGCAGTTGCACCTTCATTCACTTTCACTCTTGCATAGACATCCGTGCTCTTGTATCCTGCCTATTTATTTCGAAGATGTCGGATCGGAGTATCTCTCATTCGGACTCCGCAAATTCATTCTACGCTCCGAGCCGTTCACCTTCTATTCGGGGAGACTCACTTCACCAATATTCCTCTTTCCCCACTTCACAATTCACAACATCCATGAATCCACTATTTGAGGTTGGCTTTAATCTCAAATTAATATCTGAGACTCCATCAATTCTGAGCACTAATCGAGTGGCAAATACATTTTCAGAGTCAGAAGCCGGACCCTTAATGCCACCAACGGGAAAGGGAACTATGTCAAATAGAGCGAGATCAACAGTACCATGTTAGCCTCCATTCAATCAATTCTAGCACAGTTAACAAAGCAAGCTAATTTTCAGGCCACACTGAGAGATATGATTCTCGAGATAAGACAAGAAAGAGAAGACAAGAGAGAGGGGGATAACAGAAACCTTGGAGGTGGTAATGGGGGAGAAGAACCTGGGGCTAAGCCTACACTAAAAGATGCCTATAATCCAGGGGCAGGACAGACAAATTCTTGGATACAAATCCCTGCAGTCATGGGCATTTTGAGCTTATGCCTACTATTTTACCTATTCTCCCAATATTCCATGGAAATATTACTGAAGAACCTTATATACACCTCCAGCAGTTCGATCTCATTTGTGGAACAATACACTACCCAAATGTCCCATTAGAGGTAGTGCAGATGACAGTCTTTCCATTCAGTCTGATGAGCAAAGCTTTGTACTGGTTAAATCACTTGGGGAAGGTTGTCACTACTTGGGAAGTGTTGAGATCCGCATTTCTAAACAAGTATTATCCACTTGGACGACTCAACCAAATGCGATCCTTGATTGCTAATTTCTCCCAGATGCCCCAAGAGCCTATTCACGAGGTGTGGGAACGTTTCAAAGATCTGACGGAGAAATGCCCCCATCATGATATTCCAAAGACCAGCATTGTACAAAATTTCTTTGGGGGTTTAAGCATTGAGAATCAGAAGCTAGTAGATGCCGCTTGTGGGGGAAGCCACTTCAACAAGGACGAGGATGTCCTTTATCAAATTTTTGAGGAGATGGCAGAAAGTTCAGCAGCTCTTTCTTCTTCACGTACTTTTCAGAAGCACCCGTCACTGCCCCTGCAATACCCCACAAGGATGTCAATATGACGGCAACAAAAGAAGTGGATAAGGTGGACAACACTGACTTGGCCATCATTGGAAACCACCTATCCAAAGTGGACATTATTGAAAAGCGATCCCAAGAACTTGATAAGCTTCATGTGATCGAGCAGAGGACAAAGAACCTGTATAAGATGGATGAGATAACAAAGCATCTGGAGCTTCTTGTAAATTCGATTAGCGCAGTCCACAGTACGAGTGCAGCAACCAATACCTCTACTAGGGAGCAGACTCCTTCCACCCAGCAGAGTAGTAGAGGACCATCTACAGTCCAGCATGTCTACTACGTGCAGACACCTGATCAAGCTCAGCAGCATGCACATCAGATAGTTTCGTACCAGCAAGAAGTAGCCCACATTCTTGAGCAGCAGTATCCACCTCCACCTGTCATTCAGGAGGTGAATGGTATCTGGTTCGACCATGAGCGAAACCAACCCCGTCCATTAGGGCAAGGCCAGTTGGGTTCACAGCAGGGTCAGAGACCCACCCACCAGCTTCAGGGAGGCGGACAGCAGCAACAGTACCAGTACCAGCACCAGCAGTTCCAGCCTCAGTACCAGTCTCCACCTCAGTTCCAAAACTGGAGACAAGGCCAGACACAACATCAGTCCATGTATTTTCCTCAGTCTAACCAGCAATAGACTGCATATTATGGACAATATCCTTTCCCCCTTCTCCTCATTACCAGAATCTGTATGGTTACCAACAACCTCCACACTATCAGTCTCAGCGACAACCAGTCAATGAGCAACCTGAGGTCCCTTCAGTCAATCCAGCACTGGACCAACTTGCATTACTTATGATGAACATGAATGAACTGACTCAGCGGATCAATGACCTGACTACCACCAAGACACTAATTCCAGCACAGGTCGAAGCCAACCCCAACAATTTCAGATGCAAAGAGCAGGTAGCTAAAAGCCCGCCCACCCCCGAGACAGGTATGTACCTTGATTTTACATGTTTATCTGACGCCATTCATCTCAAGAGCGGTAGGAGATTGTAGCCGCCTACGCAACAGTTGGGGTTGGGAGATCAATCCACTGAGAGAGCATCATCTTCTACATTATCTCCTTCACCAGCAGTCGAGAGGCCCAGTATAGCAGCACCCACATCTGGAGTTTCACCGCCTTCGCCACCACCTTCACCAAGCAGATGCAGATCACCATCAGCAAGGGAGAATATACCAGTCACAGATTCTTCCTCTTCACCAGTAGCAACACCCTGTTCTGTTTAGATTCTGTTTTTCCTTCACCTAGATTGGACAACACTATACAGACTGATTCTGGTTGTCCTCTTGTACATGATGATTCCACTTTGAATGAAGGAAATGGACATTTGCATGTTTATTCTGATTCTGTGCCATTTCCTTCTGCTCTTAAATCTAGAAAAATTCAAAAATTAAAAACAACACTATCTGCTCCTGGAGTGGTTGAGATTTTACAGAATGTCTTTTTAAAAATGCCACTTCTTAAGGCCATGGAATACATGCCTACAGTAAAAAAGGGAATGAAAGAGGCATGTACCCAAAAGCGTCAATCAAGAAAGAATAGATGAAAGGAAACAGAGAAACACATCTTGACCATGGTCACAATTCATGCCATCAGCAACCTTCCGCCGAAAAAGATAGACAAGGGAGCACCTCACATCCATTTCCATATCTTTGATCAAGAATTTAATCGTACTCTTCTCGATAGCGGTTCCTCCATTAATCTCATGCCTTCCTCTTTATTAACTGAATTCTAGTTAGGGCCTCTTAAAACTACCAGAATGATCTTTCAGTTTGCCGATAGATCGATTAAGAGGCCAAGAGGCATTTTAGAGGACGTTATTGTAACGGTGCAGGGAATGAAATTCCCTGTTGATTTTATTGTCATGGACATGGACACATCTGCACTGTTACTCCATACCCCGATCATACTAGGTCGATCGTTTCACCGAACGGCCGAAGCAACAGTTGATTATGGTACTGGAGAGATCATCTTTCACTCTCGTAGTGACAAGGTAAAAATTGAGACGATCTCTGATCCTAGACCATAACCGCCACCAGCAGTAGATGATACAAAGAAAGCTATATCAGAGCCAGATGACTGTGATTTTCTTGCTGAATTCAAAGAGACAGATCTTTTCACAGATTTTATAGATACCCAAGAGTTCCTTCCCCAAAAGGACTCTCTGGAAAGCACAGTTGACATGAGTTCCCTTGTTGGTCCAATTGAGATAGTTGCCGATGAACAGTTTGAGCAGAGTTCTGAGGTCCAGATATCTGAGCCATCGTTGAATTTCCTAATTTATGCACAGGTGAGAGACATCTTTCTGAGATTATTGCTGAGATATTTGAGCCCCGCCAACATGGTCGGTAATTTTCTTGAAGTCTTCATGGATGCTTTCTCGGTCTACGGGGATAGTTTTGACACATGTCTTGCTCATTTAGACCGAGTTCTTCAACGTTGCTGTGAGGTAAACCTAGTGCTCTCGTGGGAGAAGAGTCACTTTATGGTGACTAATGGGATTGTATTGGGCCATGTCATCTCCAAACATGGTATGAAGGTTGACCTGGCTAAGATTGATGTGATTTTCAAGTTAGAGCCACCGCAAAATTTGAAGCAGTTGAGGTCATTTTTGGGACACGTAGGATTCTATAGGCAATTCATAAAAGACTTCAGCAAAATCGCCAGACCTTTGACTGAACTTCTGTGTAAGGAGACCGATTTCATTGTCGATGAGAAAGTCTTCCTTGCATTCAATCAAATGAAAGAAATGGTTACTAGTGCTCCGGTCTTACAACCACCTGATCGATCTCTTCCTTTTGAGATCATGACGGACGCATCAGATTTCGCACTTGGAGCAGTTTTAGGACAGAGAAGGAATGGGATACCATTTGCTATACACTATGCTAGCAAGACTCTAGATGAAGCACATCGAAATTATACAGTTATAGAGAAGGAGATGTTAGCAATTGTGTTTGGGCTAGAAAAGTTCAGATCTTACCTCATCGGCTCACATGTTATTGTGTACACGAATCACACTACCATACGATATTTCCAAGCAAAGAAGGATGCCAAACCATGCCTTATCAGATGTATCCTTCTTCTCCAGGAATTCGATTCAGAGATACGAGATAAACCTGGAGTGAAAAATGTTGTGGCAGATCACCTTTCCCGTATCACAGACACAGAGACTTCTGAGCAAAACACGATTCCTATTTCTAAAACCTTTCCAGATGAGTCCATTTTGTCTGTGGACTCACTTCCATGGTATGCTGATATTGTGAACTATCTTGTCTCCAAGAAAGTTCCACAAGATTGGTCGAAGTACAAGGTAGACAGATTCCTGTCAGAGATTCATTATTACCAGTGGGAGGATCCGTACTTGTTTTGTGAGGGCGCGGATTGTATCTGGAGAAGGTGCATTCCTCAGGAGGAACATACTAGTGTACTTGAGCACTATCACAAGCTAGAATCTGGTGGGCATCATTCTGAGAAACACACGTCAACAAAGGTTTTACAGAGTGGCCTATGTTGGCACACATTGTTTAAGGATGCTACAGAGTATGTTCGAGATTGTATTGATTGTCAGGAAATGGGACGAACAGTTGGTTCCAAAGATACCATGCCCCTAAGATACATACAGATCTCTGATATTTTTGATGCTTGGGGAATAGACTTCATGGGCCCATTTCCTGTCAGTCAGGGATTTCAGTACATCCTGCTCGCCGTGGATTATGTTAGTCGATGGGTGGAGGCTATCCTACCCGAGCTGCAGATAGTCGTACGGTGTGTTCCTTTCTCAAGGACCATATTATTGCGTGGTTCTATATTCCCAAAATACTGATTTCAGATGGGGGAAGCTATTTCATTAATAGAGAAGTAAAGAAGCTTGTGAAAGAGTATACTATTGAGCACAGAGTTGCGTCTCCTTACCACCTTCAGACTAACGGCTTGGCAGAAATTTCAAATAGGGAGATCAAGACGATATTGCAAAAACTTGTATGTCCATATAGGAAGAATTAGTCCTAGATGCTTGATTCAGTTCTATGGGCTTATCAGACGACGTACAAATCTCCTTTGGGTATGTCTCCCTACAGATTGGTGTATGGAAAACCTTGCCACTTGCCAGTGGAATTAATTCATAAATCTTTATAGGCACTCTGTGTATGCAATTTAGATTATGAGAAGGTAGGAAAGGATAGGAAGTTGGATTTGAACAAATTACTGGAATTCCGATACTTTGCATATGATAACTCACTTATGTATAAGGATAAAGTCAAGCGCTGGCATGGTAAACACATTCGAAGGAAGACTTTCTTCCTTGATCAGAAAGTTTGATTATTTGATGCTAAGTTGAAGTTATTTCTAGGAAAATTGAAAAGCAAGTGGTTAGGATCGTTCATCGTGAGAGCTGTGCGTGACAATGGGAGTATTGTCATATTTGGGTTGTCATCTGATGCACAGTCATTTGTTGTGAACGGACAGTTACTGAAGCCATATCTAGATCATGATACATTCCTGTCCGTTGTGGATTCTATATATTTAGCATCAGATGATGATCTTTTGATTCTACCTTCTGCGTCTGATACATAAGCTCACCGCCTCTTGTATATCCTTTCGTTTCACTCTTTCTTCTCTCGTTTTATCATTTACCCCTTTTCTGTGTGTGTGTGTATATATGCTATACTTAGGATGTGCTTTATCTTAAGTATAGGGGGTGAAGGATTTGTGTTGTTCATATTCGTCCTGTTTATCACCCTTGTTGTTGTTGCCCATACTTAGGGATACTCTACCCTAAGTATGAGGGGAATGATGTTGTTAATATCATGTCTTTGTGAGTCTGTACATTCTCTTCATCGGTTTTCCCCTTTGTGCATTCTACTATACTTAGGATTACTTGTTCCTAAGTATGGGGGGGGGGGGGGGGTCACCAATTTCTCTTCTTTTTATTTTTTCTTTGAGTCGTTGTAGCATAGGAGTCTTTTCACCTTTCTATACTTAACACGAGTTATGTATTCCTTTGTCGCTCTCTGATCACTATGAGGACATAGTTCGAGCTAAGTATAGGGGGTGTTGTATATATTGTATATATACTTTAGACATAACTCGTACTTTTAAATACGTTTATTTGGGGGGTTATGCGTATAATTTTGTAAAATCCACATGTGTAAAAAAACAACACAAAAAAACACAAAAAACAACAAAAAAACAAAAAAAACAACAAAACAAAAAAACAAAACAAAAAGAAAAAAACAAAAAAAATCCTTGTATATACTTGTATATATTTTACTAATCCTTTTTCCTTAAAAAAACTACAAAATCAAAAATCTATAAAAATTTGCATAATTCAAAAAAAAAAAACTTTCTTTCACACTTGCATTTTTCCTCCCAAAAACCCATAAAAAGTTCAAAATTAGAAAATTGTTCAAAAAAATTGTTCTTTTCACATGTGCATCATTCCCTTTCAAAAAGAAAACTCTCTGCATTGTTCATATTTTGCATTTGCATGTGCATTTTTCAGGATAATATTGATATTTAAACTATGTCTGGAATAAAATTAAAGAATGGAGCTTAGTTGGACCTTAACCCACCTAATTCTCAAAGGAACTTCACCAAGAAATAGGATTTTAGAAGCTTCAGGTCTTTGACTTAATTCTTTGAGTTCCACATGACAATGTGCAACGTTTGACTCTTAGTGTCTAACCTGGTCTCTTCATTCTGGGTACAATTCTGGAATAGGGTATTAATTTTTACTCTTGCAATATGCACTTAGCTCAACTCAGAAGGGATGTTGGAAGACTGTGTGAGTTTCTTTTCTGGTAGCGTGGAAATCTAAAGACCGGAGTTGGGGTTGAAATAAAGCTTCAGAAAATGGATGGACGGCTGGACACAATTTTTTCTAAGACCCCAAAACATGTACGGAAAAAAAGATTCTATATCCGTAGGGGCACAACAAGATCCAAGCAGAACCACCAAAAATCCAAATACAAAGAAGCCACTACCAAATAAATATCTGACCAAAAAGGTCCAAGCTTCAAGAAAACCTGCAGATCTTGGTGGAGACTCAGCTACACTGGCCAGCTTCCCAAGTAGAGGTGACTACACTGGCCACCCTCCAATTCTTTTCTCATTCTTCTAACTTCTCCCCCATTTTGATTGTGAACACAATGCGACAGACCTTAGAAGGAAATACCTTACTCCCCGAGGACGAGTTACTGGAGAGGAGATTTCCATGGTAGTCTGGCATTCCGGATGGGAAAAGCTAAAACCTTTCACACACATGAGTCGATTGTTCAATGTTAATAGGGTATACTTTAGGAAGAGGATTGATCTAAGATGACTTCTGAGCCGAAACTGTGACAATGATGTGTAGAACTTGAAGGCTGTCGATTTAAAATTCTAAGTCTCACAGAAGTTCCGACACACTAATAATCCAAAGGTCCGACATAGCTCTAAACTACAATTTTATGAAGATAAGTTTAGTACTCGATATTTTCCTACTTTCTTTATTTTTCCTTTCTTTTTCTTTTTCTTCACTTATTCTTTCAAATAAGTGTTTGCTAAGGGACTAGCAAAGGTAAAGCATAGGGGGATGATGAATCTGTGATTCGTCATCTTTATTCATTTATTTTAGCTTAAAATCCCTTATAAAATACCTACATATAACACTAACTCCATATTCTTACTAACTTGCATCTGTAAATATTGTACACTTCTTACTAATTTTTAACTAAAATAAATAAATAAATAAAGGAAAAATAAAGAAAAGAAAATAAAAAAAGGGAAGACTGTATACAGGCTGACCCGAACCTTAAGAGAAGGTTAAGACTTGACCTGATCGACCAGGAATAAAGTAGGGGGAGATAAGGGTCCTTAAGCAGAAAATCAAAAAAAATTGTGTGTGTGTTGTTGTAAATATTTCTCACTTATTTTGTGTATATCTATGTAAAATCAACACCAATTTATTTGTACATTAATTGACCTGAAATCAAATAACTTTCAAAACCAAAGTTGTAAATAAAAATGTGTCCTAATCAATAAAAATAATTGCACAATTAAATCATGTACAAGATAAAAGTAGCCACAATTGGAAAAAGCCACCAAGCACTAATTTAAAAATCAATTCCGGCTCCATATGAACCCAAATTAAACCAATCTCACTTCCATTGGAATCTAAATTAAATTATCTTTAAAATAGCTATGATTTCATAGTTTTTGGAGTTACGAGTAAAAAGTTGGTTTTCCGGGATGGTTTGTGCAATTTTCCCATGTATTTTGTAAATATTGTATTTGTATATATTTGTAAATTATTCTTACCAATTACTTAAAATAAAAATAATAATAGAAAAAATTTTAAAACAAAAAAGAGAAAAGAAGCTAATTTCCTTATTTACCTTTTTTATATAATGGCATATATGTATATAGTATATGTATATAGTTGCTATTTCTAATTAATCATCATAAAAAAATAAAAAAACCATTTTTTAATTCAAATAAACAAAGTGACGAAAATTAAAAAAAGATAATTATGTAAATAGCTTTATCTATTTATCTTTATCTCATTTTAATTTTTTAATCCATCTTATCTCTTCCAAAAAAATTCAAAAATTCATTTCAATTTTCATCTCTCATCTCCTTATTCAAAAAAAATTCAAAAATCAAATTTCATTCCATCTTTTCTATTTATATGGCTCATTCTCCCTCATTTCAACTTGATCAATCTTTAGAGAGAGGAGCCCGATCTTCGAGAGAAAATTCGTCGAGAAAGTTGCCTAGTCTCCAAGCTCTCCGGTGACAGCGAGTCAGCCTTGTCGAGGCGATCACGGTCCTTTTCCGCTCCTAAGGTGAGATCCACATTTTTTCTTCATACTTTTATCTTAGTTTAATCGTAGTTTAGTTCATCGCATTTTTTTATCGTCATTTTTATTTCTCTAGATCACTAAAAAAATTTCATCACGATTTTGATCCACTCCGACTTGATTTTTCATCCCATCTTCTCGATCTCTCCGCCTTCTATTTCTATCATCCACGACCTCTCAATCCGACCGCGTACGGTGGCCGGAGATCGGATTCGAATCTCTCATGTCCGCAGGATCCTCATTCATTTTTTCCGATGTGTAAATAAAAAAAATTGTTTCTTCTTGTTCTCTAACTTTTATTTTACAGGATCATATAAAAATAAAAAAATAAAAAAAGAATTTCTATATCCCTTTCTTTTTTTATTTTTTCGGATTTAAAAAAATATAAAAAGGTTATTTATTTATTTATTTTTGTTTCTTGTTTACGAAACAAAATAAAATTACAAAAAATAAAAAATGCCTCAAGCAGCGGGGTCGCCACCCCCGTGCTCACCAAGTCGTCGCCGAGCAGACCCGCCAAGGGCGACAACACCGCCTACAGCCGCGAGTCTGTGCCCTTGTGCCGACTACTGCTCCGCGTACTCCTGTTCGCACCAACTGGCCGCCATCGACCGACCTCCCCTCCACCGTGTTTCCAGCCCATGCGGCGTGGATGCACAATTTGCGACCCTCCTTCGCGCGGGAGTGCGACCACCTCCGTCGCCGCTCGAAGTCGATCGCCCGCCCCCTCGACGGGATCCACTTCAAACCACGCGTCGTCGTGTGCCACACTGCGCTTCTGCACGCGCACTGCCGCGTGAGGCCGCGGCCCGTCTCTCGGTCGCCCGCCGTATCTAGCGCCGCCCCGACGCCATCCGCCTGAGCCCGCCGCCCCCCTTGAGTAGAGAATAAGCAGGGGCAATGCCCCTCTTTCCCTCGTTTCGTGGAACAAGAACGAAGATGAGGAAGCTCTAGGGTTTCGATTCAATAAAAAAGAGGGAAATTACAGTTCTACCCATGGAGATCAATTTAATTTGAAAATATTACATATGAGCCTCCAGACATTTTCAGATTTGCAAAAACGAGTCCTGCCAGAGCCTCAAGCACATGACTTGCACATGATATGTGGTAAAATTGTCGCTTCTCCCCTGTGCTTTATTTTTGTTATTTATTTGATGCAAAAACAAAACTTATTTACATTCTAGTCCCTGAACTGCAGAACAAAAATTTGCTTGTGCTTTTCATTGAAATAAATGTTTTTATTAGTCCAAAAATCTGGTAAAAATTGTATTATGCTCATGATGTGATTCTCTTCTTAACATAAAATTTTTATTGCATTTTGCCGCCATTTATTATTATTAAAAAATAAAAAATATATGTCATTTTTCACTGTTTGAAATTCCAAAATTCAAAAAAATTCAAATATTGTTCAAAAAATCCAAAAAATTAGAGTAGTTATATTTCATTGTCTTTTAATTTCTGACCAATTTTCACGCATTAATTATTTATAAAACCCAAAAAAATTGAAAAACATCAAAAATCTTCTAAAAATCATAAAAATTCTTCAAAAAATTCAAAAATTACGATTTCAGTTCCTGTTTGTAAATATTTTCTTCTGGTTTGTCTTAAAAATAATTGTCAGGAGTTTTAGGTACTTAGAATATTTTTAAGTTGCAAATTACTCCAGGCTGTGCACATTTTCATATTTTCTCACTGTTTGATTTTTTAGAAAAATACAAAACACCTGAAAATTCCACATAAATTCTCAAAAATATTTCAAAACTTTTAAAACCCAAAAATATTTTTATTGGATTTTTCTGAGCATTTTTTATAAATTGAAAAATTACAAAAAAGAGTTGGTGTGCATATTTTTGATCTTGTGAATATTGCTTTGTGTTATTTTTAAAAATAAAAAAAAATAAAATAAAAAAATTCACAAAAACCAAGGTTAGTTGTCCTTTGAGATTCTTGTTTTCTTTTAATTATTTTCGATTAATTGAATAACCCTCGGGAATTGTAGCCTCCTTGAGTTCAACCATGTCCGTTATACAGGTTAATAAGTAGCAAATAAAAAAAATATTGTTTGTTGTCACGAGATTTTGGGGATGACAACGGCACACTTGTTTACCATAAAATTTTCCATCCCACAAAGATTTCGTGATTAGTAGTTCTACCGGATGGAAGAGTATATCATAAAGAGGGTTTTAGACAGAGATGGAGGATGGGTCTACAGGTTGCTGACCGTTGCGGGTTTATAGGAGATGGTTGAGAGGTGTGGCGATGGTGCAACAGCGAGAGACTGGTCAAGGAAGGGGGGGGCAGTTGCGATGAAAGGTGTAGCAGAGGAAGAATACGTGTAGGGCATGCGAGGGTGAGGGAAATGGGGGTCATATGCCAGAAACGTGTGAGAGGGCTATTGGAGAGTCACATGCATCGCACGTGAGGAGCGAGAGAAGAGATGAGGGATGGTGGATCATGAGCCATGTGTCTCCATTGGGAGTGTGCCACATGGAAAATATTGACCATGAAACATTGACCATGCATGGAAATGCAAATATAAATAGATAGAAGGTACCAAATATACTCAAATGCAAAAAATGCTTAAATGAAAAATGTAGACTAAATGCATTCTACTATGTTCATGAAGGACTCGTATGCAAACAGAATGTGGAATGCAAGATATGAATTTTTAGTCACATTTTATGTACATAAAATACCATTTTTTAATTTTACAATTTTTATTTGATTTTCTATAGATGAATAATACATGCAAAAATCAAACATGATGTGAAATAATGTGATGGATTCGGATACAACTTTTTGGAATTTTGATGAGTTAGAAATAGGTCAAACAAATTAGGGAAGTGGATTATGTACACGTGGATCAGGTCAATTAGCTTAAATCAGAACTTATCTTTTTATTTGTGTTTCTAATATTTTTTGGACTTTGATTTTTGTGGAATTTATTAAAGAAAGAGATAAATTAAAGAAAAGAAAAAAATAATCAAAATGAGTGAAATATGCACATGAAATGACATGTCAAAATCAGAAAAATTGCACAATGCACAATTAGGTCACAAAATCTAATTTTCACAAATGAATTTTGATTCTTTTGAATTTAATCTTGATTTGTATGTAGTTGAATGTACATTAATTAAAAAGTGAGTAAAATTTATTTGGATATTGTATGAGAGAGATATCAATGTTTTTGTCTTCCTATCTTGAGTACAAGTTGATAACTTTTTTTAGATTTTCTATTGATTAAGGTTAGTGATATGTACACAATGAAGTTGGTTTTGTGTCAATTAGAGTTAGCATGAATTAATAAAAAATAGGTGAAGTTAGGTGAAAATATGCAGATGAGTATAAATGCAGAAATGAATGCTAATTTATGCAAATTAACTACAAGTGAATGAAAGTTGTTTTTATGAAGTTAACATGCAATTGATCCTAAATTCTCAAGATAAAGCTCTATTTTCAGCTAATTAGAGTGATCAATCACAGATTCATCAACCCCTTATACTTAAACCTTCCTCATACCTGAGAAACTAAAAATAAAGAGATGAAATGAAATTGGGTTCCACACCAAGATCATGAGACAAAGGTGAAAATGGAGCTATACTTGACCTTTGGATTAATAATTTGCCAGAACATATATGAGAATTAGAGTCTTAAAATCAACAGCTTCCAAGTTCTACATATCATTGTAATGATTTTATCTCATAAGTCAGCCTAGATCAATCCTCCTCCAAAAGAATACCCCATGAACAATGAACAACTATCTCGTGAATGTGAAGGGTGTTAGCTCTTCCAATCCGAAAAGTCAAACTTCCATGCAAACCTCTCCTCCAATAACTCATCCTCAGGGGGTCAGGTATTTCCTTCTAAGTTCACGTATGTCCTAGTTCACAACGAATATAGAGGGAAAAATTTTTAAAAGAAGGGGAAAAGATCTGGAGGGTGACCGGTGTAGTCACATCTCTTGTGAAGCATGGCCAGTGTAACCAAGTTTCCACCAAGATATATTGGTTGTTTGAAGCTTGGAGCTTTGTGGTCAAATATTTATTTGGTAGTTGGCTTATTTGTTTGTGGATTTTGGTTGCTCTACATGTATTTTTTTTTTGCCTTGATGGATATATAATCTTTTGTTCTGCTCATGTTTTGAGGTCTTAGAAAAGTTATGCTACAGTCCATTCCTCATCGGAAGATTTATTTCAACATGTACTCTTGTAGTAGATGTCCACGCTACTAGAAAAAAGACCCACACAGTCTTCCAACACAATGTATAAGTTGAGTTAAGTGAGTAATGCTAAAGTACAAATTTGTTGGACATGCGAGCCCACGACAAGCAATTATGTAATAAATGTTATTGCAAATCATCCCCTGATCTAAAATGAAGAATAACTAATTTGTATAATAGTGCCCATAATGCAATTAGGGTTATATACCACGACCATCTTAATGATCATACAATTGTTAATTCAAATGTTGAATAATAGAAGCTGGTGCTTGGATGATATCTAAAGAGTTAGATAGAGGACTCATCAAACACTGTCAAGTGATTATTAAGAGAGGATCTCTGTCCTGAGAGGAAGATGCAATTCTTCTTTATAGGATGATATCTATCTGACATCTTGATGCAGGTCCTCTACATAGGAATCGGAGGTGTTAGATGAGTTAGGTCAAAGAGTCGACTTAGTGAGATAAAGATAATCAAGACCTATGTCGTATACTGTTACGATATAGGCACATATGCTCTGACCAGAGACAGGTGTGTTACAATATTTTTGAGTATGTACATTTGGCAGATCGATAAGTTGACGATCTAATACGCAAGCGAGCTGGTGTGCTTACAACGACATATGAGTAATATGATCTAGACATGAGCTCACTCCTGAGATATTGGGATCAAATTCCGTGCACGATCGTTTTGCTTTGGAAGCTTGATAGAATTTGTAGGTTTGATATATGCTTTTGGAAATTATATGATCAATACATGGGTATGATATATGCTTTTGGTAAGTATATGATCGATACAAACTCCTGATGGTCGAACAAGAAATTTAATGATAAAACCCTGAAGAAGACAATCTAAATAAAATCTAAAACTTTGAGTTTACTGTAGGCCATCCAATATGCATGATGTACATGTATTAGGAATACCAGATGTGATGTGATCATAAACGATTGTATAACCATGACGCTTCCCGTACCTACGAGTCGGTTGATGAGTCCATGCTATCTAACTACTTTCTTATGCTCCTCGACTACTCCCGAATTCCCATACTCTCTACTAATAGCTGGGGCCTGAGCTTGTAGAGACTTTCCTTGCACCCAGAACCTTCCTGCACCAGGCACTCTGACTATGCTTCCCATTCCCTCAAGGTAGTCGGCTGACCAGCCTTTGGTCAATCTATCCTCCCCTCTACGCTATCGCCTACGCAAACTAGATATTCGGCCGGCTCGCGGTCTGCTACTTCCACTGTTGATTGAGAATTGACCGGGATTGATTGGTCTCTGGTTACCAAATATAGGATACAGGGCAGCGAAGTGTTGAGGCTCGTCCGTCTTTCTTCGGGTTAGGAGTGAGGTTGTCAGCTTTAGGGTACTACATTACGAGGGAGTGATGAAACATGTATAGATTTTTGTGACTCCTCTCAGTAGAGAAGTAATCTAATCTTAGTCCTAATGTTGGACATTGATCTGAATGTAATTTAGATGTGGTGAGAATGTTAGATTTGTGGCTTCAATTTAATCAAGCATCTCTAAGAGGTCCCCGATATTTGGATTTAAGATGTGATCTCAACATCCAAACCGCTATACATGGAACGCACAATTGCCATGTTCTTATCTCCAAGTATTCATGGAGAAAGCGTACTATTCTTGAAAGAGTTCAAGAATATTCTATTAATAAATGTGTATCCAAGCATTGAGAAATGGATAATTAAATGTGATTTAATTGTCATGAATAACATGAATGTGACTCATATTATTTAGATGCATGAGAATGATGAGTAAATATAATTAAATGTGATTTAGTTATCATGGATATGAATAATGTGGATAGCACTATCCATATTAATCATATATATTATAAATGTGATTTACAATATATTACAAAGAGCTATTTGTAAATAGCATTTGTAATTTAAATGTTGATGTGAATTGAATTCACATTGGACAATTAATTGAAAATAAAATTTACATTTTATTTTGGTTGTGCGAATATGATTCACAATTTTCCAATAGCATGATTGAAATTTCACAAAATAATTTGGAAGTATTTTTGTTAAATAACATACAATAAAATTTATTGTATCTAATGATTATATAAGATATAAGATCTTATATAATAAGAATGAGGAGGCCCCCTTCCATAATAGGAGGGTGGACGACCACTCTTGATCTAGGAGTCAAGGCGGTCATCCCCTTTAATTGGAAGAAGGCGTGCCTCCTTTCTAATGCTTCATGGCATATTGATTCAATTGAATTAATTTATATTGATGATTTATTAATTATTGTTGTGTTTTTACAATAAAATCATGGCCATTTAAAGAAACACAAATCAATCTCAACCATTTGATTTGTGTTGTCATGGATTGAGTTCCATGGACTCCTAAAATATTATAAAAGAAAGGCAATCCTAACTCTTCTTTTAGAACATATAATTCACAAGCTTTATTTCTTTCTCATCATTATACACCCCCACCCTCGAAAGTACCCGTCCACTTTGTGACCTAGAGAGGATCGCCGTCGTCGCTACGTCGTCGTGCTACAACTTCGACTGCTCATGGATCTTCATATTATTAGGTGCTTCTAGTATGTGAAGAAGACCTCGAACTTCATGTGACAAATTATAAGATCATCGCTTGGATCAACATCTTGAATTGCGAGAAGACGCGTTTCATCAACGTGCTCACAAACGTCTCCTCCGTCAGGTCGGACTTGAGACAGGTGGTCTCTTCATTTACGAGCTTCGATCGCAGCCATGCTTCAAGAGGTATTATGATATCTATTAAATGGTTTAGATAAAACAGTCCAAGCAGTGTTCTTGGATCATGTGATTTCATTACTTTATTTTTTTAAATTTTGCTGCCCCGAGCAACTAGTGCGACTAGTTGCTCCTGATCGCACATGATGCGATCTCCATGCTTCTGTGATGCGCTTGAGGTTCTTTCCATAATCTTAAAGTGGTATTAGAGCCATGTTCAGGTCTTGGATATGATCAAATTCCAAGATGAATAAGGTACGTATTTCGGATGTGCGGGACTCATTGTTTTTGCATTGGATGCAAATTTTAAATTGGTTTTTTTGCTAAATAAAAACCTACTGTTTGTGCACTATTTGAATGTATTTTTTTATTATTAAAAATTATTTTGAATGCATAAATATATTCCAAAAATAGTAACTTATTTTTGGTATCGAAAGTGCATGAATAGATTCGAAGAGATTCGCCGCGATATTGTTTTTGCATGTATTCACGAATCTGTAATAAAATGAAATTTGCGTACTGTTTTTACATCATGAAACATGAATTAAACACTTGGATTGAGTATATAATCAAACCAACAAACCACTCGAATTTATTTCATGCAATTCTGACTCTGTTTGCCCTAGATATTCCATATTTAGTGGAGATGGCTCAGATGATGATTGGATCTACAAATCTCTTTGCTTAATGTGTTTATCATTCAATGAAAAATCATGTAAATTTATGAATTTTCCTTGATTATTTTGATACATAATAATTATGAAAATAATTGATTAATCATCATTTGCCATTGAGTATATGTTTCATGAAATCCTTACTTTATCCTACAATAGTTTTATGACAACTTTTACATGTAAAGCCAAGAACATGTTTGCTTGATATGACTAAAAATTTAGGAGACTTTTTTTTTAAATTTCTAAATCTCCAAGAGATTACTATATATTGTATAATGTTGGTCATTAAAGTTGATTGATACAACCACAAGTACATTGGCATTATTATGTATTGTTCTCAGTCAGAATAGTGAAGGTTTCTAGTCTGAGTATGCTAACTTGGTTTACTAATTAGCACCTTGCATGTTAAGGAAATGCTCCCTCCCAACATAACTCGAGTTTACTGGCCGGATCCATTTTTGAAGAAAAATAATATGAGTCAGTCAAGTTGTACTTTAGTTATTAAAATACAAAATAATATGTACTTGTGAGATCGTATATTATATGGTAATATCAAGCAAACCCTAATTGTTTTTGGTTTATTGATTAGATTGATAATTGATTTAACATGATTAAATTAATTAGATCCAACTAAAATAAATACTCTATTATGAATATAGATGTATTTCCCTTGGAAGAATTAATTATGTGAATATGATTCATAATATTTGATTAAAATTTAAACTTGATATGGAGTATCACATAAGTGATATACATGATCTCCTGTCAAGGCGAACGGTTTCGTACCATGGATTGTAGGTAGGAGACGCCTGTCCGAAGTGGCAGCTCTTGCATACAAGCACACATGGATCGGGCTCTTTGCTTCTCAGAAGAGTAAGGCCATATGCGTAGTGACCCCAATTTCGATTCCTCATATTAATGGGGTAATATTGGATTATGTATACCGAGTTCTATTCTTGTTGACGGTTGGTTCAATTAACATCAAGTCAACATCATCTTATGAGTGGTAGGCTCAGGTGTTAAAGATTGAACTGGGAAATGCATGTTGGACATGCAAGGCATAATGAGTCCTTACTTCTTTTTATACAAGTTATAGTTTCTCTTGGGATGTAACAAAGGTAGAGAGGAGATCCCAGATCTTGCTTGAGATATAATGGTAAGTGTATCTCTTGCTTTGAAAGTGAATGAAGGAATGAACTTTCAGAGTTGACATGGTAAGACAACTTTGATATATAAATCCTTAATCAAAGTAAAATATGTATTTATGCAAATATTTCTTATTTTAGATGATATACTTAAACCCACTCAAAACTATACTCAAATATAACCAATAAAATATCATGGATTGGATCCATGATCAAGATATTATACTTGTAGTTGGACACATATTGTATGTGGTTGCAATGTGCAAGTTTCCTCATAATAATGAGGAATGGTAACTAAATATATAATAGGACAACAACCTTGGGTTCGTATGTCTCTATAGTCTTGATCTCTCATCGAATGTGCTTTGGAAGTATCATGTCGATGATGATCGTAATTATCGAAATCCTTATAAAACCTAAGAAGATGTTTTGGCATACAAATGTGCTCTCAACCTTTAATCATGAATGACATTATTCACTGCATTATGCAAAATGGTGGCTCCATAAGATATGATGCACTCAAAATGTTTGAGTACCTGCCTGGACCAAAGTCTTTAAGAGTTAAGATGGATGTAGATATGATGAGTGCCATCATTCTACTATGTGTGTTCTAGTCTTTCATGAGGCTTCATAATATTCACATTATATGAATTAAATGAAACATATATAAATGTTGAAATACTCTTATATTGAAATCTTTTGAGTTCAACATAAGAGATCCTTTGTTTTAAGCAATGGTTGTTTATAGATGAAGGAAGCATAGTGGAAGCAAGGGAGTTGGATGAATGCCAATACTGTAACAAGTCGATGTATTGATGGTATGACTATCTAGAATATCTAAGATCCTTAGAGAAGGGCTCAAATAATGCATAGACATATTATGCATCTACATATAATCATTGAAATTGACTTGCTTATTAGATAAGATCAAAGTCTAATAAGTGTATCTCATTCTTCTAATAACACTTGTAATTGATTGGACATATTTTACAAGACTAGAAAATTTGATCTTAAGGTTTAAAGTCATCCGCATGAGTGTTTACGCAATTGTTGCAATAATCTCCATTGGATAGATAGACTACATATTTTAGTGTGAGAGGCCTTAGTCTTAGAGAATGTCTCTATAACCTAGATATTAGAATACATTCACTATTTATTTCTAAATGTTGGAAATAAACATGCATTCTGGAATATACCTATCATAAAGAGTTATGATGGATATATTTCAGATAGTGATCTAACATCTAGAGGACTCTATTGAATTGGAATGTTAATTAATAGTTCATTAACATTTCTAAATACTAGAAAAGTGATCCTTAAAGGATAAAAAAGGACGATAAAGAACATTTGACAATGACCTAGCATCAAACCTTGGACATAGTACATTGATAAAATCAATGGACTAGTAAGGTATTGAACTTCAGATTGTCTTAAGGTTCAAAACTTACATACTTTTGAATCGTATATTCGAAGTAAAAATGTCCAATGCACCCTTCTCTAGGAATGGTGTAAGATACTAGGGTATTCAAGATCTTATACATATTGATGTATGTGGATCATCTATATCATAATAAACATTAATGATATGTGATATCAATTGATATTTATATTTGATATGAGATTCCTTCCTTCACATAAGAAATCCTTTAAATGTTCAAAGATTTCACAATTTTGGTTTAGAATCAAGTTTGAAGGAAGATGAAATGAATTTGATATAACAAAGGAAGCAAGTACCTATTAGATGAATTCAAGAAATACCTTATGGAGAAAGGAATATCATTCCCATCTCACTCCTCCTAATATACCTCAACTTAATAGAGTTGTAGGGAGATGCAATTGCATCATATGTGACTTGATTTGATCAATGATGACTCAGCATAATTACCTCTTAGTTTCCAAGTATATATGTAGTAGAAACTATAATATATATTATTAGTAGATTCCATGCAAATATGAACCATAAAACCCTCATAAGCTATGGTTTGGAACCTAGCCTAGTGTTGGACACTTGAGGATTTAGGATTGCTTACTCCATGACCATATCATGGATACAAACAAGTTGGAATCTAGCACTAAAGAAACGCTATTTCATCATGAATATAAAGGATAGTATTGGATACCTACTTTATGACCTTAAGGTTCTTAAAAAATTTCAACTCTAAGAATATGATTATTAGAGGAAGACTTTATTGAGAATAAAGATGAAAATGAAGTAAAGGAACTCATTGAATCGTGAGAAGATAATGAGGCTCCTGAAATCGGAAACTAAATTGACAATTAAAGTTGAAACGCTCATACCTCTTCAAATTAGTTTATGTGTGGTAAGATTACCTAAAAGGTATGGATTCCATGTGTCAGATAAGTCTGATAATTATCTGAATTCACATGATGAAAGCTTCTAATGATCATACCATGGAAAGGTGGATGTTAGCAATAAGTCTATAGTATATTTCATACATAAGTGTTGTGTATGGATCCTCGAGGATCCACCTACAAGGGTAAGACCCGCTAGTTATAAATGGATATTCAAGAGAAAGAGAGAACCTGATGAGAAGGTAGAGACCTTCAAACCACGGTTCATATCCACAAGATACACACAAAGAGAAGACATCGCTTATGACGAGACTTTCTCTTCAGTGACCATGCTTAAACCCATCAAAATACCGCGAACTATAGTTACACAACTTGGCTATGACATCTATAAGATGGAAGTCAAGATTACATTCCTCTATGAATTCCTCACCAAGAATATTCGTATGATGTAGCCCCAGGATTCATAGTTGAGATATGCAAAGTGTGTAAGAGAACTCCATAGATGAACTCAAATAGGTTTCTAGTAGTCGGAACATCAGATATAATGAAATTATAAAGGTTATGATTTCATACAAAATCTTTTTGAACCATGTGATGCTTCGCGGGAGTGCCATTATTTTCATCATGCTAAATGTAGATAATGCTAATCATTTGGAATGATATAAGGATGATAATGAGTGTTTTATAATATGGTTATTCTATACCTTGAGATACCCTTGTGCATCCGTTACAAGAAGTCTGGTGTGTTGGACATGCGAGCCCACGGCGAGCCATTATGCAATAAATGTTATTGCAAATATCATTCCCTGATATGAAATGAAGAATAAATAGTTTGCATAATAGGTCCCTTAGTACAATTAGGGTTATGTACCATGGCCGTCTTAATAATCATACAGTTGTTGATTCAACTATTGAATCATAGAGGCTGGTGCTTGGATGAATATTTAAAGGGTTAGATTGAGGACTCATCAAGCACCGTCAAATGATTGTTAAGAGATGATCTCCAGCCTGAGTAGGAGATGGCAATCCTTTCTCATTTAGGCTGATATCTGACCGACCTCTTGATGCAGGTCCTCTGCATAGGAATAGAGATTCAGAGGTGTCAGATTAGTTAGGTCAAAGAGTTGAGTTAACGAGATCGAGATAACCAAAGTCCTATATCGTATGCTGTCACGATACATGCATGCATCCTCTGACCAGAGATAGATGTGTTACTATATGTTTGAGTATGTACATTTGGCAGACCAATAGGTTGATGACCTAACCAAGGTCTATACACCGGCGTACTGGTGTGCATATAAGGGCATATGAGTAATACGATCTCTCAAAGGGATCATACATGTTCAGTTACTGAACCGGAAGACATGAGCTCACTCATGAGATATTGGGAAGAATCAAATTCCGTGCGCACGGTCGTCTCGCTTTGGAAGCTTGACTGAATTTGTTGGTTTGATATATACTTTTGAAAAGTATATGATCAAGACCTAGGTATGATATATGCTTTTGGAAAGTATATGATCGATACCGACTCCCAATGATCGAATGAGAAACTTACTGATAGAACCCTGAAGTAGACAGTATAAAGTTGATCCAATACTTCGGGTTTATTCTGAGTATTCCAGTATGCAGGATGTACATGTATTGGGAATACCTGAGGGTGATGCGATCATAAACGATTGTATAACCATGACGCTTCCATTCCTAGGGAGTGATGAAATGGGTCTGGATTTTAGTGACTCCTCTCGGTAGAGAAGTAAACTGATCTTAGTCCAAATGTTGGACATTGATTTGAATGTGATTCAGATGCAATGAGAAGATTAGATTTGCGGTCTTGATTTAATCAAGCATCTATGGGAGGTCCGCGATCTGGATTTGAGATATGATCTCAATATCTAAGTCACTATACGTGGAACAATACAATCGCCCTGTCCTTATCTCCAAGTATTCGCGGAGAAAGCGCATTATCCTTGAAAGAGTTCATGGATAATTTCATTGTTGATATGAGTATCCAAGCATTGAGAAAACAGATAGTTAAATGTGATTTAATTATCATGATTATAAAGAGAGCTATCTTAGATAATTAAATGTGATTTGGTTATCAAAGATATAAATAATGTGAATATGATTCATATTATTTGAGCACATGAGAATAGAGATACAAGATGATTAAATGTAATTTAATTATCATGGATATGAATAATATGGATAGCAATATCCATATTAATCATATATATTATAAATGTGATTTATAATATATAAGAGAGAGCAATTTGTAATTTACATTTGTTTATTAAATGTTGATGTGAATTGGATTCACATTGGACATTAAATTGAAAATGTAATTTACATTTTATTTTGGGTTGTGAATGTGATTCACAAATTTCCAATGGCATGATTGCAATGTTCACAAAATAAATTGGATTTATTTTTGTGAAATTATTTGCAACAAAAGTTGTTGCAAATATTGGAGAGAATCATGAGATAATGCAATCTCATGTAATATAGAAAGGAGGCTCCCTTCCTAATAAGGAGAGGGGACGGCTACCAAGTCCTTATAGGACTCATAGCCGTCCTCCCCCCTTTATGGAAGGAGGCTTTCCTCCTTCCTATTTCTCCAATGGAGATTGATTTCATATAAATTAAATTTATATTTATTATATATTTGATTTTTATTAAATTAATTGTTGTTGGTTTTTTACCAAAAAAATCCTAGCCATTGAAAGAAACACGATCAATGAGAGCCATTGGATTTGTGTTGCCCCATGGATTGAGATCCACGGATCCCAAAATGTTATAAAAGGAGAGGCACCCCTTTGCTCTTCTTTACACAAGAGAGAACAATAGTCTCTCTCTCTCTACACGTCAGTCCTCTCTCTCCCTCTCATGGCCGTCCACCATGGATGCCCTAGAGAGGTTCTCCATCGCCGCAGCGTCGTCGTTATGCTGCACGATCATTTGCTCGTGTATCTCTATCTCCTTCGTTGCGCCTCGCTCGTGAAGAAGACGATGGATCTCGTGTGTCGAGATCAGGAGATCCACCGCTTGGATCATCAACATGGATTGCGAGAAGCACGCGGTTCATCCCCACGCTCGCAAGCGTCTCCTCCGTCAGATCGGACTTGAGACGGGAGGTCTCTTCGTTTAGAGACTCAATCGCAACCACGCTTCAAGAGGTAATCCTATTAATTGTTTGTTGTTTATACGAAACGATCCAAGAAGAGTTCTTGGATCATGTGGTTTCGTCACATGAAATTTTTTTAATTTCCACTGCCTAGAACAACTAGTCCGACTAGTCGTTCTTCATCGTATCCGATACGATGCTCATGCTTCCGTGATGCACTTGAGTATCTAACCATATCCTTCAAGTGGTATCAAAGCCTTAGGTCGGTGGTTTTGGATACGGTCCATTAACCAAGGACGACTTGGGTTCATTAGGGTTTGCGAAAGTTTTCTTGCATTTCATTTTCACATCTCTATTTTGAGATTATTTTAGGCACTGTTTAATTTTTTTAAACACGAAAATATAAATTGTATTTTGTTTCCCATCAAATAAGGAAATCGTAGGATCTGAGTTTATGTGATTTCGATTCCGTTTGCTCAAGTTATGCTCATTTTAGTGAACATGTATCCACAGTTTCGAGGACTGCGAATCTCAACGTAATTGAAGAGTTAGTTGCGGATTTGAAACACCTTGAAATTCGTGAAAATCACTAGGTTCAGTTATAAATTAAATTAGCAAACTTTAAGAACTTACTTTGCTTAATTTGGATTTAAATTGATTGAGATATGATATTTTTAGTAAGTGAGGGTCACTGCTGGAAATACTTTCCTAATCAAGAACCTAGTGATTGTCATTTAATCAATTAGTGAAATTAAATTGTTTAATTTCCTGGAATAATTGTGCATAAATATTTGTGAAATATTTGATGGTAATTGTTTCCTTAAATGACATTGCCTTAGCCAATATTTGATTAGATGTGATCTAGATCACTAATTGGTTACATGATCTACATTCCAACAAACATGTTGCTTGAATAGGATTTGGGATTTGTTTAGCAAATCTCATTATAATGTTAATCAAAATTATTTTACTTATTATTATGTGGTATGATTTCGATTGAAGAACCGCTGATAATCTCAAGTACAAAGTGATCTATTTTGCATTATCTTTCCCGAGGTGGATATAGTGTCTAGTCGGAGAGCATTGGGGTAGCGGGTTGCAACGTATGTGGTCCGTCCCACTCTCGTCGGTACTGGCCATGTCAGCGGGTAGGGTTAGTATAATGCTTAAGAAATCATGATGTATTTCTAATTATTAAAATTCGAAATAATACGTATTTGAGACAATACCATAATTCAAGTAACAATTAAACATGTTTGTTGGATATAAATTGGATCATTAATTTAATATGATTAGATTAATTGGAATCCATTTAAAATTAAAACACTCTATTATAAATAGAGATGTTATTTTCCTGGGAAGAATTAATCATAATGAATATGATTCATAATGATTAATTAGAATTTGAATATGAGGTGGAGGATCACATAAGTGACATCCATGGTCTTCCATCAAGGCAAAGAGTTCTGTCGTCAGGGATTGCATGTGGGAGACGCCTGTCTGAAGTGACAGCTCCTGTATGCAAGCGCATCTGGATCGGGCTCTTTGCTTCTCGAAAGAGTAAGGCCGTATACGTAGTGACCCCAATATAGGATCCTCATATTATTGGGGCGATATTGGATTGCGTATAGCGAGTACTATTCTTGTTGACGGTGTTGGACATGTGAGCCCACGGCGAGCCATTATGCAATAAATGTTATTGCAAATATCATTCCCTGATCTGAAATGAAGAATAAATAATTCGCATAATAGGTCCCTTTGTACAATTAGGGTTATGTACCATGGATGTCTTAATGATCATACAGCTGTTGATTCAATGATTGAATCATAGAGGCTGGTGCTTGGATGAATATCTAAAGAGTTAGATTGAGGACTCATCAAGCACCGTCAGATGATTGTTAAGATGTGATCTCCAGCCTGAGTAGGAGATGGCAATCCTTTTCTCACATAGGCTGATATCTGACCGACCTCTTGATGCAGGTCCTCTGCATAGGAATAGAGATTCGGAGGTGTCAGATTAGTTAGGTCAAAGAGTTGACTTAACGAGATCGAGATAACCTAAGTCCTATGTTGAATGCTGTCACAGCATAGGCACGCATCCTCTGACCGGAGACAGATGTATTGCTATATGTCTGAGTATGTACATTTGACAGACCAATAGGTTGATGACCTAACCAAGGTCTATACACCGGCACGTTGGTGTGCATATAAGGGCATATGAGTAATACGATCTCTCAAAGGGATCATACAGGTTCGCTACTGAACCGGAAGACATGAGCTCACTCATGAGATATTGGGAGGAATCAAATTCCGTGCACGGTCGTCTCGCTTTGGAAGCTTGACTGAATTTGTAGGTTTGATATATACTTTTGGAAAGTATATGATCAAGACCTAGGTATGATATATGCTTTTGGAAAGTATATGATCAATACCAAATCCCAATGATCAAATGAGAAACTTGGTGATCAAACCCTGAAGAAGACAGTGAAAAATAGATCTTGATCTTCGGGTTGACCATGGGTCTTCCAGTATGCAGGATGTACAGGTATTGGGAATACCTGAGGGTGATGTGATCATAAACGATTGTATATCCATGATGCTTCCATTCCGAGGGAGTGATGAAACAGGTCTGGATTTTAGTGACTCCTTTCAGTAGAGAAGCAATCCGATCTTAGTCCAAGTGTTGGACATTGATCTGAATGAGATTCAGATTCAAAGAGAAGATTGGATTTGCGGTCTTGATTTAATCAAGCATCTGTGGGAGGTTCGTAAGATCTGGATTTGAGATAAGATCTCAATATCCAAGTCACTATACGTGGAACAATACAATCGCCCTGTCCTTATCTCCAAGTATCTGCGGAGAAAGCACATTATTCTTGAAGGAGTTCAAGAATAATTCATTTGATGAATTCCATATCCAAGCAAGAAGAACTTGATGATTAAATGAGATTTAATTATCAAGCTTAATATGAATATGATTCATATTGTGAGAATTATTATCCAAGATAATTAAATGGGATTTAATTATCAAGGATTAGAGAATGTGGATAATACTATCCATGATATATATGTGTTATAAATATGATTTATAATATACATATATAAGAGAGAGAATCTATGTAAATAGCATTTGTTAATTAATTGTGTGGATTGGATTCACATTAATTAATTAATTGGAAATGTAATTTACAAATTAGTTTGGGTTGTGAATATGATTCACATAATGATCAATGGCATGATTGAAATATTCACAAATTAATTTGGAATTAATTTGGTGGATATTATTGCAATAATAGTTATTGCAATTTATTAAGAAATAATAAGATAAAATAAAAGGAGACAAAATAACACCCCAATTTTAGGGGAGGTTGGTTGACTCCATTTTATTTATCACATTATCTCTTAATTAGTTAATGTTAAATTAAATTATGTTGATAATGTTGCAACATTTTTTAATTTAAATTAATGTTGTTGGTTTTGACCAACAACAATCATAGCCATTGATTTAACATGGACCAAACATAGCCCTTGGATCCATGTGTCCCATGGATTGAGATCCATTGGATCCTAAACTAATATAAATAGAGGGCTAGGGTAGCCTTCCACGGCACATCATTAAGAGTTGTGCAAGGTTACAACTCTCTCTCTCTCTTTCTCATTCTCGCCCTCTCTCTTTCTCTTCTCCATCAAGTGGCTGTCCACTTTGTGTTGAGAAAGGAGAGACTCGGTTTTCGCCTTCGACGACTCATGGATCTCCATCTTCCTTGGAGTTGCTTACTCTAAAGGAAGACGACGGATTTCGTTTGACGAAATCGGGGGAGCCATCGCTTGGATCTTCATCGAGGATTGCGGGAAGGAACGTGACTCATCATCGCGCCCGCAAGTGCGTTGTTCGTGGATCGGACTTAAGATAGGAGGATCTCTATTTTGGGATCTCGCGATCACAACCACGCTTCAAGAGGTATTCCTTGTACTTTATGGTTTGATGAAACGATCCGAGAAGTGTTCTCGTGATCATGTGGTTTCATCTTTAAAGTTAAAATTTTAATTTCCGCTGCATCTAGCAACTAGTGCGACTAGTTGCTCCGATTGCATACAATGCGATCGACACGCTTCCGTGATGCGCTTAAGGATTCTCAATATCCTTCAAGTGGTATCAGAGCCAGGTTGAATAAGGTTTTGGATATGATCCATACACCTTAGGCGATTTGATTCTTGAAAGGGTTGCGAAATTTTTACTGCATTTTAATTTTTCGCACCTCTCTAAAATTGAATTTTTCGGATCTGTTTAAAATGTTTAAACACGAAATTTTCAATTGGATTTTGTTCCCCATTAAACAAGGAAACCATAGGACTTGAGTTTACTAAATTTGGACTTTATTTGCTCAAGATATGGCTTTTTGAATATGACTATATTCACTGTTGCGGGAACTGCGGATTTGAACGTAATTAATGAGATGATTACGGTTTTAATCCGCCTCGAAATGCGTGAATTATCACTTGGGTTCTTTAATAAATCAAATAGGCAATCTTTGGAAACTGAGTTTGCAATTTTTGAATTTAAATTGATCAAGATATGTTAATTTTAGTGATTGGGGGTCACTGCTGGAAATTGACATTTTTGATCTTGAACCTTGTGATATGTCATTCAATTATCATGATGAAAATTAATTGTTAATTTTCTGGAATAATTAGTGATAAATATTTGTGAAATATTTAAAGAAATAATTATTTCATTGAATGACACTTGCCTAAACCACAATGATGAGATATTAGATCTTGATCATTGGTTCATCAACAAACATTGCTTTCATGAAAACCATAGTTTATCCTACAATTGTTGTAGGACAACTTTTACATAAAAAACCCTTTTGCTTGAATAGGATTGGGGATTTGTCTAGCAAATCTCCTTATAATCAAAAATGTTTTGATGTATATTATATGGTATAATTTCGGTTGAAAAACCGATGAACATCTCAAAGTACATGATGGTCTATCTGGTATTATCCTTTCCCGAGGCGGATGTGGTGCCTAGTCGGAGAGCATTGGGGTAGCGGGTTGCAACGTATGTGGTCCGTCCCACTCTCGTCGGTACTGGCCATGACAGCGGGTAGGGACTGTATAATACCGGAGACAGACAATGTGTATTTTTCTAATTATTAAAATTCGAATAATACGTACTTTGAGTATATACCTACTATTCAAGTAAAAGACATGTTTGTTGATTGATGATTGGATTGATGATTAATTTAATGTGATTAAATTAATTATATCCAATAAACACTCTATTATGATTAGATGTGTATTTCCCTTGGAAGAATTAATTATGTGAATATGATTCACGATAATTAATTACAATTTGAATATGAGGTGGAGGATCACATAAGTGACATCCATGGTCTCCCGTCAAGGCGAAGGGTTCCGTCGCCAGGGATTGTATGTAGGAGACGCCTGTCCGAAGTGACAGATCCTATATGCAAGCGCATCTGGATCGGGCTCTTTGCTTCTCGAAAGAGTAAGGCCGTATGCATAGTGACCCCAATATCGAGTCCTCATATTATTGGGGCGATATTGGATTGCGCGTAGCGAGTTCTAATCCTGTTGATGGTTGGTTCAATTAGCAACGGGTCAACATCATCTTAGGGGTGGTGGGCCCGGGTGTTAAAGACCGAATTGGGAATGCAAGTTGGACTTGCAAGGCGGAATGAGTTCCCGCTTCTTTTTATTGGAGTTGTAAGTTCTCATATTATTGGGATGCAACAAAGATAGGAAAGGAGATCCCAGATCTTGCTAGAGATATAATGGTAAGAATATCTCTTACATTGAAAGTGATTAAGGGAATGAACTTTCAGTGTTGACAAGGCAAGACAACTTTGATATAAAAATTCCTAAATCAAAGTAAAACATGTATATATAATATATACCCTTATGCAAATTTCTTATTTCAGATAATCCTTCATTAAACCCACTCAATGTTATACTCAATGATAACCAGTAAAATATCTTGGATTGGACTCATGATCCAGATATTGTACTTGCAATTGAACACATAATCTATGTGGTTGCAATGTGCAAGTTTCCTCAACATAATGAGGAATGACAATTAAATAAGACAATAAGACATCACCTTAGGGTTTGTATGTCTCTATAGTCTTGATCTTTCATCGAGTGTACTTTGGAAGTGACATGTCGATGGTGATCGTAATTGTCGGATAATCCTTATAAAATAAAAGAAGATATTTTGGCATACATATGTGCTCTGGACATTTAATCATGAATGGCATGGTTCTCTACATTATGCAGAATGGTGGCTCGAAAGAGATGATGTATTCAAAATGTTTGAATACCTACCTGAACCTAAGTCTCTAAGAGTTAAGATGTATGTAGATATGATGAGTGTCATCATTCTACTATCTATACTCAAGTCATTCATGAAGCTTCACAATAATCATTTTGAATGAATTTAATGAAGCATGTATAAATGTTGAAATGCTCTTGTATTGAAATCCTTAGAATTCAACATAAGACATCCTTAGTCTTAAGCAATGGTTGTTTATAGATTAAGAGAGTGCATGGAAGCATGGGTCGGACCCGAGTAAGAAGGAAAGTCAAAGAGTTGACCTACTTCTGTGACTTCCATATGTCATCCAAAGAGTTGGATGAATGTCAATACTGCAATATGTTGATGTGTTGATAGTATGACTATCAAGTCTGTCTAAAATCCTTAGTGAAGGACTCAGATAGAGCATCAGAATAATCTACATAAATCATTGACTCTGACTTTCTTATTTCATAAGATAAAGTCTGACAATTGTATCCCAATCTTCTAATGACATTTGCAATTGGTTGCATATATATTAGAAGATTAGAAATTTGATCTTAAGGTTTAGTAGTCATCTACATGGATATTGATGTAATTGTTGCACCAATCTCTGTTGGATAGATGGACTTCATATTCTCAGTGGGAGAGTCCTTAGTCTTAGAGAATGTCTCTATGACCTAGATAGTAGAATACACTCATTGTTTGTTTCTAAATGTTGGAAATAAACATGAATTCTGAGATAGAACTATCATAAAGAGTTATGATGGGAATATTTCAGATAGTAATCTAATATCTAGTGGACTCCACAAAATTAGAATATTAATGAATGGTTCATTAAGATTTCTAAGACTGAAAATCAAACCTTATAAGATCAATAGGAGGATGAAGATCATTTGACAATGATCTGGCATCAAGTCTTGGACATATGTCTGCTGATGTGATCAATAGACTAGTAAGATATGGAACTTTAGAATGTCTAAAATTTCAAATCTTACATACTTATGAATATTGTATTCAAAGTAAAATGTCCAATACACCCTTCTCTGGGAATGGTGTTAGATGTCGAGGTATTCAAGATCTCATACATATTGATGATGTATGTAGATCATCTATATCATAGTAAACATTATGGATATGTAATATCTATTGATAACTACGTATGATATGAGATTTCTTCTCTTCACCTAAGAAACCTTTGAAATGTTCAAAGATTTCACAATTTTGGTTTAGAACCAAAATTTGAAGAAAGATGAAATGAATTTGATCTAACTTAGGTAGCTTGTACCTATTAGATAAAATTCAAAGAATACCTTATGGAGATATGAATATCATTTCTATCTCACTCCTCCTGATAAACCTGAACTCAATAGAGTTATAGGGAGATACAATTGGATCATGTGTGACATGATTTGATCAATGATGAATTTTTAGCATAATTATCCTCTTAGTTTCCTGATATATATGTGTAGTAGAGACTACAATATATATCCTTAATAAGGTTCCATGGATGTAAGCTGGAATCTAGCACTTGAGAGTGCTACTTCATTAGGAAAATAAAGTATGGTATTGGATACCTACTTTATGACCTTGAGATTCTTAAAAGATCTCATCTCTGAGAATGTGATTCTTGGAGGATTGAGACTCTTGAGAATCAAGATGAAAATGAAGTAAAGGAACTCATTTAATCTTGAGAAGATAATGAGGCTCCTGAAATCGGAAACTAAAAGGACAATTAAAGATGAAACATTAATACCTCTTCAAATGAGTTTGAGGATGTATCAGCCAAGTCTGACAATGATCGCACTTCATGTGATGAAGCTCCTAAGGATCATGACATGGAATGATGGATATTAGCAATAAAGTCTAAAGTAGACTTCATATACAAGTGTTGTATATGGACCCTCGAGGATCCACCTATAAGGGTTAGACCCATAAAGGTGTAAATGGATCTTCAAGAGAAGAGGGAACATGATGAGAAGGTAGAGACCTTCAAAGCTCGGTTCGTAGCCATGAGCTACACACCATATGAGAAGACATTGCTTGCAATGAGACTTGCTCTTCGGAAACCATGCTTGAACTCATCAGAATATTGCTAACCTTAGCTACACAACTTGACTATTGCATCTTCAGGATGTAATTCAAGATTGCATTCCTCTAAAGAATACCTCTCTGAGGATATTCACATGAAGTAGCCCCAGGGCTTCATGATTTTGGAGAAAGTAAGGTGTGAAAGCTAAAGAAATCCATCTGTGGACTCAAATAAGCAGTTGGAACATAAGATTTGATGAAATTATAAATGTTATGATTTCAAATAGAATCTTGATGTACCATGTGAAGCTTAATGGGAGTGCCATTGTGTTCATCGTGCTAAATGTAGATAATATCCTAATCATTTGGAATGATATAAGGATGATAATAAGTGTTTTATAGACTGGCTATTCCATACCTTGAGATATGATCTCAAGAATACCTCTTAGATCTTAGTTCTAAAGTTGTTCAGAAGCAAAGAAAAGAGGGTATTGGGACTGTCACATTTGTAGTACACCTTGGACATATTCCATTCTTGGAAATTCCAAGAAAGGCTTCCTTCCCTTGAGATTTGGTACTGACCTATCTAAAGGGATAGCACCTCAAAGAGTTGAGGAAGTGGATGCTAGAACTGCTTGCACCTGTGCATCAGTTACGAGAAGCTAAATGTATACTAAATGTGTATAAAAGCCAGATATCTGCCATGCAGTGGGAGTAGTAAACTGTTACTAATCCTATTATGGAGATAAAACACTTGATTGCAGAAATAACAATATCTTCAAAGATGACAAGGCTTTAGAGATAGTGATCTCTAAGTCTTATCTTCAAGAGCTTAAGATTTTTAGATAGAGATCTAAATGGTCTTAACTGTGGATACCTTGAGAGATAGTGATCTCCCGGAATAAGGGTATTCTCATAAGGATTATGAAAATACTGGTTATAATAGTTATTGAGCAATAGTGTCAAGGACACTATAACTGCTTTGACTAGATTGAGTATTGGTTGCATAAGATGCAACATTCGCATAGGATGCGAGCACTGTTACCTAGGGATATGCAAGTGCCGTAAAAGGACTTGGCGTAGTCTCGCGGGAACAGAGTGACTGATCAGCTTACCTAGCTATTTCTAAATAGCCTATGATTGTCACATGAGTGTGGGTTTAAATGATTAGCCCATTAATGGCTCTTTGGGCTAGTGGGAGATTGTTGGACATGTGAGCCCACGGCGAGCCATTATGCAATAAATGTTATTGCAAATATCATTCCCTGATCTGAAATGAAGAATAAATAATTTGCATAATAGGTCCCTCTGTACAATTAGGGTTATGTACCATGGCTGTCTTAATGATCATACAGCTGTTGATTTAATGATTGAATCATAGAGGCTGGTGCTTGGATGAATATCTAAAGAGTTAGATTGAGGACTCATCAAGCACCGTCAGATGATTGTTAAGATGTGATCTCCAGCCTGAGTAGGAGATGGCAATCCTTTTCTCACATAGGCTGATATCTGACCGACCTCTTGATGCAGGTCCTCTGCATAGGAATAGAGATTCGGAGGTGTCAGATTAGTTAGGTCAAAGAGTTGACTTAATGAGATCGAGATAACCTAAGTCCTATGTTGAATGCTGTCACAGCATAGGCACGCATCCTCTGACCGGAGACAGATGTATTGCTATATGTCTGAGTATGTACATTTGACAGACCAATAGGTTGATGACCTAACCAAGGTCTATACACCGGCGCGTTGGTGTGCATATAAGGGCATATGAGTAATACGATCTCTCAAAGGGATCATACAGGTTCGCTACTGAACTGGAAGACATGAGCTCACTCATGAGATATTGGGAGGAATCAAATTCCGTGCACGGTCGTCTCGCTTTGGAAGCTTGACTGAATTTGTAGGTTTGATATATACTTTTGGAAAGTATATGATCAAGACCTAGGTATGATATATACTTTTGAAAAGTATATGATCAATACCAAATCCCAATGATCAAATGAGAAACTTGGTGATCAAACCCTGAAGAAGACAATGAAAAATAGATCTTGATCTTCGGGTTGACCATGGGTCTTCCAGTATGCAGGATGTACAGGTATTGGGAATACCTGAGGGTGATGTGATCATAAACGATTGTATATCCATGATGCTTCCATTCCGAGGGAGTGATGAAACAGGTCTGGATTTTAGTGACTCCTTTCAGTAGAGAAGCAATCCGATCTTAGTCCAAGTGTTGGACATTGATCTGAATGAGATTCAGATTCAAAGAGAAGATTGGATTTGCGGTCTTGATTTAATCAAGCATCTGTGGGAGGTTCGTAAGATCTGGATTTGAGATAAGATCTCAATATCCAAGTCACTATACGTGGAACAATACAATCGCCCTGTCCTTATCTCCAAGTATCTGCGGAGAAAGCACATTATTCTTGAAGGAGTTCAAGAATAATTCATTTGATGAATTCCATATCCAAGCAAGAAGAACTTGATGATTAAATGAGATTTAATTATCAAGCTTAATATGAATATGATTCATATTGTGAGAATTATTATCCAAGATAATTAAATGGGATTTAATTATCAAGGATTAGAGAATGTGGATAATACTATCCATGATATATATGTGTTATAAATATGATTTATAATATACATATATAAGAGAGAGAATCTATGTAAATAGCATTTGTTAATTAATTGTGTGGATTGGATTCACATTAATTAATTAATTGGAAATGTAATTTACAAATTAGTTTGGGTTGTGAATATGATTCACATAATGATCAATGGCATGATTGAAATATTCACAAATTAATTTGGAATTAATTTGGTGGATATTATTGCAATAATAGTTATTGTAATTTATTAAGAAATAATAAGATAAAATAAAAGGAGACAAAATAACACCCCAATTTTAGGGGAGGTTGGTTGACTCCATTTTATTTATCACATTATCTCTTAATTAGTTAATGTTAAATTAAATTATGTTGATAATGTTGCAACATTTTTTAATTTAAATTAATGTTGTTGGTTTTGACCAACAACAATCATAGCCATTGATTTAACATGGACCAAGCATAGCCCTTGGATCCATGTGTCCCATGGATTGAGATCCATTGGATCCTAAACTAATATAAATAGAGGGCTAGGGTAGCCTTCCACGGCACATCATTAAGAGTTGTGCAAGGTTACAACTCTCTCTCTCTCTTTCTCATTCTCGCCCTCTCTCTTTCTCTTCTCCATCAAGTGGCCGTCCACTTTGTGTTGAGAAAGGAGAGACTCTCGGTTTTCGCCTTCGACGACTCATGGATCTCCATCTTCCTTGGAGTTGCTTACTCTAAAGGAAGACGACGGATTTCGTTTGACGAAATCGGGGGAGCCATCGCTTGGATCTTCATCGAGGATTGCGGGAAGGAACGTGACTCATCATCGCGCCCGCAAGTGCGTTCTTCGTGGATCGGACTTAAGATAGGAGGATCTCTACTTTGGGATCTCGCGATCACAACCACGCTTCAAGAGGTATTCCTTGTACTTTGTGGTTTGATGAAACGATCCGAGAAGTGTTCTCGTGATCATGTGGTTTCATCTTTAAAGTTAAAATTTTAATTTCCGCTGCATCTAGCAACTAGTGCGACTAGTTGCTCCGATTGCATACGATGCGATCGACACGCTTCCGTGATGCGCTTAAGGATTCTCAATATCCTTCAGACGGTTGGTTCAATTAATGATGGGTCAACATCGCCTTAGGGGTGGTGGGCCCGGGTGTTAAAGACCGAATTGGGAATGCAAGTTGGACTTGCAAGGCGGAATGTGTTCCCGCTTCTTTTTATCTGAGTTGCAGATTCTCATATTATTGGGATGTAAAAAAGATAAGGAAGGAGATCCCAGATCTTGCTGAGATATAATGGTAAGTATATCTCTTACATTGAAAGTGACTAAGGGAATGAACTTTCAGTGTTGACAAGGCAAGACAACTTTGATATAAAAATTCCTAAATCAAAGTAAAAAATATATATATATACACACACACACACACTTATGCAAAATTCTTATTTCAGATAATCCTTCATTAAACTCACTCAATGTTATACTCAATGATAACCGGTAAAATATCATGGATTGAACTCATGATCCAGATATTGTACTTGCAGTTGGACACATAATGTATGTGGTTGCAAGGTGCAAGTTTCCTCATAATAATGAGGAATAACAATTAAAATAAATAATAGGACTACAACCCTAGCGTTTGTATGTCTCTATAGTCTTGATCTCTCCTCGGATGTACTATGGAAGTGACATGTCGATGATGATCGCAATTGTCAAATAATCCTTATAAAATCAATGAAGATATTCTGGCATACATATGCGCTCTTGACATTTATCATGAATGACATGGTTCACTGCATCATGCAGAATGGTAGCTTCATAAGAGATGATGTATTCAAAATATTTGAATATCTACCTGAACCAATGTTTTAAGAGTTTAGATGGATGTGGATATGATGAGTGTCATCGTTCTACTCTCTATACTCTAGTCATTCATGAAGCTTCATGATATTCATATTGTATGAATTTAATGAGGCATGTATAAATGTTGAAATGCTCTTACATTGAATTCTTTTGAATTTAACATAAGAGATCCTTAGTCTTAAGCAATGGTTGTTTATAGATAAAGGGAGCGCATTGGAAGCATGGGTTGGACCCAAGTGAGAAGGATAGTCAAAGAGTTGACTGTACTTCTGTGACTTCCATATGACATCCAAAGAGTTGGATGAATGCCAATACTGGAATAAGTTGATGCATTGATAGTATGACTGTCAAATCCATCTAGAATCCTTAGAGAAGGACTCAGATAATGCATCGAAATAATCTACATATAATCATTGAAATTGACTTTCTTATTTGATAAGATAAAGTCTAATAATTGTATCTCAATCTTCTAACAACACTTGCAATATGTTGCACATGTTTTAGAAGACTGGAAAATTTGATCTTAAGGTTTATAGTTATCCACATGGATATTGATGCAATTGTTGCAACAATCTCTCTTGGATTGATTGACTTGTTAATTTCAGTGGGAGAGCCCTTAGTCTTAGAGAATGTCTCTATGACGGATATTAGAATACATTCATTATTTATTTCTAAATGTTGGAAATAAACATGAATTCTGAAATAAATCTATCATAAAGAGTTATGATGGAGATATTTCATATAGTAATCTAAAATCTAGTGAACTCCACTAAATTAGAAAATTAATGAATGGTTCCTTAACATTTCTAAATACTGAAATTAAAACCTTAAGATCAATAGGAGGATGAAGATCATTTAACAATGATCTAGCATCAAGCCTTGGACATTTGTCTATTGATTTGATCAATAGACTAGTAAGAGACGAAACTTTAGAATGTCTAAAATTTCAAAACTTACATACTTATGAATATTGTATTCAAAGTAAAATGTCCAATACACCCTTCTTTGGGAATGGTGTAAGATGTCAAGGTATTCAGGATCTCATACATATTGATGTATGCAGATCATCTATATCATAGTAAAAATTATGGATATGTGATATCTATTGATGATTATGCATGACATGAGATTTCTTCTCTTCACCTAAAGAAACCTTTGAAATGTTCAAAGATTTCATTATTTTGGTTTACAACTAAAGTTTGAAGCAAGATAAAATGAATTTGATCTAATCTAGGTAGCTTGTACCCATTAGATGAATTCAAAGGATACCTTATGGAGATATGAATATCATTTCTATCTCAATCCTCCTAACACACCTTAACTCAATAGAGTTATAGGGAGATATAATTGGATCATGTGTGACATGATATTATCAATGATGAATTTTTAGTATAATTTCCTCTTAGTTTCCAGGTATATATGTAGTAGAGACTACATTATGTATCCTTAATGAGATTCCATGCAAGTAAGCTGGAATTGAGCACTAGAGAGTGCAACTTCATTAGGGAAATAAAGGATGGTATTGGATACCTACTTTATGACCTTGAGATTCTTAAAAGATCTCATCTCTAAGAATATGATTCTTAAAGGATGACTCTCTTGAGAATCAAGAAGAAAAATGAAGTGTAGGAACTCATTTAATCTTGAGAAGATAATGAGGCTCCCGAAATCGAGAATTAAAAGGACAATTAATGATGAAACACTAATACTTCTTCAAATAAGTCTGAGTATGTATTCCATGTGTCAGTGATCGGATTTCATGTGATGAAAATCCTGAGGATCATAACATGGAAAGATGGATTTTAGCAATAAAAGTCTAAAGTAGACTTCATATACAGGTGTTGTATATGTACCCTCGAGGATCAACCTATATGGGTAAGACCCATAAAGGTGTAAATGGATCTTCAAGAGATGTAAGTCAAGATTGCATTCCTCTGTGAATACCTCTCTGAGAATATTCACATGAAGTAGCCCCAGGGCTTCATGGTTGAGGAAAGCAAAGGTGTGCAAGCTAAAGAATCCATCTATGGACTCAAATAAGCTTCTTGAAGTTGGACCATAAGATTTAATGAAATTATAAATGTTATGATTTCAGATAGAATCTTGATGAGCCATGTGAAGCTTAGTGGGAGTGCCTTTGTGTTCATCGTGCTAAATGTAGATGATATCCTAATCATTTAAATGATATAAGGATAATAATAAGTGTTTTATAATCTGGTTGTTCCATATCTTGAAATATGATTTCAAGGATACCTCTTAGATCTTAGTTTTGAAGTTGTTCAGAAGCAAAGAGTAGAGGATATTGAGACTGTCACATTTGTAGTACACCTTGGACATATTCTATTCTTAGAAATTCCAAGAAAGGCTTCCATCCCTTAAGATATGGTACTGACCTATCTAAAGGGATATCACCTCAAAGAGTTGAGGAAGTGAATGCTAGAACTACTTGCACTTGTGTATAAGTTACGAGAAGCTGAGTGTATGCTAGATGTATACAAAAGCCAGATATCTGCCATGCAGTGGGAGTAGCAAAGTTTTGCTAATCCTACTATGGAGAGAAAACACTTGATTGCAGTCATAACAATATCTTCATAGAGGACAAGATTTTTGAGATAGTGATCTCAAAGTCTTATCTTAAAAAACTTAAGACTTTATAGATAGAGATCTAAAAGGTCTTAACTGTGGATACCTTAAGAGATAGTGATCTCCATGAATATGGGTATTTTGATAAGGATTATGGAAATAATGGTTATGATAATTGTTATGTTGTAGTGTCAAGAACACTGTAACTAACAAGATTGAGTATTGGTTGCATAAGATGCAACATTCGCATTAGATGCGAGCACTGTTACTGGGGATATGCAAGTGCCGTAAAAGGACTTGGCGTAGTCTCGCGGGAACAGAGTGACTGATAAGCTTACCTAGCTATTTTCTAAATAGCCTATGATTGTCACATGAGTGCGGGTTTAAATGATTAGACCGTTAATGGCTCTTTGGGCTTGTGGGAGATTGTTGGACATGCGTGCCCACCGCGAGCCATTATGCAATAAATGTTATTGCAAATATCATTCCCTGATCTGAAATGAAGAATAAATAGTTTACATAATAGGTCCCTTAGTACAATTAGGGTTATGTACCATGGCCAGCTTAATAATCATACTGTTGTTGATTCAACCATTGAATCATAGAGGCTGGTGCTTGGGTGAATATTTAAAGGGTTAGATTGAGGACTCATTTAGCACCGTCAAATTATTGTTAAGAGATGATCTCCATCCTGAGTAGGAGATGGCAATCCTTTCTCATTTAGGCTGATATCTGACCGACTTCTTGATGCAGGTCCTCTGCATAGGAATAGAGATTCAGAGGTGTCAGATTAGGTAGGTCAAAGAGTTGACTTAACGAGATCGAGATAACCAAAGTCCTATATCATATGCTGTCACGATACATGCATACATCCTCTGACCGGAGACAGATGTGTTACTATATGTTTGAGTATGTACATTTGACAGACCAATAGGTTGATGACCTAACCAAGGTCTATACACCGGCGCACTGGTGTGCATATAAGGGCATATGAGTAATACGATCTCTCAAAGGGATCATACATGTTCAGTTACTGAACCGGAAGACATGAGCTCACTCATGAGATATTGGGAAGAATCAAATTCCGTGCGCACGGTCGTCTCGCTTTGGAAGCTTAACTGAATTTGTTGGTTTGATATATACTTTTGAAAAGTATATTATCAAGACCTAGGTATGATATATGCTTTTGGAAAGTATATGATCGATACCGACTCCCAATGATCGAATGAGAAACTTACTGATAGAACCCTGAAGTAGACAGTATAAAGTTGATCCAATACTTCGGGTTTATTCTGAGTATTCCAGTATGCAGGATGTACATGTATTGGGAATACCTGAGGGTGTTGTGATCATAAACGATTGTATAACCATGACACTTCCATTCCTAGGGAGTGATGAAATGGGTCTGGATTTTAGTGACTCCTCTCGGTAGAGAAGTAATCTGATCTTAGTCCAAATGTTGGACATTGATTTGAATGTGATTCAGATACAATGAGAAGATTAGATTTGCGGTCTTGATTTAATCAAGCATCTATGGGAGGCCCGCGATCTGGATTTGAGATATGATCTCAATATCCAAGTCACTATACGTGGAACAGTACAATCGCCCTGTCCTTATCTCCAAGTATTCGCGGAGAAAGCGCATTATCCTTGAAAGAGTTCATGGATAATTTCATTGTTGATATGAGTATCCGAGCATTGAGAAAATGGATAGTTAAATGTGATTTAATTATCATGATTATAAAGAGAGCTATCTTTGATAATTAAATGTGATTTGATTATCAAAGATATAAATAATGTGAATATGATTCATATTATTTGAGCACATGAGAATAGAGATCCAAGATGATTAAATGTAATTTAATTATCATGGATATGAATAATATGGATAGCAATATCCATATTAATCATATATATTATAAATGTGATTTATAATATATAAGAGAGAACAATTTGTAATTTACATTTGTTTATTAAATGTTGATGTGAATTGGATTCACATTGGACATTAAATTGAAAATGTAATTTACATTTTATTTTGGGTTGTGAATGTGATTCACAAATTTCCAATGGCATGATTGCAATGTTCACAAAATAAATTGGATTTATTTTTATGAAATTATTTGCAACAAAAGTTGTTGCAAATATTGGAGAGAATCATGAGATAATGCAATCTCATGTAATATATAAAGGAGGCTCCCTTCCTAATGAGAAGAGGGGACGGCTACCAAGTCCTTATAGGACTCATAGCCGTCCTCCCCCCTTTATGGAAGGAGGCTTGCCTCCTTCCTATTTCTCCAATGGAGATTGATTTGATATAAATCAAATTTATATTTATTATATATTTGATTTTTATTAAATTAATTGTTGTTGGTTTTTTACCAACAAAATCCTAGCCATTGAAAGAAACACAATCAATGAGAGCCATTGGATTTGTGTTGTCCCATGGATCCCAAAATGTTATAAAAGGAGAGGCACCCCTTTGCTCTTCTTTACACAAGAGAGAACAATAGTCTCTCTCTCTCTCTACACGTCAGCCCTCTCTCTCCCTCTCATGACCGTCCACCATGGATGCCCTAGAGAGGTTCTCCATCACCGCAACGTCGTTGTTATGCTGCCTGCTCATTTGCTCGTGGATCTCCGTCTCCTTCGGTGCGCCTCGCTCGTGAAGAAGACGATGGATCTCGTGTGTCAAGATTAGGAGATCCACCGCTTGGATCATCAACATGGATTGCGAGAAGCACACGGTTCATCCCCATGCTCGCAAGCGTCTCCTCCGTCGGATCGGACTTGAGACAGGAGGTCTCTTCGTTTAGAGACTCGATCACAACCATGCTTCAAGAGGTAATCCTATTACTTGTTTGTGGTTTAGACGAAACGATCCTAAAAGTGTTTTTGGATCATGTGGTTTCGTCGCATGAAATTTTTTTAATTTCCGCTGCCTAGAACAACTAGTCCGACTAGTCGTTCTTTGTCGTATCCGATACATAGCTCACGCTTCCGTGATGCGCTTGAGGATCTAACCATATCCTTCATGGTGTATGTTAGATGTGTACAAAATGTTAGATTTCTGCCATGTAGTGGGCGTAGTAAACTGTTACTAATCCTACTATGAAGATAAAACACTTATCTACAGTAATAAAAACACCTTCAAAGATGACAAGACTTTTGAGATAGTGATCTCAAAGCCTTATCTTTAAGAACTTAAGACTTTATAGATAGAAATCTAAATTGGTCTTAACTACAAATGCTTTATAAGACTTAAGACTGGGTCTAAGTCTAAGGAGATAGAGATCTCCAGGAATAAGAGCACTTTGAAAAGGATAATAGAAATTACGTACTAGTTATAATTATTACTACGTTGTAGTGTCAAAGATAATATAATTACTTTAACAAGATTGAGTATTGGTTGTATAAGATGGAAAATTCACATTGGATGCGAGCACTGTTATTGGGAGATATGCAAGTACCATAAAAGGACTTGGCGTTGATTCTTGAGAACAAAGTGACTGATCAGCTTACCGAGCTATTTTTTTTCTAAATAGGTTATGATTAGCACATGAGTGTGGCTTTAAAGATTAGCCCATTAGTGGCTCTTTGGACTAGTGGGAGATTGTTGGGCATACAAGCCATGGCAAGCCATTATGCAATAAATGTTATTGCAAATCATTCTCTAATCTGAAATGAATAATAACTAATCTACATAATAGGTCCCTTAGTAAAATTAGGATTATGTATCATTGTCATCTATATGATCATACAACTATTTATTTAAATGTTAAATCATAGATGTTGGTCCTTAGATGATATCTAAGAGTTAGATCGAGGACCGATAAACCCAAAAATGATCATTAGTCACGTGTTCTACACAAGGCGGGAACACCGCCATTGATGTGACCAAGACCTTGGATTTAATCGACAATTAACCCACAATATTCATATTTCAATTAATAATAAAAATGTGGAACTAAAATTTATTTTCTCTACCATAAAATGCATAGCAGGCAAGCACGTACAAATCGAACCACAAAGAGCAAAATGGTAGCATATGGTTATTTATGCACAACCAAGTCATTCATTTACATAGATCTTTTTGTGGGTTTTTTATTTTATACATTTTTTTAATTTTTGATTTTATATTTTTTAATTTTCTGATTTTTTATTTTCTTTTTAAATTTTTATCCTTTTATTTTATATAAATAATACAATACATGTAAAGTTTTATATACTCAATATGTAGGAGTTAATGAATCTCATATTCATCACTTTAAAAGTCATTAATTAAGCTCTAATCCCTAAAAATCATTGGTATTTCTTCATTTATTCTGCATAATTAGCATACATGCATGTTTTGATAAGAATTGCATTTTATCACTTATTTTCACACAAAATAAGAAGCCAAAAATCCCAGCCAAAATTGACATGTAAATAGCCTAACTTTCTCGATTTTTAACTCATTCATGCTAACTCCAATGGACTAAAAACCACCTCTACTATGTACATATCACTAACAAGAATAAATAAAAAATACGAAAAAATCACTAACCCAAATAAGTGGATCAAAAACCCAAAACCCTATTTCCATGATTCCCGGACTAAAACCTTGATATCTTCCTCATCCAGTGTCTGATATGATCCTACTCACTTTTGAACTAATGTACATTGTCTCCTGCTCCGACCGCTCTGCCTTCGACGACCGGGCACAACCACCAGAGCATCAACGTCCACAGCCGTCTTCCACTGCACTCCACCGGGCGGGAGGCCCGAGGCCTTCCGCACGTGAGGCGCACGCGCGGGAGGGATCACTTGGTTGGCACCCTTTCGGGGAAGATTTACAGAGATGCCCCTTGGTATTTTTTGCAAGAAACCCCCTGGAGTTTTTTTCCATATTGCAGATCCAGCACATCGACTAGAGGGCACGTGTTACGCACGTGCCCCTCTGGGATTTTTGCAGGCACACCCCCAGGGTATAGGTATTTACATTTTCATCTCTGTTCTAGATATTTTTATTTCTTTTTATTTTTACTTCAGAAATACCCATGTGTTTTCCCTCCATTTTGAACAGCTACATTGCATTATTTTGTTCATCAAAAATAGGCATTTTGTTCTACAACTAATTTTCTACATCTTTGCACATGCTTGACATTTTTGTGACTTGTGGTTAATTAATAGTTAATTGTTTTGTGGAAAATTACATATTTTGACCATTATTTGCTTGATAATTCATGACTAATTAACCATAGCTCTGAAAATTTCCAAAAAAATCAGAAATGGTAGATTTAGTTTTATTTATATTGTGCCCAAAAAGAATTCCATTTGCATGCACCATTTGCCTTGTAAAAATTATTTTGCATATTTTGATCTTTAATTTTTAATAGGTATTAAATTTTATATTTTTTGAGGTTTAGGATTTTTTTGAAATCGATCACCTAGTGATAGATCTTGGATAATTTTATCTCCTGAAAATAAATAGGTTTAATATTTGTTATAATTAAATATTTAAATTCACATCATTTACATTCAAAAATTCATAAAAAAATTATCTTGCATCAAAAATTCCAAAACATATAGTGCATTCACGTCATTGTAATTATCATCTCGACCAAGTTTTACATTTTTCGAACATCGTTCGATTGCTAATCATTTTATAGTTCTTAAAATTGGCCTAATTTGCATTTCGCATCCTAAAATTGCATTAAAAATTACAAAAAAAGACTACCTCGAAAACTGTGTACGAACTTTGATAGACAAAATTCTAGGTTGTTCCTTTGCTTCCTTGTGTTCGACCTTGGACTTGCCCAAGTAAAATAAATATAAAACCACGCGTTTAAAAATTGACTAAATAATTGTGGTTATTTCTTGACCGATTCCGATTGCTCGCCTACAACGAAATGACACATTCATTAAATTAAGTGCTCTATAATCCATAACATTTAACCAGGGCATTCTACGACTGGCGTTGTTACCGGGGAGGCAAACGACTTAGTTTTTTGTCTAAAAAATTTTTATTCAGTTTTCCGCATTTGGGTAGTCTGACCCTTGAATTTTTCACTGTGAATACTATTTTTTTTATGTATTTATTTTTATTTTCAGCATTTATTTTCTTGCTTTACTTTTTATTTATTTTTGAGTCACTCTCTTACACACTCTCTCTCGTTTTTCTTACGAGGTACCTGACGTACGTGGAGCGGTTTTCCAAGAACCGACGCATCTTCATCAACTTCCGAAAAGATGCATTAAAATTAAGATCGAGTCGAGTCATGAGAGAGCGTAGAGTCTAGGATTTTATTTTTTGCAATTTTATTTTCTATAATTAATTACTCATTTATAGCAGTGTCCATTTGGACTCTCGCATGTGTAAAAAGACCTTGAACTTTTTTTTGTGGTGTTGCACATACGACTCTTAGAGCATTTAAATTTTTTATTGTGCTCGTAGGACCAAGGGCCACATTTCACTTTAATTGAGAAGCATAGTAGATCGTTCAATTTAGTCAAATTCAACCCAATTCTTCCCGGTTAATAGAACTTTCTGCTAGGTGCATTTTTTATCTCCTTGCGTTCATTTAGAATAATCTTTGAATTCTTGTATTGCATCCCACATGAAGATTGCGAGGAATCATTGTAAGTCTTCTAACTGAGCATACATCATCATTTTTTACGTGCATCAGTTTTTCTCGAATTTCTCCCTCCTGTTTTATCACATAATTTTAAAGGAAATTGGGACTGGACAGTAGACATGCATTTGTGTTCAATTTAAATTTTCAATGATCGCCTAATTAAAATTGGGACTGCTAAATATATCCGACTTTGAATAACCCATAAAATCAAGAATTTTTGCAGGAGAGCAATCCCGACCTTAGATGCATTTATTTTTTTTGAGTGAGCGAGAGACGACACTTAAGGTTAGAGCTCAGCTCCGACATTTTCATTCAGACTACTGATTATAAAAACGATTAGCTACTTCTTAGTGAGGAATACGGGTAGCCAGTAAATGGTCCGGTTTTCCTTAGCAGAGTGGGTGGTTTAAAGGACACTGCATAAGGCTCCATCCTTAAGTAACACGGGTAGCCGTTTTGCAATCTGTACTTACACATATACTGGCTGAAAGTAGATGCAACTAGTCGTAGGAAATCGAACAGTCTTTAAGAAATCTTCTAATTATTTTCCAAGATTGTCTTATCACCAATTAAAATTGAAAAGATAATTTCCGAACTCTTGCGGCTTCATTGTGTGAGTTGGTAAACTTGAGGTTTGATTTGTGTTTAATTTGTGTGCACGAACTGATTAAAAGATGCACAATTGTGTCATCAATCTCCTTGATAAAAATTTCTTTTGAATATCCTGTGCACTTGCACCGAGATAAACCATGTCGATTCATCATCAACCTCCTTTGACAAAATCAGGACAATGGTCCGAATACCCATCTGATTTATATTATGAAAATGAATTTGTCTTGGTCAGGCCCAAATCGACTAAATCCTCTTCTTTCAATAATTGCCCAACATTTGAGAGAGATTCTGACTCTCAGATGAATTCGGTCCCCTCATTGAATTACAAACCATTCTACTCGAATAATCCTGCGACACATGACCGCATACCATCTTGGAAAGAACTGTCTTATTCTCGGTTTCTCTCTAACGAACCATTTCAAGATCAAACCACTATTGAATCTCATGACTGGCCGAAAGACCAAACCCAATCACACCTGATGGAGAGGCTCGCACTTAATTATCATCAGCATTTGGATTGACCGTGGCGATCAAATCCCTATTGACCAACCCGAGTACCACTCCTTTGATTAGCCTATACATACAGATGACCAAATGGATGATATCGACACATATGCACCTTGTATGACTCCATTACTTGAGGATACGATTAATCATGACCTTGTAAGTAGACTCTACCCAAACCAACGTTACATGCATGAGTCACGATGTGCTGAGTATGAGACCTACAAATTCCCGCAAAATCCTTACACTGAGCAGCCTTCTTCCATAATCTTTGAGGAGAAATTTTCCGAAAATGACAATCATATATTGGATATTTGAAGAAAATCTCCTCCCAGCTTATACAGGAACATGGAAGATGAAAGTACTGAATCTCAAATTCAAAGACAAGAACATACACCGACTGCTCCCATGATTGATCATGAAAATATTTTTGGGGATGCCACTTCAAGGATAAATAAGAGGTATGAATTAATGGAGAAGAAATTTAGAAAGCTCACCGACCGAATAATTTCATTCTATGGTAGCTCGGATACGAAAGTAGCGGATGAAATGATTGGATTTCATGTTGAAAATTATGAGGATATTCATAAACCTAGGGAATATGTTCACCCTAGGGATAAATCTGATAGTGACACTTTTACATATTACTCCCCTAGGGATGACTATGCCTCTGACTCTTACTTGGAACATCAAAGCCCATGCTCATCTATGGAAAACACCACATCCATACACCACACAAAAAATACCAAAAAATTTGAAATATTTAAAAACACCCAAAAATTGAAAATCTTGAAAAATACATAAAAATTGAAACTGAAGAAGATCTGAAAAAATTAGATCCTGATTTACGGGAAGCATTGGAGAAGAGACTGATTTTTGAACTTCCTTTTATACAAGCCAATAAACACTTCCCCAGCCTTAAAGGATTTGTAATGGACAAATTAATGATGAAAAAGTCGGGCAAGATAAGAACAAAGACTGAAAGATATATCTTGTTAATGGCCTCCTCCTTGGTGTTGAGGAGAAAAACCAAGAGCTGCATAATAAAGCGGTTGCCCAGATTTGACTGTGGAATCAAAGATACAAATTTTACCCATGCTCTAATTGATGACGATTCACCAATCAATATCCTCCCGACCTCTGTTTCATAAACTCAAACTCGGGCCTATTAGGAAGATACGAGAGATCGTTCAATTGTCTGATCGATCGATAAAGCGACCGAGAGGAATCATTTCTGTCATCATTACATTCCAAGGTGCTCCGCTCAAAGTAGACTTCACGATCATTGATATTGAGCATCAAGGAGAATTCACCCAGTCTCCAATTATTCTCGGAAAGCCGTTCTTATCATTGGATAAGGTAATTATTGAGTGTGAGACTTGGGAAATCAATTTTACCGCATTGGAAGCACTTTGATCTCACCAAGTCTTTGAGGAACCACGATTTTCTGAGGCAACCCATGAAGACCTCGACAACCGTAACCATCAAGCAGTAGAAGAGCCCTACCCCGTTACTACATATGAGATAGCGGTTGTTGATGAGAGTATTGGTTTAGAGACTCTCCCTCCTGCTCCTTTCCCAGTTGCTCTTACCATGGAAAATCAAATTTATGACTCATACGATCCTGAGACTTATGCATGGTCGCACCCTGGGTCAACCTATTCTGACTACCTTGATCAAATCAACTCGATACAGGAATGCTCCAACATTAAGTAAATTGAGAACGAACATGCAGAGACTCCCCCCACTATTTCAATTCTTGCGGATCTCACAATAGAAAAGTATTTCTAATATGACCCTGAGACTTATGCATGGTCTCACCCTGCGTCAACCTACTCTGAATACCTTGACCAAGTCATTCCAACTCAGGAGTGCACCAACATTAAGAAGACTAAGAACAAACACGCAGGACGAACATCGACCAAGGAGAAAATTTTCAATGGTTATTCATCTGGAGACTCAAGTGGACCAACAACTTCATGAAACAAAATCACTACTCCTTCATCGAAAAGGAAAGTCACCTTTGACCTTGCAGAAGAGGAATCGTCTGATGATTCCTCATCATGTCCAGAAAAGGTAATCTACATGAATGAAGTCTGTTCGACAGTCTTAAAACCCTACCCTTGTAAGGATCCAAACTTCGATTCCCGTTGGATGACTCCTGTTTTGCACTATTATTCATCCAAAACTGATGCTCCATCTCTCATCAAATACACTGGAATTATTTCTTACGAGCTGACTGAGACTGGTGCTTCAGAGTATTCATCCGAGATAAATCGCTTGATCCCAAGAAGGAACAAATTCTGAGAAAACAACTGAAGAAACAAAAATACAAGAATATCTAGAATGTGTCCACTTTCAAATACTATTCCTCTGAGGATAACTCTGATGATGGTTACCTTTCATCTAACTCATATGCTTCATCTAATACCCAACATGATTTCTCCAAGGATAATACTGATAATAGTTGGGAATCATATGCTTCATCTTCTTCTCATCATTACGATCTCTCACCACAAGCTCACAAAAAGATCGGTCGAAAACCACCTTAATCATCGGCTACCCACCCTCCCTCCCAACCACATCGGTCTCCTTGTACATCTTCTTCCTTTACTTAGGCCAAGGCCTAAGTATAGGGGTGGACTGATGCCATCTGTATATACCATTCTCCCTATCTCACAATCATTCCATTTCCACCCTTCTTCTGTACTTAGGCTGACCAGAGCCTAAGTATAGGGGGAACTTATACCCATCTGTATATACTCTCCTCATTCACATATCCTGATCACTTCATTTTTGCTCTTCTTCTATACTTAGACTGTTCACAACCTATGTATAGGGAGGCGGACCGATGGATCTATCTTTTTCTTTTTCTTTCACTCTCTTACACTTAGTCCGAGCTGTGTCTTCTTTATGCTTCTTGTGCTCTGAGGACACAACACTCGCTAAGTATGGGGGTGTATATATGTTGTCTATATATTTTACCCATATCTCATACTTTCGCGTAAGTCTATATGTATTTATGGGGTGGGTAATGATTTAAAAAAATAAACAAAAACAAAAAGAAAAAGAGTTTTGCTACTAACATTGATTGTGTCCTTCCCAAAAATTTTGAAAAAAAATGGCTTCTTATTCAGCTTTGCATAAAAAATCTACAAAAAATGCAAAATTCAAAAAAAATCAAAAGTAACAAAAAATGTGTTTCTGCATTTCACACACTTGCACTTCATCTAGCATTACATTCATTTGCATCTGTGAAAAGTCCTTGGGTTCTGAATTGAGTTATGAGCAGAAACAGAGAGTGATCTAATCTTGACCTTAATCCACCTAATTTTCAAATAAACTTCACCAAGAAATAGGATTTTAGAAACTTTAGGTCTATGACTTAATTCTCTGAGTTCCACATGTGTCTATCCCGGTCTCTTCATTCTGGGTACAACTCTGGAATAAGGAATTAATTTGTACTCCCGTACTATGCACTTATCTCAACTCAGATGGGGTGTTGGAAGACTGTGTGAGTTTCTTTTCTGCTAGCATGGAAATCTAAACACCAGAGTACGGGTTGAAATAAAGCTTCGGAAAAGGGATGAATAACTGGGCACAATTTTTTTCTAAGACCCCAAAACATGTATGGAAAAAAAGATTCTATATCTGTAGGGGCACAACAAGATCCAAGTAGAACTACCAAAAATCCAAATACAAAGAAGCCACTACCAAATAAATATCTGACCAAAAAGGTCCAAGCTTCAAGCAAACCTACAGATCTTGGTGGAGACTCGGCTACACTGGCCAGCTTCACAAGGAGAGGTGACTACACTGGCCACCCTCCAGTTCTTTTCTCTTCTTCTAATTTCTCCTCCATTTCTATTGTGAACACAATGCGACAGACCTTAGAAGGAAATACCTGACTCCCCGAGGACGAGTTACTGGAGAGGAGGTTTGCATGGTAATCTGACATTCTGGATGGGAAGATCTAAAACCTTTCACACATATGAGTCAGTTTTTCAATGTTCATGGGGTATGCTTTGGGAGGAGGATCGATCTAAGATGACTTCTGAGCTGAAATCGTGACAATGATGTGTAGAACCTGAATGTTGTTGATTTTAAAATTCTAAGTCTCACAGAAGTTTCGACACACTAATAATCCAAAAGATGGATCTAGATGGTTAGAGTTACACCAAAACCAAAGTTTGAACCCATCTTTTATTTTATCATATTTTTTCCGGATTTTTATCTGGTTTAAAAATGACAAAAAAATAATAAAACCCAGAAATCAAGGTATTCTATGTACATGGGATACCCCAGAAATATCACTTTGTGCAAATGATCGATTTTAGTTTTGGTATCTTCATGAAAGTTGTAGATCTCATAAGGACGAGAAACTTTTGTGAAAAAGTTTTTTTGATCCAAGGTCATTTGCTATTTATTCCCGATTTTTCTTTGTATTTATTTTCTGATTTTTGTGGGGCTAACATGTGGCTGCTCCTGGAGCCACCACGTGTCAACCATTTTTTAGGGTTTGTTAATTCATTTTTATAATGATTTTTTATAAAACCACCGCATGTGCGCAACACGTGCCTCCCGCGCACGTGCCACGCATGTGCTCCGCCGACCATCTCCCCTTTCGCTGCCACGTGACAAGATCACGGTTGTCCGGTCTCGGCCGATCAGGCGGCCACTGTACGTCGTCCCCAAATACTTCCTACTTTCCGAGTCGAGATGCCACCCTCCGTCGGTGATTTCCCCGCCACTGCAATCACGATTAGACCCGCGAAATCTTCGCGCCTATCTCCGATCTGATCTCCACCACGATCGCCTGCCTTCTCCACCGTCATCGGAGCCCCTTCCAATCTCGTACAATCGCCCACAACCTTGTCAAATCAAATTTCTTCCTTCTCTGATGACACCCATCTCCCTATAAATCTATCGCCACCCCGACCATCATCTCTTATCCGCCGATAGCAGAGAAGATCCGGTGGTGACAGCCCGAGCTTCGCTTGCTCGGCGAGGTCCGGCGTTGCTCGCAACGCTGTAGCAAACGGCTCCTCCCCAGGCCTTGCCTAGCTCCGACCAGCCGTCGAGCCGACGACTTTCTTCATCGACAACGCTCCACCGCAAGTCTTTGACTACAACGTCCGCCTCCTCCGACCACAGCTACGCTTCATCGGCTACGCCTTCATCTTCAATGACCTCGCCATCACCGGTGAACACGAGATACAGCCCTCCGCCCAGCTGTTTGCATCACGACCACATCCTCTCCATCGGAGATACGACCCTCCTACGCCGGCCACCGCATCAACCAACTGGCCACCGTCAAAGCCCCGATAGGAGCCTCCTTCTCCGACCACTCCTCCTTCGACAGCAGGGAACAACCACCAGAGCATCAATGTCCATAGCCATCTTCTAGCACGCTCCATCGGATGGGACGCCGATGCCCTCCACACGTGAGGCGTACGTGCGGGAGGGATCACGTGGTTGGCATCCTCTCGGGGAAGATTTACATAGACACACCTCAAGTTCCTTAATTTTGTAGACCGCTCCAGCCATCTATGCGTGTGCCCCTTGGTATTTTTTGCAAGCAACCCCCCGTAGTTTTTTTCCCTATCGTAGATCCAGCCTACCGACCAGCAAGGGTATAGGTATTTACATTTTCATCTCTGTTCTAGATATTTTCATTTCTTTTTATTTTTATTGCAGAAATACCCCTATGTTCCCCCTTCATTTTGAACAGCTACATTGCATTATTTTATTCATCAAAAATAGTCATTTTGTTCTACAACTAATTTTCTACATTTTGCACATGCTTGACATTTTTCTGGCATGTGGTTAATTAATAATTAATTGTTTTGTGGAACATTACATATTTTGCCCATTATGTGCTTGATAATTCATGACTAATTAACCATAGTCTGAAAATTGCCAAAAAAATCAAAAATTGAAGATTTAGTTGTATGTTACATTATGCCCAAAAAGAATTCCATTTACTTGCATTATTTGCCTTGTAAAAATTATTTTGCATATTTCGATCTTTAACTTTTAATAGGTATTAAATATTATATTTTTTGAGGTTTAGAATTTTTCTAAAATCGATCACTTAGTGATAGATCTTGGATAATTTTATCTCTTCAAAATAAATCGGTTTAATAGTTATTATAATTAAATATTGAAATTCACATCATTTACATTCAAAAATTAATAAAAAAGTTATCTTACATCCAAAATTTCGAAAAAAATTATAGTGCATTCATGTCATCGTAATTATCATCTCAGCCAAGTTTCACATTTTTTTGAACATCGTTTAGTGAGGCCATCGGGGATAAAGAACCCGGCTCCGATTGCTAATCGTTTTATAGTCAAAATTGGCCTACTTTGCCTTTCGCATCCCAAAATTGCATTAAAAATTACAAAAAAAGATCATCTCGATAATCGTATACGAACTTTGATAGAAAAAATTCTAGGTTGTTTGTTTGCTTCCTTGTGTTCAACCTTGGGACTTGCCCAAGTAAAATAAACATAAAACCACGCGATTAAAATTGACTAAATAATTTTTGTTATTTCTTGACCGATTCCGATTTCCCGCCTACAACAACATGACACATTCATTAAATTAAGCGCTCAATAATCCACAACATTTAACCATGGCATTCTACGACTTGTTAGTAGTATACTTATAAATGATAGTAAATATAGATAAAATATAGAAAATAAATTATTTTAGGTTTTACTTTTTCAAATGGTTTAGTAATTTTCCAGAAAATTTTGCTAATATTTATATGTTTTAAAGTCAAAAATATTCCTCATAAGGGATTAAATAAATACCCGGAATTGATTTGGATGTTAAAAATAACGAATAAACTCCAAAATTGTCCAAATCAATTTTAATATATATATATATACGTATATAAGTAAAATTATAAAAGAAAACATATTTTTGGTATTTTTGTAGAATTTTATATTTTTTTGGATTTTAGAGCTTTATGATTTTTATCATTTCTTTTTTCTATTTTTGGGTTTTTATTTTCGGACTCAATAAAAACATACATAAACTATATATATATAATTTTTTTGTATTTTTCAGAAACATTTTTATATTTTTTGGAATTTTTATATGTAAATAGGGAATATATAGGTTCCATTATATTTTTAATAAATAGGTTAAATGAAAAAATGCCAAACAAATATGAGCGTGAATCTACAAGGCATGAAGCATCTAACCCTAGTTTTGTGGATTTTTAGGAGCACATTAGCTATTTTAAATAAATGGATAAAACACAAAAAATATATCCTAGCAGGGACATTTTTGCAATTAAAATAAAGTCCAGGGTATTCTGTGCAATAGTGCTGAAACTATACAATGTAATTAAAATTTTAATGAACTATCTGGCAATTACAAAAATGTCAGGGTGTTTTGTGCAACTTACTCATCACGTGGGACTACACACAATGTATGTTGGGAGTGACCAAAATGTAAATACAAGACAATTCAGGGGTCTCTCCGCAATTTTCACAAAAATATATAACATTCATTTCATTTTATTGGTCTTTTTATAAATACAAAAACCCACAGGGGTCTTCATACAATTTTGCCACTTCATGTGGAGTGACACGTGAGGTGACATGGACTGGACTAAAGTGTAAATACAGAAAAGTCAGGGGTCCATTTGCAAAATGTCCACTTGTTTATAAATGTTAACTTTTATTTACAACATCAAATAATAAATAAAAAAAGTGCAGGGATAAATATGCAATTATTCCAAATATAGACGTGATCCAACGGTCCTCCCCCCTCGCTTAAACACGTGGCACATTCTGGTGAGCCGATTCCCTTTCAAAGATGAGCGCTCTGGATCAGATCTAGGGTCTCCATCAACGGTGGAGGTGTGGCGAGGATGGACGGTGGAGATCAAAACTGGAGATGCACCCTTGATCGGATGGTTGCCACTTCGCCCGAAGAATAGGGAAGAAGGTCCCTACCTCCGAGCTTCAATCGTCGATTTCTCCGTCCTCCGATGGTCTTCTTTGTTGGAGAGATGCTCTACACGTTCGGGGAGGTGTTCCGCAGCTACTTGTATGCACAAGAAGGTCGAGGACCCCATGAAGAGGCCTGACGAGCTCGGGAAAGAAGGGGCCTCTAGGAACCTTCAAGTCTCGATTTGAGCCCAGGAGGGTTGCGTGACCTGCACAAGAAGAACTTGTGGCTCGAGGGCGTTCTCCTCGACCAAGGATGAAGCAGTTTGCGCAAAAAATGAGGTGGGCGGCGAGGTTTCCGACGAGGCGGCAGAGATGAACCTCGATTTGCAGAACTGAGGTGGTCCTGGTTGATTGGATGCACGTGGGATGATCGAAAAGCGATGAGGGTTGATATGGAGGCGAAATGTACGACGGAGATGGTGTGGATACGCACGGAGGAGCTCGCCGGAGCTCGACTCCGGTGAACTACGGGATGATTATTTAACCCTACTTTGATCAACTAAATCCTAAACTAACAACAAGGAATCAAACCTACGACTAAGAGAAGTAAACTAAATGATAAATGGACAACTCTTATACCCAGAGTAACCATGGGTGCAAGGTCGCCGGCGACGGGCGGCCGTGGGTGCACCCCTAGCTCCTGAAGCTCGGGCTGGGCTCAAGAACGCTCCTCCTGCCACGAGGATCTCTCTTAGAAGCTAACCTAAGGCTTACAGATACATAATAGTGAGCAAAATTGCAAGGAGACTCGGGGGGTTTTATTTATATACCTTATCGAGCACCCTTATTGACCGGGGGAAAATGATTATTTGGGCATATGTACACGTGATTAACGAGTATGGCGTGTATGTACAACGATCAATGATCATTCTCTTGTGAAGGGAGTGAAGGCAGAAGATGGATGTGGCAGTCGGGAAAAGGGGCGAAAATCACGGAAAAACATGTCTGCATCACGTCAACAGGCTGGAGGTCAAGTTGACCAGAGTCAATCAGCGGAGGGACCCGAATGGTTCAACTCAGCCCACTAGAAGACAAATCAGGCTGATTTATTAAAAAATAATCAATTTAAGATAGTAAATGATTTTATTAATTTTTGTATACAAAATAAAAAATGTTTATTATTTAATGTAGTATTTTATTATGATTTTTATTTTTTGGCTTTATTTATTAGTAGTTAATTTTTAATAGGGTATTTATAGGTATATTTGCCTATATTTTGTACATTTCTATTTTTATTTTGTATATTTTATTTTATTATTTCATTGTTTTATTTTATATATTTAGAACTTATTTTTTTGAGTATAAATATATTTTTATTTCATTTTTATGATGTTATTTGTACATTTAAATACATAGATACATATATTCTATAGGTATATTTATAAGTATTTTATCTATGCATTATATACATCTTTTTATTTTAATGTATTTTTATGATTTTTATATTGGTTTTGTAATTTTAATTGAATATTAATGATATTTACAATATTATAAAAATATAAAGAATGATGAAATAAAGGAATAGGTTTCCCTTATATTTCTATACAAGTATACTATAGGTATTTTATCTATATAATTTCATAGACTTATTTTATTTTATTTTTAGTTTTCTTTTTGTATTTATTCTAGTTTTAATGTACACATATGTTAAAAAATAATGTTTAAAAAATAATAAAAATATGAATTTGTGAAAACAATAAGAAATGAATAAAATAAATATTTTAATCGGTATAATATACAATAGGGGTCAAAAACCTAACTTTCATGTAGTAACTTCAAAAAATATAAAACCACCGCCATTAAATATCTTGTGAAAAGTTATATTCAATTAGAGATGATTTTGATATGTTTTGAGTTTTTATTTGAAAGATATGGGTCTGTGAAGTTTGGTTTTTGGCTTTTTATTTTGTCTATAAAATGTACACAGTGTATTATTTTTGTACAAACTCAATTTTGTATCTTTACTCACATTATTATCTACAACTTTTATGTACAAAGTTTATTTATTTTATGAATGAATAATACAGAATAAAATAGGTCTCAAAAATACATAAATAATGAATAAAAGAATAGGGTTTTTATTCTATTTCTGGCCCTTCTTGACTTGATTTCAGGGTTTAGGGTCATAAATATTTTATTCCTTTTTCTTTTCTTCTCTTTATTTTATAATTTTGGCATTAAAAACAATATTATTTGCACATTAAATGTAATAAAATGATGGATGTTATTTTGTACAAATTAATGATATTTAGATGCATTAGCTAGGGTTTTTAAGGTCAAAGTGATAGAATAAAGGTTATGAAATGGAGATTCATCACCCCCATATACTTGCCTTTGCTAGTCCCTCGCAAACACTTATGCAATAAGTATAAAAATAATAAAGAAGAAAAAGAAATAATAAATAGAATTGTTTTCAGTTGTTAATTTATCTTTACAAAATCAAAGTTTGGAGCTCAGGTTAGACCTTGATGTGAGAATGTGTGTGGAACCTGGTTGGGAACCAAATTTAAAAGAAAACAGCCTTCGAGAATCACAGAACTCGGTTCAAACCACCTCAATAGCCATGTCAGAACTAGCCTACATCATATGCAAACCCTTATGACTATGAAGCTGACTTGTACAGTGTAAGTGATATTGACTCTCCCCAACTGAAATGACAAAGGAACTGACTTCTCCAGAATGACAACCCAATGATTCCCCAATCTAGCACTCTGTCCTCGAGGAGGGAGGTATTCCCTTCTAAGTCTAAGGGGCATCCAACTCGAAAGGAGGAGGTGAAGAAAAGAATGGATGGTAGCCAGTGTAGCTACCTATCCTGGGATTTAAGACTAGTGTAGTCAAGTCGTCCAGCTGCATGCTCACACTGTGTAATTTTGATGCTCAAGCTTTCTTATTTTCTATATAACATATTTTTATTTGCAATGGCCTATCACTTTTTTGGAGTTTTTTTGAAATACTATTTACAACAGTATTTACATAATGACGTTTTCCTCTTGAGCCAGAATACTATCCCTCTTTTGAAGCTTTATTGCAACCCACACTCTCGTGTCATTCGGTTTCATGGCAATTGGACCAGGTTGGGGTGCACTTCCCTCCCTAGACGAGGACGAATGTTTCCACCCGTGTGCGTCTCATACCGGAAAATCCAACCCCCTCACCACTCCAACTGAGTTGAGCCAAGTGAAAGGTGCAAGTGTCCAAGTTAGGACACGGCCAACAAGAGTCATGCATGCGTCTCGAAAAGTTCTAGTTAGTCAGTTGAGGTGACTTGAACCCAGCCCTGCATCTCAAAGAATTAACTCTTATTGAACCTGAAGTACCTTAAACCTAATTCCCATAAGGTTCCAGTGTAGTTAGGTGCAGTAAGGTCCAACTAAACTCCAATCTTCGGTTTTATTTGGACTTGTTCAATCATCAAGCTCAATAGAAATGAATATGAATGCTATGCAAATGCTATATACAATGCAGAAAGAATGATGCATTTTTCAATTAATTTTTGCAAATAAAAAGAATTTCGATAAATAGAAGGAATTTTTATAAAAAGAAATTTGGTAAAGAAAAAGGATTTTAGCACCCAAAGTATAAAATATATACAACTATTTACACGGGTGTGCATATTTTTATTTATTTACAAGACTCAAGAATTTACAGGATTTACAAATTTGAAAAGTTATTTTATAGGTATATATATACAATTGGTAATGAATTTTATGTACATATTATTATTTATATTATATTTTATTTTTAATGATGCTTTTATTTCTCAATTTTATTTGAAAATAATTTTCAAAACTATAGTACAAAATAGTTTTTGTAAATATTTACAAACATTTGAAAACCATTTTGCAAAGATTTTTCAAACACTATATACACATTTTTCAAAATATTTTACATACATTTTCAAAATCATTTGCAAATCAGTTTTCAAAACTTTTATTGCACACAAAGTAGAAGAATTTTTCAATCAAAAAATCTTTACAAAGGTTGAAAACATTTCACAAAAAGTTTTCCAAACGGGTCACACTATTTTTTAAATCATTTTACAAAACAATTAACCTAACTTATTAATCAATATATACAGACAGAATTTTTTAGGAATAAAAATGCCATTTGTTAATACATGTTTGAATATTTTTGTTGTTTTTGAAAGTAGAAGGTTTAGGTTAAGAAATTAGGTACATATCTTTACATGGGGATGCATCTTATATTTACAAAAGTTTTGGTTCTTAACGGATAAATATATAAAGAATTTTTGAGTATGGTGTGTATACTCCTCAAACTTATTTGAAAATCATTTTGCAACAAATTTGAAAACTATAGTCTAACATATTTTTCACAAACGGTTATACAAACATTTAAACACATTTGAAAATCGTTTTGCAAATGTTTTTCAAACAATATATATAATTTTCAAGTATTTTTACAACCATTTTACAACCATTTGCAAATTGTTTTCAAACAACTTTTATTTCACGCAAAGAAAATAATTTTTTACAAACAAAAGATTTTTACAAAGGTTGAATACTTTTTACAAAATATTTTCCAACCAGTTTTCTAAAGATTTTTTAAAAGGGTTTTCAAACTATTTTTCAAACATTTTACAAAAAATATTTTTGCCTGATTTATTAATTAGTATGTACAAAAAGAGTTTGAGGAGCTATAAACATCTTTTTATTATAAGATTGTGATAAATTTGACATTATTTTTAGCCATACGTATTATTTAGAATACAGAAATACGAGATATGACTTGAAGTATATACATAGTATATATGACCCCCTATACTTAGCTCGAGCTATGTCCTCATAGATCAAAGAGAAAAGAGAAGACATAACTCGGACTGAGTAAAGAAAAGTCTACAGAACGAGGAAATGAATAAATGAATAGGAAGTTGACCGTCCTCCATATACTTAGGATTAAATTATCCAAAGTATAAAATAATGTACACAAGGTAGGGATGGTCAAGGATGAGAATGAACAGATCGTACTCGGATTGTCTCCCCCCTATACATTGGGTGAGAGATCCCTGAAGAGAGGCAAAGAGGAGACAATGGAGAGGATCAAAGAATGCAGGTAATTGGGGTGCACACCCCCCTATACTTAGGACAAAGTGCTTCATAAGTATAGAAGACTGACAAAAAGGGGCGATACACCTAATATATATATATATATATACACATACATAAGATGAAGGTGGGAATTGAGAAGAAAGAAAATAAGAAAAGACAAGAGATTAGAGGAAAAGTTTTTGACGTGTGTTATCTGAATCTTTTGATGTTGTCAATGCTGTGGATGTATCTTTAGAGCGCAGTACTTGGATTGAATCGACAACGGCGAAGAAAGTGTCATGCTCAAGGTGGGGCTTCAGTAGTTGACCGTTGACAACAAATGGCTATGCGTCATGAGACAATTTTGATATTGCAATGCTGCCATTGTCACACACTTCTCATACTTGAAACGACCATGTCCATTTGCTTTTCAATTTGCTCGGGAAGATCTTCAACTTTGCATCAAATAGCCATACTTTCTGTCCAACTTTGAAGGTATTTCGTCTGATGTGCTGGTCATGCCAGCGTTTCACCTTGTCCTTGTACATCAATGTGTTATCGTATGCATAGTCTCTAAATTCCAGGAGTTTGTTCAGATCATCTTTTCTTTTCTGACCACTTCTCTGTGAGTCCAAATTGCATACATTGATTGCCCATAAGGATTTGTGAATTAGTTCCACGGTTAGATGACATGGATTTCCATACACAAGATGATAGGGCGACATGCCCAAAGGAGACTTGTAAGCGGTACAGTATGCCATAGGATGGAGTCCATGAGTTGGGATCAATTCTTTCTGTCCGGCTTCACAAGCTTCTGCAGGATTATCTTGATTCCTCTATTAGATATCTCGGCCATGCCATTGGTCTGCGAATGGTAAGGAAATGCGACTCTATGCTTGATGTCGTATTCCTTCGTTAATTTCTTGACCTATATGTTAATGAAGTGGCTACACCCATCTGATATGAGAATCTTTGGAATCCCGAACCGCAAAATGATATTTTCTTTCAAAAATCGACATATTGTGCGTCTGTCAGCAGCTCGAGCAGGGATATTTTCAACCCAGCGACTCACATAGTCAATGGCAAGAAGGATGTGCTCATATCCTTGACTGTTGAGAAAAGGTCCCATGAAATCGATACCCCAAGCATCGAATACATCTGCAATCTGGATGATCTTTAGAGGCATTAAATCTTTGACAATTAGTGCATTGTCTTATGAAAGCTGTTGTATCCTTAAATAGTGTGGGCCACCAGAACCACACTGAAGTACTTTTGCTGTCGTTCTGTCTCTAGAGTGGTGTCCACAAGATTTGAGCGAATGACAATGCTCGATGATACTATAATGCTCCTCCTAAGGGATACACCTGTGCCAAATGCAATCTACTTCTTCAATGAATAAGAGATGATCTTCCCATTGGTAGATATGGATTGTCAACAAGAATTTCTCCTTCTGAATCTTCATTCAATCCTTCGTTACTACCCCCGAAACGAGGTAGTTGACAATATCAACATACTAAGGGAGTCAATCCATGACCAAAATCGACTCGTCAAGAAAGGTTTATGTGATGGGTGCACTGCTCAGTAGAGGCTCTTGTTGCTCAATTCTGGAGAGATGATCTGCTACTACATTCTGAACTCCAAACTTGTCCTTGATTTACAAATCAAATTCCTGGAGGAGAATGATCCATCTAATCAGTCTGGGTTTGGCATCCTTCTTCTACCGTCAATATCGGATAGTAGAGTGGTTTGTGAAGATGGTAATTTTTGATCCAAGCAAATAAGATCCAAACTTCTCCAAGGCGAATACCACATCCAACAACTCTTTCTCTGTCACCGTATAGTGTCTCTGAGCTTCATCAAATGTTTTGCTGGCGTAATAAATGGCAAAGGGCACCTTGTTTTTTCTTTGTCCTAGAACTTCCCCAACTGCAAAGTCTGATGCATCAGTCATGATCTCAAAGGGAAGAGACCAATCCGGTGGTCGTAGGACTGGAGCTTGAATGATAAGTTTCTTTAACTGATTGAAATAAAGGAGAACATGCTGATCAACATTGAACTCAGTTTCCTTGCATAGAAATTCTATGAGAGGCCGGGCAATGCGATTGAAATCACGGATGAACCTCATGTAGAACCCCACATGCCCCAGGAATGACCTCACATTCTTTACTGTCTGAGGTGGCTCAAGATTAGCTATCACATCCACCATTGTCGGGTCGACTTCCATACCACATTTGGAAACTACGTGACCCGGCACAATCCCTTCTGTAACCATAAAGTGGCTCTTTTCCCATGATAATACTAGATTGACTTCACCACATTTCTGAAGTACTTTGTCCAGGTGCTCAAGACAAGAATCAAAATTTGTCCAGGTGCTCAAGACAAGAATCAAAACTATCACCATAGACACAGAAGTCGTCCATAAACACCTCAAGAAAACTACCTACCATCTCGGCAAAAACTGCAAGCATGCATCTCTGGAATGTCGCTGGTGCATTGCACAATCCAAAGAGCATTCTCCTGAAAGCATAGATGTCGAACGGGCAAGTGAAGGTAGTCTTCTATTGGTCCTCAAGGGCGATTTCCACTAGGTTGTACCCGGAGTACCCATCCAGAAAGCAAAAGAACTCCTTGCCTGCTAGTCTTTCCCAAACCTGATCAATGAATGGCAAGGGGAAGTGGTCCTTCTTCATTGTTGCATTAAGACGGTGGATGTCAACACACACCCACCAGGATGTCGGTACCCGAGTATATATCTCCTCTCCTTTGTCATTTGTAACCACAGTAAGCCCTGACTTCTTTGGAACTACGTGCAAGGGGCTCACCCATTTTGAGTCGGAGATGGGATAAATGAAGCCTACGTCACACCATTCGTGATTTCTTTTATGACGGCATCCCAGAGATATGGATTCAATCTTCTTTGGAATTCGTGGGACGGCTTGGCATCCTCTTCCAAGTAAATGTGGTGTGAACACAATGCAGGATTTATCCTGTGGAGATCTGATACATGCTAACGAAGCGCCTTGCGGTTCTTCTCTAGATACTCAAGAAGTCAAGATTCTTTCTCCGAAGTCAGCCTATTGCTGATGATGACCGGATACATGTTTTCTTCACCTGCAAGGAAAGCATACTTCAGGCCTGCTAGAAGTGGCTTGAGTTTTGGTTCTGATCTAGCCAACTTATCGGTCAATTTGGAAACTGCACTGGAGGATGGATGTGCAACCCGGACTTGTGCATAGTTGCTAACCTCAGTGCTCTGTTGAGATCCTGAAAATGTGTTGTACTATTCTGCACTAGGCTCATCGTGTTCTGACCGGAGTGAGTCGTTGGAGTCGATGAGATGCATCAACATATTGGAATATGTCTCCCAATTATCATCGGAGCTTGTGTCGACTGTGCTTTGATCATGTCTATAGTGATTCTCTTATTGCCCGAGCTGAACGTGATCTTGCTAGACCCATAGTCAACCATATCTTCTGAGGTACGCAGGAATGGCCAGCCAAGGATGATAGGAGTCTGGAGTAAGGGTGTGGGAGAGTTCATATCAAGGACTACAAAATCAACTGGGAACTGCATTTCCTGTACCTTACCACAACATCTTTTAAAAGACCACTAGGTCACTTGATAGATCGGTCAGTGAACTGAAGGATCATATGTGTCTGCTTGAGCGGACTTAGCCCAAATTCTTGTAGTAAGGACGAGGGCAGAAGGTTGATGGAAGAACCGCTGTCAAGCAGAGTGCACTCAAAGACTTGATCAAATATCTCACAACTGATAAGAGGTGCTCCTTTATCCTGCTTCTTCTGTGGGAGGTTGTTGATGGCTGCTACAGCGGCCATGGTGAGATTGTGCTTCTCAACCTGTCTGCGTCTGTTCTTTCGTGTTGGGCGAGGCTTGCTTGTACATGCCTCTTTCAAATCTTTCTTCACAGCTGGCATGTACTCCATGGACTTCATCAGAGGAATCTCAACAGTCAAGTTATTAATGATATCCGCAACTCCAGGATCAGATAATGCACCTTTTCTTTTTGCATTTTTTTTCGGATTTTTCTATTGCATCAGGAAAAGGAATATGTACATTGAGTTCTTATTTACAACAAAATCATTGTCCACAATATGTTGCACATCGGGGTTACAAAAAGGTGTATAATCTGGAAGCTGAGATGCTGGTGCTAGTGGACGTGCAAAAAGTGGGGCGTCCGCTCCATCGGCTGGCATGGGATCAGCTGCTGCTAGCGGCTCCTCCAAGGCTGGCGCGGCTTCACTTTGGCAACAATCTTCTTTTTGTTCTTTTTCTTTTGTTGTCCTCCTCCTTCTTCTTCCTCACCCGTCCTTGTAGCTGGCACGGTTGATGCAGAAGATGATGATTCACTTGAAGATTTTTTGTCCCCCTTGTTGATGGCAGGCGGAGGCAAGGCCCTACCGCTCCTGAGAGTGACAACATTGGATAAAGTAATAGCACAATCATTTGACTCTACATGCATAGATGAGACATCACATTCTACTTTCTCCTTTCTCTTGAAGTTGTTGGGGTTAGCTTCGATCTGCACCAGAATGGTGGTTTTCATGGCGGTCAGGTCATCTAATTTCCTTGTCATATATGGTAGGTCTTTGATGAGCTGGGCCAAGCAATACAGGGTCAGGTTCATAGGATTTGCCTCAGAAGGTTAGCGTGCAGACCACACTGTTGCGGCGTGTTCGGAAGCTGAGGCGACGACTGCTGGTGGTGGATGAAGTTGATACTGATGGTAGGAGGAAGGAGGATACTGCTGATACTGCAGAGGTTGGGCAACAACATACTGGTGGTATGGCGGTGCCTGTCGGTACTGCAACTACTGATAGTGCTGATTCTGCCTCCATTGGTTGGCATACTGGGGAGGTTGGTGATATTGTGGCAGCGGCTATGAGGACTGTCCCAAAATAGCCACCCTGTGGTTGGTGGTACTACATAGTGGCTTGTAGTTGGCCCTGAGGGTGTCCGGTTGGACAGGTCGGCTATGCATCATTGCTCCAAACCCCATTGACTTCTTGGATCTAGTGGCGGTGGTGGGAAAGTTGGATCTGATGACGGAAAGAAGTCTGACTAGTAAACAACCATATGCTACTGTGGCTTGTCTTGGTCGGGCACCTGCACGTAGTATACGTGCTGGACTGTCGGTTGCTGCTGGCTTTGTTGAGGCTGATGTGGTGGTAATGGATCATCCTTCTTCTCAGCTGATGCTTTTGTTGATGGTGTTGCTGAATGGATAGAGCTGATGGTGCCAACCAGCAGTTCCAACCGCTTAGTGATCTGATCCAGTTTATTGAGATTCTATGTCCTCTTCACAATCATAGCAAGTTTCTCGAGATCCTGTGATCGCTTTTCAATGATATCAATTTTTGAGAGATGGCCTCCTATAATGCTAAGGTTGGATCTCTCATCTCTATCCGCCTCATAGGATGCTGCCATGTGTACTTGCTTATGGAGGATCGGGGCTGCTTCTAATATGCCTTGGATGAAGAGAGGGAGGCCTATCCTTCGGCCATTTCCTCAAAATGTGCCAGATGACGACTTCATCCTGATTAAAGTATGAGCCCCCGATGCTGCACCAACGAGCCTTTGACTTTCTACGTTCAGGCCCCCGAAAAAGTGTTGGACCAAGCTGGTTCATAGAATCTCATGGTGAGGGCATTTCTCCTGCAGATTTGTAAATCTCTCCCAGGCTTCATGAATGGATTCATGGGCTCTCTGAGAGACATTACTAATTCTTGCTCGCATCTGGTTGAGCTGATCGAGAGGGTAAAACTTGTGCAGGAAGGTGGACTTCAATTTTTCCCAAGTCGTCACAACCTTTCCCAAATGGTTAACCCAATAGAGGGCTTTGTACTATAGACTGAAGGGGAATGCCATCATCTTTACAACGTCCAAGGGGACATTGGGATAGTGGGTAGTACGACATCTTTACAACATACAAGGCTCTTCGTTGATATTCCCATGGAAAGAAGGAAGAAGAGCAAGGAATTGAGGCTTCAACTCAAATTGAGCATGCAACGGTGGTATGAGGATCCACTCGGTTATCAGGTTGTCTCTAGGATTGTATGTCTCTTTCAGCGTGGGTTTGGGCCTCCCATGTCCAGGCTCTTCCTCATCTATATTGTCATCATGGGGTCCACCACCTCCTCCTCCTCCTTGTATGCCTCCTCCTCCTTCATATATGTTCATCACATCATTAAACATTTCCTGGAATGCAGTCTGTGCTAGGGCTTGCTCTGTCAGATGCTACTAGATGGCTTGGATAGATGCCAACAAATGTGCATTCACCTAATTCTAATCAGGCATCTGTCCTTTCTATGGATGAGGGGGCTGCTGACCCTTGCCCTTTCCTTGAGGAGTCATATCAGGGTCTGAATCTGAGGAGATGAATTTTGGATTGGGATCTAGGGCTTGGTTTGGCTTATATCTGCAGGATGAGAGAATCCCAATCATACCACTTTGAAATCGTTCCCAGCTGCCAAGATGAGTTTAGAATTAAGGTCAATCCCAGAGAGTTGTGAATGAAAAAGGATACGGACTGTAATCGACTTTCAATCACAACGGAGAAGGTGGGACAAGAGTGATCCCGATTTATTGGGTGGTTAAAAAGCAGTGTAGAAGATGAGGAGTCTGGAGATCGATCCACAAGGTCCAGATCGAGTTCTCGGGAATCACCTCGAATTATTGACTAGGCCGAGTCCATGGAATCGATGTGGTTGCCGGCGGGGTCCCGACTAAGCCATCTGAGGGTCGACTTCGTGAAGCAAGAGGGAGATCGATACAGGAAGAAAGATACAGTGGTCAAAGAGGAATAAAAATGGAGTGCAAAATAGTAAAAAGGCTCAAACTGAGCAGGAGTCCACGGGAGAAACACATGACAAAATTTGCGCAAGTGTGCAGGACTTGATCTTTGAGCCTTAATCTAGATCCATACAAATACAATACAATATTGGATTAACCAACTCATGCCATGTGAAGCTGTAAAGGTTCGACTACTTATAATATTTTCAATTTTAGAGTTGTTATTTCGGCCATATCTTATAACAAGTCCTTAGCACGCTAACCTTATAAGAGAGAGAATAATACCAGAAGAGTATCACATACTTGTCCTCCTCCTTTGTAATATGTAGACTACACATTTTAAGGTATTTGTAACCCTTCACGGATCCGTAGTCAGCCAAAGAAACAGAGAGAGGAAGCCAATAGGTGAAACCAATACTTCAGTTCTCGCTAGGAACGGAATCACCTGTGAGCGTGCAAGAACCTAGTCGGACGCAAACTGATGAGACAAACAACCCCGTGTAGGTGTGGCCTAAGATCAGTACTTAAAACCATGTCGGTGATCCAAACAAAGCAGGAACTACCATCGCTGACAAGGCCCTACTCGGTCATGTACGATAGAAGCGCCAATACTTCGGAAATCCAGGCGATACACACGGCAGTTACATACTGAGATTTGGACTCTAATCCTTAGCGGATCGTGCCTCGCTTATGAGAGGGGTTTTGGTATCTTCCTAAGGTACCTGAAAACAATGAGGGCTTTACGAACCCAAAACAATGATAGACCATTACGAATTTTAATTAAGCTCAAAGTTTATTTAACAGTCCCCCTGTTTTAATTTTTGGCTTTTCACTTTTTTTGGACATGTTTCATATAAGCGCCTAATGTTTTTGTAGATTTTTCATTTAAGTCCCAGGTGCTCAAAATCAGGAGATAGAGAAAAAGTTGTGCAAGTCGATTCGATGATGGAGATCTCACCATTGAATGTAATGATGCATGCCGAGTTAGAGGACTAACAATGCTTCCCAGCTCTTTCCATACGGTATGCAAAACCGAATTTTTAAACCTATTGATGACATGCCAGGCAACTCGGGTTAAGTAATATCCACATGCCGTTGCGACCTGAATCACGAGGCGTGATCGATCAAGAAGAATAAAGACCACATAGAGAGGTAAATCAATCAAGGCACAACATCAAATAAATAAATCGATAAAAATGATGCTAGCGGTCCTCGCTATTTATTTAACCTGGTATAGCGACCATGGTCGAACATAAGGTGCACGAGTGAAGTAGTCGGTAATCAAATCAGAAAATGCATATTTTTGTTATTTTTAATTTTTCAATTTTTTTATATTTTCTAATTAGAAAAGAAGGGAGGGGAATAAGGCAAAACACAAGTTCTAACAACTTTTATTAGGACTAAAAAAACTCAAAAATCTGAAATAAAAATGTTTTTATATTGTTCAAATATGCAGATGTTTTTGATAATTTTATGGTATTTTATAATTTTTATATGATTTTATAAAATTAAAATAAAATCAAAACAGGAAAACAATCTATATTCTAGACCTAATGGCAAATTTAAAATATTAAAAGTGCCCAAATGCCCTAGTTATGATTTTTATGACAAAGTAGAAAAAAAGACATAACCACAACAACTAAAATCCCATTTTTTTGATTTTTTTGAATTTTCAATGATTTTATAAGAATTTTAGAGTTTTTAGCTTTTTAGGGTTTTTATAAGAGATAATGCAATGAAAACTAGAATAAAATCAAAGAACACAAAAACAAGCACATAAGAATTTTTTGTCGAATTTTTGAGACCATTTTTATATTTTTTGGTATTTTAGAAAATAGACAGGACATTTTTTGGGGCTTTTGATTTTCATAAAATATCAAATAAAATTAAATCAAGTCGCAAAAACTATCATAAATATTACACTTTGGCATGAGCTAACTGCAATTTTGTGGATAAGCCAAAATATAACAGACGTAAATAGTTCAGGGCTTTATTTGCAAAAAGTCTAATAAATTCACGCACATCCACAATAAGCCACACACATAGGGGTAGATTTGTAAATATCAGAAAAGTTCTACTCAAATAGTAATATACATGAAGTTCAACTCAAAAACACCACAAAATCACGTGGGATGGCACGTGAGTTCAACTCAACTGGACTGAAATGTAAATACTAAAAATAGTAAGGGTCCACATGTAAAATATCCAAACTATTTTAAACTACTACGAATATTTAAAGGACTGACTAATAATGACAGAAAAGATAAGGGTCTAAGTGTAAATTACCCTTTATTATACGTGATCCAGTGGGCGATGGCATCCCACTTATAATCGGACGGCTAAGATTGAAGGATACCGCTTCGTCGACAGAAGGCACAGATGAGATCCTCAGTGGATCTAACAATCAGGAGCTCCCCGTAGTTGAACGACTAAGATTAGACCTGGGGCAAGCTCCGATCGGACGGAGGAGGAGTCGTATGGAAGAACTAGGAAGAATTCGCCTCCGGCGAGCTTCTTCCGTCGAATGTGTGCAATTCTGATGTCCTCTCGAGCTGCAGAGAAGTAGAATCGATCTAGAGAGACACTCCGCCACTCCAAAAAGTCTTCGATGGGCCCAGGACCAAACAAAAGGTCCTTGGGGCGACTGGGGCTCTGGGACCCTTCCTGCAGTATTTTCGACCTCCAGATGAGGTTAAAGTGTACTCCAACCCTACAGTATACTATGTAGGCTTGGAGGACGATACTCCGGCGAGGGGTTAGAGTATTAGACACATCACAAACCAAGGGGATTGATGAACGGATCAGGTTGCATCGAAGTGGGGAATTGGACCTGCTAACCTAACCCCAATCCGGTGATTGGAGCTTCGTGGATGGTTGCGGGGCTAATGTAGAAGCGGAAGGTAGTCGAGGCAAGGCGGAGTAACATCATAGGGGAGTGAAATAGGGTATAGCATAAGGTGATCAGGGATATTCTGTTTCGCAGATGCAACATGGATTCGAAGGGAAATGGAAGGTGAAGAAGGTACCTGAAGGCGAAGGAGAGTGCTCGGGGATGTAGACGAAATCCACAGGGGGGTTCTAGCCTCGATGGACGGCACGGCCAGGGGCTCAGCTCCTTGCGGCAGAGCTTGAGGTTCACCTCTCCAGACCTAGGGTTTCCACGCTTGCAAAGGGATCCCTCACCCTCTCTCACCGTTACTGTCACTCTGGAAAGGAGGTTGGGTATGCAGGAGGAGGTGGCGTAGCCAAAGGTGCATGGAAAGGAAGGAGGGCATGCAGGATATATAGGTGTGGGGGTCCGAGAAGATGGGGATGATGCTCGCAAACTGAGGCACGGATCAAGTAAAGAAGGATTGGGCGAGGGTCAAGGATCCACGCTCTTAATCCAGAGCGAACATTTGGGTAAAGAGGAGGTCGGGTCGGGTCTAGAAAATTCGGAGAAAAGTGGCCAAAACCCCGACTCGATGAAAAGGGGGATCCGGGGGGTACAGTTGACCAGAGTCAACAATCCTCGCTGGACCAATCAGAAGAGGCAGAGCATAAAGACAAAATACACTACACAACAAAACTGATAGAAAAATAAAGAAAATTGATTTAAAAATAATAATGAATTTAAAATCAATAAAATGAAAAATGCTTGTTATTTTTCAAGGAATTTTTCTATGATTTTTAATTATTTTTATGAAAAATAAATTAATCTCGATATAGTATAAGGTGTTATATACATGTATATTATACCTATGTATTTTGTATAATTATTTTTATTTTGTTATTTTTTTCATAAATAACCCCCATTTCATATTTTATTTATTTATAACATAGTTTTTGGAGTATAAAATAATTTTTATTTTATTTTTACGAGTTATGTAATTTTAAGATAAATAGGGGATATTATCTATATACATGTATTTATACAAGTAAGAAGGATTTTATTCTTGTTTTTATTTTATTTTTCTGATTTTTGCTTTATTTGTATTTTTATTTTAGGAATGAATACAAGGAGGTGAAAAGAATATTTCATTTTTATTTTGTCAAAAATAATTATTTATAGAGATAAGTGATATATACAGTATAGAGTAGGCCCTATCTCTCTCTACTTATTTTGCTTAGCGATCAGATCAATGCTTGACCTTCTCTTGGGGTTCGGATCACTTTGTATATATTCTAAATACCTCCCTCCTTTTTCTCTTCCTTTATTCTTTTATTTATGCACAAATGCATGCTAAATATGCAATATTAACAAATACATGCTGCATGTTAACTTATTGTATTTACACCTATCTACATGATGATTTGCCAAGATAAATAGCTAAAATAAAAGAGAGTGATAATCAAGGATTTATCACCTATTGACATGGCGGTGAGTAATAGACAAAATCACCCTAAACAATAGCTGGTATTAATCTTGAAGAACCATATGTTAGCTATTTGAAGACCAACCCTAAAGTTCGATCTTAGAGACATCTTGGTGCCCACCACAACGGGTCTTCCTAGCGTTGTATGATGTCTCTCACAGCACGTGGGTTTGAATTTAAACAACTAACATTTATTAATTTTGACTAGATCCATACGTAAGAGATTATATGAGCATGCATTCTTATTAAGGTGTGGACCTAGTTACCGAATCAAGCAACCTAAATCTACGGTCTCCATGCACATAAAACAAAGAAAAATAAGGTGAAAATATCAAAACAACGGGAAACAAAACAAAAGAAGGCGATAAAGCATGGAAAACTTTGACGACGCCCCAGGGTGAACAAACACCCGGGCATTGGACCTTATTGTGAAGAGTAGAGTCCAAGTTATATTACATGCCAAAATTATCTCTCTCTCACCATAAATTACAAAATTGATTTTTTATTTTTTTCCAAGCTCATTTTCTTCTCCTTTCTTCCTTGGTGCCCTCTCCAGCTGGTTATAGAGAGAAAACCAGCCTCTTCTTAACTTGGCTGCATCGGCCTCCTAGGAAGTCGTCCCCGCGTGACGGACCCTCGCATCAAAGTTGCGAAAAGATGGCATTAGCATATACAATCAAATTGTCTCAATATATCAACAAACATTTCCAACAATAAATAAAGAATTAAATGAATAAAAATTCATCAATGAATAATCACAACAAGCAATCAATAAAATAAACAACTATACAAGAATGACTTATACAATTAGGCTACGCTCATTGCTCCCCGGCAACGATGCCATCTGATTAACCCAAAAATGATCATCAATCATGTGTTCCACACAATGCGGGAACATCATCGTCGATGTGACCGACGAAGACCTTGGATATAATCAAAAATTAACCCACAATATTCATTAATCAATTAATAGAAAAAATTTGGAATTAAAATTTATTTTCTCTACCATAAAATGCATAGCAGGCATGCATGTAGAGCTCGAACCACAGAGAGAAAAATGGTATCATATGGTTATTTATGCATAACCAAGTCATTCATTTGCATAGATCTTTTTGTGGATTTTTAATTATATATTTTTAATTTTCTGATTTTGTATTTTCTTTTTATAATTATATCATTTTCTTTTATGTAAACAATACAACACATGTAAAGCTTTATATACTCAATGTGTAGTAGCATACTTATAAATGATAGTAAATATAGATAAAAATATAGAAAATAAATTGTTTTAAGATTTTCCATATTTTCTAATGTTTTTATAATTTTCCAGAAATTTTTTCAAATTTTTATGCATTTTTAAAATAAAAAATATCCCTCATAAGGGACTAAATAAATACCCGAAATTGATTTGGATTTTAAAAAAAATGAATAAACTTAAAAATCACCAAATCAATTTTAATATATATAGATAAATAAAATTATAAACAAGCAAAACATACTTTTGGTATTTTGCAGAATTTTCATATTTTTGTTGGATTTCGAAGCTTTATGATTTTTTATCATTTTCTTTTTCTATTTTAGGGGTTTTTATTTTTCGGACTCAACAAAAATATATATAAACTATATATTTTTTTGTATTTTTCAAAAACATTTTGATATTTTTTTGGGAATTTTTATAGGTAAACATGGAATATATAGGCTCCATTTTATTTTTAATAGATAGGTTAAATGAAAAAAAGCTAAACTACGTGAATCTACAAGGCATGAAGCATCTAACCCTATTTTGTGGATTTTTAGGAGCACATTAGCTATTTAAAATAAATGGATAAAACACACAAAAATATGTCCTAGTAGGGGCATTTTTGCAATTAAAATAAAGTTCAGGGTGTCCTGTGCAAAATTAACAAAAATATACAATGAAATTAAAATTTTAATGAAATTACAAAAATGACAGGGTGTTCTATGCAGCTTGCTCATCACGTGGGACTACACGTGATGTACGTTGGGAGGGACCAAAATGTAAATACAAGACAATTCGGTGGTCTTTAAGCAATTTTCACAAAAAAATATATAACAAGCATTTCATTTTGTTGGACTTTTTTAAATACAAAACCCACAGGGTCTACTTGTAATTTTTCCACCTCACGTGGGATGACACGTGAGTTGATGTGGACTGGACCAAAGTGTAAATATAGAAAAGTCAGGGGTCCATTTGCAAAATGTCCACTTATTTATAAACATTAACTTTTATTTACAACATCAAATAATAAATACAAAAAGTGTAGGGCTAAATATGCAATTACCTCAAATATAGGCACGATCTAATGATCCTCCTGCCCTCACTTAGACACATGGCGCATTCTGGTAGGCCGGTACCCCTTTGAAGATGAGCGCTCAGGATCATATCTAGGGTCTTCATCAACGGTCGAGATGTGACGAGGATGGATGGTGGAGATCAAAACTGGAAATGCGCCCTTGATCGGACGGCTGCTGCTTCGCTCGAAGAATAGGGAAGAAGATCCCTACCTCCGAGCTTCGATTATCTATTTCTCCATCCTTCGACGGTCTTTTTCTTTGGCTAGATGCTCTATACGTTCGGGAGGTGTTCCGCAGCTGCTGGTGTGCACAAGAAGGTCGAGGATCCCATGAAGAGGCCTTGCAAGCTCGGGAAAGAAGGGGGCCCTAGGAACCTTCAAGTCAAATCGATTTGAGCCCAGGAGGGATCCTTTGAATGCATGACATGTACATGAAGAACAAGTGGCTCAAGGGCATTATCCTCTGCCAAGGATGAATCTGTTTGCGCAAAAAATGAGGTGGGCAGCGAGGTTTCCGATGAGGCGGCGGAGATGAACCTCGATTCGCAGAATCGAGGTGGTCCTGGTTGATTTATGCACGTGGGATGATCGGGAAGCGATGAGGGTTGATATGGAGGCCAAATGCACGACATAGACGGGGTGGATACGCACGGAGGAGCTTGCCGGAGCTCGACTCCGGCGAACTACGGGATGATTAATTAACCCTACTTTGATCAACTAAATCCTAAACTAATGACAAGGAATTAAACCTATGACTAAGATAATTAAACTAAATGATAAACGGACAACTCTTTTACATGGAATAACCCCGGGAGCAGGGTCGCCCGCGATGGGCGGTCGTGGGTGCACCCCTAGCTCCTAAAGCTCGGGTTGGGCTCGAGAACACTCCTCTTGTCACAAGGATCTCTCTTAGACGCTAACCCAAGGCTTACAGATATGTAATGATGGCCAAAATTGCAAGGAGACTCAGGGGTTTTATTTATTGACCTTATTGAGCACCCTTATTGACCGGGGGAAAAACGATGATTTGGGCGTATGTACACGTGATTAACGAGTGTGACGTGTATGTACAATGATCAATGATCATTTCTTGTGAAGGAAGTTAAGGTGAAAGATGGATGTGGCGGCCGGGAAAAAGGATAGAAACATGTTTGTGTCACGTCAACAAGCTGGAGGTCAAGTTGACCAGAGTCAACCAGCGGAGGGACCCGATTAGTCCAACTCAGCCCGTTAGAAGACAAATCAGGCTGATTTATTCAAAAATAATTAATTTAAAATAGTAAATGAGTTTATTAATTTTTGCATAAAATAAAAATATTTTATTAATTAATTTAGTATTTTATTATGATTTTTATTTTATTTTTTGGTTTATTTTTTAGTATTAATTTTTAATAGGGTATTTATAGGTATATTTGCATGTATTTTATACATTTTTATTTTTATTTTGCATATTTTATTTTATTATTTCATTCTTTTATTTATATATTTAGAAATTATTTTTGTGAGTATAAATCTATTTTTATTTCATTTTTATGATGTTATTTGTACATTTAAATAAATAGATATGTATATCTATATGTATATTTATAGCTATTTTACCTATGCATTATATACATCTTTTTATTTTAATGTATTTTTATGATTTTTAATTTGGTTTTGTAATTTTAATAGAATATGAATAACATTTAAAATATTATAAAAATATAAAGAATGAGGAAATAAAGGAATGGGTTTCCCTTTTATTTCTATACAATTATACCATAGGTATTTTGTCTATATACTTCCGTAGACTCATTTAAATTTATTTTTAATTTTATTTTTGGTTTTATTTTTCATTATATTTCATTTTCCATTTTTTTTTGGTTTCATATGTTATAAATAATGTTTACAAAATTATAAAAATATGAATTTGTGAAAATAATAAAAAATGAATAAAATGAATATTTTAATCGGTATAATATACAATAGGGGTCGAAAACCTAACTTTCACATAGTAACTCCAAAAAATATGAAACCACCATTATTAAATAGCTTGTGAAAAGTTATATACAAATAGATGTGATTTTGATATGTTTTCATTTTTTATTTGAAAGATATGGGTATGCGAAGTTTGGTTTTTGGCTTTTTATTTTGTGTATAAAATGTACACAGTGTATTATTTTTGTACAAACTCACTTTTTATTTTTATTCACATTATTATACATAAATTTTATATACAAATTTTCTTTATTTGATGAATAAATAATAAAGAATAAAATAGGTCTAAAAAATTCATAAACAATGAATAAAAGAATAGGGTTTTTATTATATTTCTGGCCCTTATCTCCCCCTACTTTATTCCTTGTCGACCAACTAAATTCTTGACTTGGTCTAAGGGTTTAGGGTCAAAAAATACTTTCAACATTTTATTCCCTTTTCTTTTCTTATCTTTATTCTATAATTTTGGCATTACAAACAGTATTATTTGCACAATAAATTTAATAAATGATGGATGCTATTATGTACAAAATAATGTTATTTACATGCATTAGCTAGGATTTTTAAGGCCAAAGTGATATAATAAAGGTGATGAAATAGAGATTCATCAAGGACTCATCAGGCACCATCTAGTGATTGTTAAGAGAGGATGTCCAGCCTAAGAAGAAGATGTCAATACTTCTCTATAGGTTGATATCTAACCAACCTCTTGTTGTAGGTCCTCTGCATAGGAATAGAGGTTTAAAGGTGTTAGATGAGTTATGTCAAGAGTTGACTTAATGAGATCGAGATAACCAAGACCTATGTTGTATACTGTCACGACATAGACACACATCCTCTGACCATATATAGATGTGTTGCTATATGTTTGAGTATGTACATTTGGCATATCAATAGGTTGATGTAATCAAGGTATATACATCGATGAGATGGTGTGAACACAAGGGCATATTAATAATACGATCTCTCAAAGGGATCATACATGTTCATTACTGAACCGAAAGACATGAGCTTACTCATGAGAAATCGGGATCAAATTCCATGCATGGTCATCTCGCTTGTAAGCTTGACCGAATTTGTAAGTTTGATATTTTGGAAAGTATATGATCAATACCCGGGTATGATATATGTTTTTGGAAAGTGTATGATCGATGCAACTCCCAATGCTTGAAATTGAATCTTATGATAAAACCCTGAAGAAGATAGTCTAAACAAGATCTAAAACTTCAGGTTTATTGTAGATCTTCCAGTATGCAGTATGTACATGTATTAGGAATACCTGAAGGTGATGTAATCATAAACGATTATATAACCATGATGCTTCCATTACGAGGGAGTGATGAGATATGTCTGAGATTTTAGTGACTTCTCTCAGTAGAGAAGTGATCTAATGTTAGTCCAAATGTTGGAAATTGATTTGAATGTGATTCAGATATAATTAGATGATTAGATTTACAGCTTTGATTCAATCAAGCATCTTTGAGAGGTCTCCGAGATCTGAATTTGAGATGTGATCTCAACATCCAAGTCACTATACATGGAATGTACAATCGCCATGTCCTTATCTCCAAGTATCCACGGATAAAGGGCATTATTCTTGAAAAAATTCAAGAATATTTCCATTAATAAATGTTTATCCAAGAATTGAGAAATGGATAACTAAATGTGATTTAATTACCATGAATAATATGAATGTGATTCATATTATTTAGATGTATGAGAATGATGATCAAAGATAACTAAATATAATTTAATTATCATGGGCATGAATAATGTGGATAACATTATTTATATTAATCATATACATTATAAATGTAATTTATAATATATTAGAGAGAGTTATTTATAAATAGCATTTACAATTAAAATGTTGATGTGAATTATATTCACATTGGATAATTAATTGAAAATGCATTTTACATTGTTTTGGTGTGCGAATATGATTCACAAATTTCCAATAGCATGATTGAATTACAAAATAATTTGGATGTATTTTTGTTAAATAATACATAAAATTTTTTGTATCAAACGAAGGATTATATGAGATATAAGATCTCATATAAGAGGAATGAAGAGGCCCCTTTCTGTAATAGGAGGGTGGACGCCCACTCTTGATTTAGGAGGCAAGGTGGTCATCCCACCTTAATTGGAAGGAGGCTTGTCTCTTTCCTAATCCTTCATGGCATATTGATTTGATTGAATTAATTTATATTGATAATTTATTCAGTATATATTATTAAATTATTTATTATGTTTTTATCATTGAAAGAAGCACAAATAAATCTCAACCATTGGATTTGTGTTGTCTATGGATTGAGATCCATGGTCTCCTAAAATATTATAAAAGAATAAACAACCCTAGCTCTTCTTTTATAACATATAATTCATAAGCTATCTCTATTTCTCATCATCATACACACCCCCACCCCTCTCTAAATTGGTTGTCTACTTTGTAACCTAGAGAGGATCGCCATTGTCGCTATGCCATAGTGTTGTCGCTTCTATCGCTCGTGAATTCTTTGTGTTCCTCAGTACCTCTAGTAAGCAAAGAAGACTTCGGATTTCGTGTGACAAAATCAGGAGATCCGTCGCTTAGATAAACATCTTCAATTGCGAGAAGGACACGTTTCATCAACGTGCTCGCAAGCATCTCCTCGGTTAGGTTAGACTTAATACATGTGGTCTCTTCGTTTAGAGGCTTTGATCGCAACCACGCTTCAAAAGGTTTCCGATATCTACTTTTGTGGTTTAGATGAAATAATCCAAGAAGTGTTCTTGGATCATATAGTCTCATGGCTTTAAAAAAAGTTTATATTTTGTTGCTGATGAATCTCCATTTCATAACCTTTATTCTGTCATTTGGCATAAAACCCTAGCTAAGCACGTAAATAGAATCAAATTGTACAAATTAACATCCATTTTCTATTCCATTTATTGTGTATAAAATACTATTTTTAATGCCAACATTATAGAATAAAGAAAAGAAATGGAAAATAATAAAATACCAAAGTTATTTTATGATCCTAAAACCCGAGACCTAAGCATCATGATGATTGGGTTGACAAGGAATAATGTGGGGAGAAATAAGGCCCAATAATACATTAAAAATTTCATTCTTTTATTCATCATCAATTCATTTTTGGGAATTATTTTATTTTTCTATACCTCAAATAAAGAAACTTTGTACATGAAAATTGTAGATAATAATATATGGAAAATACAAAATTGATTTCATAAAAAAATAATATACAATTTACATTTTGTACTCAAAAAAGCCAAAATCTCAACTTCCCAGACCCATATCTCACAAATAAAAACTTAAAATGTATGAAAATCACCTTTAATCAAATATAAATTTTAATATTTTTTGGATTTAAGGTGTGAAAGTTAGGTTTTAGACCCATATTGTATAGTTTACCTGTATAAAATATTCATTTTAATTTTTTTATTATATTTATAATTTTATATTTTTATAATTTTGTAAATATTATTCATAATATATGTACATATTAAGAATACGATAAAATCGTAAATAAAACATTAAAATAAAATATACATATAAAACACATAAATGAAATACCTATACTTATACTTATATATTGTATATACCTATTTATTTAAGTGTATATTTTATATCAAAAATACAATGAAAATATATTTATGTATATAAAAATAAGTTATAATTGTATAAAATAAGAAAATAAAATAGCAAAACCAAAAAATAAAAAATAAACATAAAATACCTAAAACATAGGTAAATATACCTATACGATAACCCTAAAAATAAACGTGTAATAAATAAGTTGAAAAAAATAAATAAAAATTGTAATAAAATATTTCAGAAAATATTAAACTTTTCTTATTTTATAACTTAAAATTAATAAAATCATGTATTATTTATTTGGAATTTACAATAATTTTAGGTATGATTTTTTTGGTTGGTCCACGTAGGCCAACCATGTTTCTCCCCCAGTTGACCTCGATCAACTCTCTGACCGAGGTCCTAGGGCTGTTAGACCTGCATTTGACCCCATGTTCTCCACTTTTTTTTCGATCGATGTAATCATAGATTCGAATTGAATTCTTCGTACTTTTGCCTCGATCATTGGGCTTTCACACACCTTTGATTTCTCAAGGAATGGATCACTGAGTCACCCTTTCTTTCTCGTTCTTCCCCCTGTTCCACCACCTGTAAAAAAGTAACCACCCGAGTCCTGTGATTTTTTAAATCCTTTTGGGCCCATCTTTGACCCCCTCTCTGGTGCTCCGAATCGAAGTCGATGATAGGGACTTCTCCAGGAGCTTGTATTGGAGTCAGGCGAGGTTCAAATGGCATTTCACCATCTCCGGCTACCACTAGTTGTGAGTTCATATCTCACCGGTTTTTAACCAACTTGAGGTACCTTCTCTTGCTTTCTAGCTTAGTTTCAATTTCTAGATTTATTTCCTACATTTCCTTTTGTTTTTATTGCATGAACTAGCATAATTAACCACCTTCGAAGTTTGTCGGAGCTTTGACCTCCGGCAAACCTCCCATCGTCAACAACCATGTTTGCCGACTTGCATGCCATCCCATTTAGTTCATCCTTGCCTTCTCTTCATTCCTAGACATCCCATACACTCAGATCCATCAGTAATATGGAGATCATAGGTCCTCCTCTGCCATCGCCTGAGACCTCTCCACTGCACCTCATTCCGCTCCATTTCACCACGAAAACACCTCTGGCCATGTTGTCTTTCCTTGATTATGCTAACCCTGCATGTGCCAGACACGATAGCCTAATTTGAGGCATTTTTGGGACGCAAGAACAACTCCAGGTAGCTCGAGCTCCAAGGGTTCCATTAGTATCCCTCAGATATTTTGGAGCTACCAAGATCATCGGTTGAGCAGTAGGAATGATCTGAGCCCACTGGAGGTGTGCTTGGAGGCCGGAGACGCATGTTGGACCTGATCGAAACTCGCCTAAGGTGAGTTCTTCTTCAGTTCTCCTCCACCTTCCAGGACTGTTCGATCAACCCAGTTCTTCCCAAGAAGCAGTAGTTGTTGGATGTGCTTCATCATAGCCCTCTGATCAGTCGCTGGGATCTAATCCCGACGATTCAACCTCGAATCATCATCGTGAAGCCCAGGGTGACTGCTGAAGATAATTTTTCACGGGTCTAAAGTAATCCACACAAAGCGGGATCACAGTGTCGCTGAGCGACCCGCAAGAAATCGGATCTTCGAACAACAATTAACCCACAACAGAAATCAAGCAATGAAAAGCGGTGCAGAGTTAAAATTTATTATAACTCTACAAAGGATGTGTATAGTGTGCAAGCAGTGTAGAGGTCGAACACAGGGAGCGGACAGGTAGAAGGGGTAAAAAATGCGCAAATGTGAATGTGAAGACTTGTCCATTTATGTTATTTTTTGTGGGTTTTTAATTTTATACTTTTTATTTTAATTTTTGATTTTATATTTTTATATTTTGGTTTTTTAATTTATGATTTTGTATTTTCTTTTTATATTTTATATTTTATTTTTATTTAAATAGACTATATAGATAAAGTAAGAAAAGAGAAGGATGAGGTATTTATAAAATTAGGTAAAAATAAGGAAAATTCAGGAAGTAAAATGTTTTTGGTCTTTTTATAATTTTCTAATATTTTTATGATTTTTCTAGATTTTTCCTAATTTTGTGGTATTTTTAAGGGAAAAATACTAGAAAACAATGAATAAAGTTGCTGGCCGAAATTAAAATAAGGATGAAAAATACTAAACAGTACCCAAATTCTCAAATTAATTTTAAATAAAGGTAATAGAATACGGAAAATTTAGAAATAGAGTTTATATTTTTAGAATTTTTTGTGGAATTTTTAAGATTTTATGAAGATTTTTAGATTTTTTAAATTTTTATGAGTTTTCTTTTGTATTTTTTAATGATTTTAGGATAGAAGTTAAAACACACTAAAAGACACAAAATATATTTTTAGGGAATTTTTCAAGAAGTTTTTATAATTTTTATGGATTTTATAATGCAAGTAATAGTGAAAATGCAAGTTTTTGAATTTTTATAAATAATAAAATGTAATATAAAATGTGAAATAAAAATATGTGTTAGAGAGCAATGCAACAGACAGCTATGGTAATTTTTTGGTGATTTTTAGGAATTTATAGATGCATGCAATAAATAGAAAAAGCAAAGAGAAAATGCATTCTGGTAGGGGCAATTTTGTAAATATGGAGAAGTTTGAGAACCACAATGTAATATTTCCAAAAAATAAACAACAATTTAGCAAAATTCAGGACTAATCCTAAATAGTCAAACACGTAAGGGCCTCTCTGCAAAAACCCACCCACACACGTGTGACGTAGCGCCTGGGGAGGACGGAAATGCAATATTTCAAAATCACGGGGCTGAGATGCAAAAATGCTAGAAATATATTAACTGTAAATAAAAGTTTTGAGATTAAAAAATTAAATTGCAAAATTCCGGGGTTGATCTGCAAAATTGCCAAGTCACGTGCGTGAAAGCACGCGACCTGGCAAGGGGTCAAAATGTAATAATACAAATGCCCAGGGGGCACATGCAAATTGTCCAAAATTTATAAAGCTAACTATGAAAGTTTAGTTACTGTTCACATAATACAAAACTTGGCCGGGCAAGAACTGCAAAATACCCAACCAGGCGCGGATCGAACGGCAGATATGATTCACTTAACTCCACGTGTCGATGCCAGACGCTGTGATGCCGGTTCGCTTCAATGCCCAGGATTCGATGTTCTTCAGATGATGGTCGGCCATGGGCGCACTCAATCCTACGGCTGTTGGCTCGTCTGGAGCCCTCGTCGATCGGACGAAGCGAGGCAGGGAGGAACTGGGAAGCATGCCGGGTCCGGCGAACTTCAGCCACTCCCTCCTCGGAACCCCGGCGGTGGATGGTGGGTCGGTGAGGTGCAAAATGCTCTGGGCGAGGAGAGCTATCTGCCGGAGCCTCCAAAAAGACATGGGCCTCACCGGAGCGCATTGGAAGAGAAGGAGGAGCGGAGTGCCTCCAGGTACCCCGGCGAGGCGCAAAATCGCTCCAGGCGTCCCTTAGTTCACAGCCTGCAAAACAAAGAGTCAAGAGGGGGTCGCAGGCAAACTACCGCGACCCTCCAGATGGCAGAAGTAGGTAGAAACGGCTTGGAATGGATGCTCACCGGAGCCAAGCCCCGACGAGCGGCGGCTGGGATGGTTAAATGGGCGAAATGCAGATTTGGAAATGGGTAGTTGATACTAATCACTACGGCGAACCTAGAAATGCAAGAAAAGTGAAAGGAAAGCAAACCTCGAGGGCAAGAATGCCCGAGATGAACCTCACGGCGGCTCACTACCGGAGATGGTGTGGAACACCCCTCGGCGCCGCTCCGCTGCACCTCCAACGAGTGAGGAGAGCTTGTTGTCACTCTCTCGATCCTCAGTCCACGCGTAGAAGAAGAAACGGGCCAAAAGAGGGATCAAAGGGAAGAAGGAGGTGACGGGTGGAGTTTTGAAAGATGGTGAATAGGGTGCAAAGATCGAGGGTGGCAGCTCGATTCAGTGATCTAAAGTCCAAGGAGACCCTTGGGCGTGTATCCTTGATATGTGGGCATGAAAAGTCATGAAGAAATCGAAGCCAAACAATGAAAGGAATAGCCTCGAAAAAAGGTCGAAAGTGGCCAAAAAAATGCAGGTCTGACCTGCCAGACCTCGGTCAGAGAGTTGACCGAGGTCAACCAAGGAAGAAATCTGGTTGGTCCATGTGGACCAACCAGAAAAACCTTGAAAAATAATTGTAAATTCATTTAAAAATAGAAACGAATTAATTAATTTTTTATTATTAAATAAAAAATGATTATTATATTATAAACTATTTTATTATGATTTTTAATTATTTTTTAGAAGTGTATAAATACAAGTTACCTTTTTAAGCTTGTATAGGTATATATATCTATATATTTAATGTTTTATTTTATTTTGTATATTTAATGTATTTATTTTTGTTTATTATTTTATATATTTATAAATATTTTTATGCCATCCTGGTGTTTTGACGAATGGTCACTGTAATGGGAAGACCTGAGGACGGGCCCCTCCATTATCAAGAAAGTCAACTCGCTGCTAACGTCATTTCCGGGCTCACATCTCTCCAAAAACCTTGTCTTCTTGGCTCTTCTTTTCTATGTGTTCCGTCTTCGGAAATGAAAAGGGCTCCCCCACTTTTGTCATCCCCGACCTAATTCATGATGAGCCCACCAACTTCCTGGCGAGATGCCTCCGGTTAAAAACAACCGACATGTCAAGATCAAAATTCGAATTGCTTCCTCTTCCTGGTCAGAGACCACTGTGTTCGCGTTGGCGGTCCAACAAAGAAGGCTTAGGGCTCAATTGAGATATATGGTTGATGGGCTTTCTGAAGACTGACCCGATCTGCCATTAGACTTCCAGCTTCTGGAAGGCCAAAACAAAAAAAGTACTTAAATAGATTTTTATTTTATTTTTCTGATGTATTTTGTACACTTAATAAAATTGAAATAGTAATTATAAAGGTATATGTACAAGTTTTATACCTAGGTATGTTACAAGTATTTTATTTTGTATTTTCTTTATGTTTTTATTACAGTTTTAATATACATAAATATTATAACTATTATTTACAAAATTATAAAATTATAAAATAATAATAAAATGAATATTTTTAATCTGTACAAGTATACAAGTGGGGGTCCAAACTCAACTTTCAAACCGTAACTCCGAAAAATACGAAACCACCTTCATTAAATAGTTTATTTCAAACTATATACAATTAAAGGTGAGTTTGGTACATTTCAAGTTTTTATTTGCAAGATACAGGACTAGGAAGTTGGGATTCTGGAATCTTATTCAGATCATAACTTTCTATCTGTGTATTATTTTTGTGTGAAATCATTTGTATTTTTCTATATTTAATTATCTACAATTTCATGTTCAAAGTTTCTTTATTTAAAGTATAAAAAGTGTAACCAAAAATAGGTACCAAAATGAGTAAAGAATGAATTAAATAAAAGGTATTTTTATTGTATTTTGGCCATTATCTCCCCCTACTTTATTCCTTGTCGACCTAGTCATCGAGATGCCTCGGTCTCGGGGTTTCGGGTCATAAAATATTTACAATATTTTAATCTTTTTCTTTCCTTTCTTTATTCTATAATTTTGGCTTTAAAAACCACATTTTATACAATATTTACACAATGATGCATGAATGCTAAAATGCCTAAATTAAGCCTATTTGCACGCATTTACTAGGGTTTTTAAGGCCAAAAGATGATAGAATAAAGATGATGAAACGTAGCTTCATCATCCCCCTATACTTGCCTTTGCTAGTCCTGGCAAACACTTATGCAACAAGTGCAGAAAAGAAATATGAAGAAAAGAAAAATAAAAAAATTGGATTAAGTTTAACAATCAAACTTGTCTTCATAAAAGCAAAGTTTGGAGCTCAAGTCAGACCTTTGAAATTTTAGTGCAGGCGGAACCTTAATGAGAATCGGATTTGAAATCCAACAACCTTCGAGAATCCCAAAACTCTGCTCAAGTCTCCTCAATAGCCAGGTCAGAAATATTTCAACTCATACGCAAACCCTTACGACTATGAATCTGACTCGTACAGTGTAAGTGATAGTGGCTCTCCCCAACTGGAATGACAAAGAGACTGACTTCTCCAATATGACAACCCAATGATTCCCCAATCCAACAACTCATTCCTCAAGGAGCACGGTATTCCCTTCTAAGTTCAAGTGGCAACCAGCTCAAGAGGAGGGGTGAAGAGAAGAATGGACGGTAGCCAGTGTAGCTACCTATCCTAGGACGCAAGACCAGTGTAGTCAAGTCATCCAGCTGCAGGCTCACATGATTTGACTTTGAAGCTCAAGCTTGCTTATTTGACTTTACACATATGTACACTTCGGCAGGCATTTTGATTTTTGTACATGCCTATCTATTTTTTGGAGTTTTTGCTTTTTGTATTTTTTTTCTTTGGATTACTATATACGGCAGCATTTACATAGGGAATTTTTCCTCTTGAGCCAGTAAACTATCCCTCTTTTGAAGTTTTATTGCAACCCACAGTCTCATGTCCTCAAAACTCATCATCACCGGACGGGTTGGGATGCACTTCCCTCCTAGAGGAGGACAAGTGTTTCCACTTATGTCCGTCTCATACCGACAAATCCAACCTCCTCACCAACTCCAACTGAGTTGAGCCAAGTGAAAGGTGCATGTGTCCAAGTTAGGTAATTATCAACAAGAGTCATGCGTGTGCTCCAAAATACTCTACTTAGGCAGTCAAGAATCCATTGAGCGAGGTTCGTGATTCTCAAAGAATTAAGTCAACTAGACCAAAAGTACCTTAATTCCAGCTCCTATATAGGTTCCTGTTAATTAGGTACATTTAAGGTCCAATCAATCTCCAATCTTCGGATTTTATTTAGACTCGTTCAACTATTAAACTCAATCCGAAAAATGCTCATGCTATGCAAATGCAGAAAATATTTTTGTGATGCAATTTTCAAAGATTCTGAACTTTTTATGGGTTTTTGAAAAGAAGATGCATATGCATTTTTTGTATTTTTCAAAGAAATTTTTCAAATGTTTTTTTGTATTTTAATTTTGTAAATGTTTTTGGGCTTTTTTGAAAATAAAAGGGTTTGGCTAAAAACTAGGTACAAATATTTACACGGGGATGCATCTTATATTTACAAGAAGTGGATTTTAAGAATTTACAAGGGTAAGTGGTCGATTTTATAAATATATATATCGTGAATTTTTGGTGAGATGTATGTATTCCTCAAATTTATTTGACAAAGGTTTTTCAAACAATTTTGAAAACTATAGTCCAAAATAATTTTTACAAACAATTTTTACAAACATGTACATACATTTGAAAATCATTTTGCAAAGGTTTTCCAAATAGTATATATAGATGTTTCAAATGTTTTTACAACCCTTTTTTAAACCGTTTGCAAATCGTTTTTCAAACCTTTTTATTTCACACAAAGAAAATAATTTTTCAAACAAAATGTTTTTACAAAGGTTGAAAACATGTAACAAAATGTTTTCCAAATAGTTTTCAAAGGATTCTTCACAAAGATTTTCAAACAATTTTTCCAACATTTTGCAAAAAATATTTTCACTTGATTTACTAATCATTAGATATAAAAAGAATCTGAGGAATAATCACATCTTTTTATTAATGTTTTTAATGAATTGAATTGTATTAATTAGCCATAATTATTAAGAAATACGAAAGTACGAGTTATGGCTAAAGTGTATGCGTAGTATACGCCCCCCCCCCATACTTAGCTTGAGCTATGTCCTCATAGATCAGAGAGAAAAGAGAATACATAACTCGTACTGAGTATAGAAAAGTCTAAAGAATACATGAATAAGGGGTGAAGGAATGAACGACTGAAAAGTTGACCGTCCCCCCTATACTTAGGATCAAGTAATCCTAAGTATAGCAGACTATACACAAAGCTGGGAGGGTCAAGGGTGGGAATGAACAGATCGTACTCAGACTGTCTTCCCCCTATACTTAGGGTAAGATAACCCTAAGTATAGACAAGAAGAGGAGACAATTGAGAGGATCAAAGAATAGAAGATCTCGGGGTGCACACCCCCCTATACTTAGGACAAAGTACGTCCTAAGTATAGAAGACTGACAAAAAGGGGCGACACCTTTTTTGGTAGACAGAGAAGATAGAAGAGGAAAAGAAGAAAAGAAGAAAAGATATCAACAGATGGAAGAAAATAGACAAGAATGTACGCATCACTCCCCCTATACTTAGGGTAAAAGAAGCCCTAAGTATAGGAAACAACAAGAGCGACGAGACGGAACAATGAATGAACACTCGGCTCGTCCACCCCCTATACTTAGGACAGAGTACGTCCTAAATAAGGCAAACACGAGAATGGGTGGACAAGCAATACGGTAGAGGGAAAGAGGTAAACAAAGGAGGATGTACAACAGAGGTGGATATACACGGGATCAAGAAGGTTGAAAGTGAACCTTCTTGCGGGATCGCTGAGGAATGGATCTAGTGCAGATCGACGTCGGGGGTCCTCAGATAACACAAACCAATCAGGGTCGACAGGGTGATGGTCCTCAGTGTCCCTAGGGTGTGAAGGCACAGACGGATCAGAGAAATAAGTACGACTAGGTCCGGCCTTGGGAGTCTCGCTGATATCGAAGTGGAATGGGACGAACTCATCATCATCGGAAGAAGGGTAATTTGTGTCGTCCTGTGAGGTCTCGTCCAGGTCAAAACCAAAAGGAACGAACTCATCAGTGCAAGTAGTCGAACTCTGTTCGTCCTCAATAATCTCAACTGGATCATCTTTCTCATCAAAAGGCTCGAATTCCCGAATAAAGCAATCAAGTCAAATTCGGCCTTTGTCTCATTCGAATCTAAATAAACAGGAGCGGACTCATCGGTGAAGGAAGTCAAGTCATGTCCGTCTTGTCTAGTCTCTACATCTGCCCTCCGCCTAATGGTCTCAATCGTGTAAATCCTGCGGATGTCATCAACACATCGCCAAACAAAATAAGCAGAAACACTGAGGTCTATGCTTTCCGAGGCTTCCTCCTTGGAGAGGAATTCTCGAGTTTTGTCATCGGTCATAAAGAAGGTCTCTCTGATATCCTCATAAAGGTCATAGGCCTCAGGGTTACCAGAACAGGTGTGGTCGCATCAGGTGTCGGTCTCTAGTCAACGGTCTGTGTGGTGATCAAGACTTCGCTTTCGTCAACAGGACGGAAACGAATCTCTCCTGATCCATAATCAATAACGACCCTCGCAGAGGTGAGGAATGATCGTCCCAGGATGATTGGAGAGTGCTCCCCTGTGGAGGTCTCCATGGGCAACACGACAAAGTCAACATGGTAGCTCGTGCCCTGAATCGAATGACGATGTTTTCAAGGATACCCTTCGGCCTCTTGATTGATCCATCAGCAAACTGAACGATCATCCTGGTCTTCTTGAGAGGCCCTAAGTGAAGAGACTATACCAACGAGAAGGGTAATATGCTAATCGAAGCACCCCCGTCGAGGAGAGTGTGATCACATGTGTGGTCAGAGATGGTGCAGCTAATGAAAGGTGTGGCAGCGTTCCTCTTCCTAGGAATGGGACGGTGTGTGATGGCGTGGGCAGTGGCCATGGTCAAGATATGACGCTCAGATGTGCTCCTCCACTTTCTCTTCTTGGGAAGAGGAGCAGATAAATCAGTCATGGCCTGCTGAAGTGGGGCACGTATGATCTCATGAATAGTGGCCACCACTTCAGGTTCAGTCAACATCTTTTTGAATTTTTGGACTTCCTCCATACAAGGGAGAAGGTCAGAATCAGCATATACACGAGGCATGCCAAGAGCAGTCTGTACAGCGGCATCCTCGGGTTCAAAGGTGGGACAGGGTGTGCATGGATGTGTGGTCAAAGGATCTGGCAAAGGTTCCCTCTCCTCACAGTCTGAATCAATCACGTGTCTCCCGAACTCTTTTTGTATTTTTAAATTTTTCTCATTTTTTTTTGTATTTTGGGTGATTGCAAGCTCTCATGATAATCCTCAAATGATTCCAAATCATCAGATCGTGAAGCATCAATGTGGCTCTTATTCATGTAGGTGAGGTTGTCAATCCTCAAATTCATTTGCTACATGAACTGGGTCAAGGTCTCAAGTGTGGACATCGTGAGAGGTGACTCCAACAGGTCAGTCTCGGGTGAATGTGAAGGTAGAAAATACGGAGGTGATGGTGGATGTGGGTAGTAGTCCGAGTCCTGATACTGCGGTTGAGGCGGATAAGTACAAAAGTCAGGAGCAAAGTCCTCCTGGAAAAAAGGAGCTGGATCAGCTGGAGTGAACGAAGGATCCATAAATTCCGGATAAAAGACGCTCCAGGGGTCCATCTCGAAACAAGAGGGAAATGATTGGGAGAGCACGAAGGTCAAGTCAAGAGAGTGAGAACAAGGCGCAAATGTGCAGAAATGATCTAGTATGCACACAAGCAATCACAAACAAACTCTCACAAAACGAACCCTCGATTCACCTACTCAACTCGGTAGAGACCAAAAAGTCGGTCTTTTTATCTTGTCTGTTTTATAGTTAGGTGAGAAGTCAAAGATTTGCACACACACTTAGGGGTTGAATAGGATTTGGGCACTAGTCCTTAGGGTGTGCGCGAGCAAGTAAAAGCGAAGACAATGAGGGGATTACTCACCCCAATACAAGATTTTTCTATTTAATCGGATTTTAGGGTCAAGTAATGTTAGCAGTCCCAATTTTATTTGTTATCACCTTTTTTTGGATTTTTAATAAGAATGCACGATCCTATCGGGGAGTCAATTCCTTTAAGCACCTAGGTGATCAAAATCAGAGGTAGAGAGGCAGAAAAGCAATGCAAGCGGCAAAACGATGATGTATGCTAAAGCGTAAATGCTCACCTTGCCTCCAGCACTCTACATGCAAGGATGCTCAGCAAAATTGAAACTTATCTATATGCAAATGCAAGCCGATGAAATCGACCTAAGTTTCAGAAATTGCTATTATCGTGAAGAACCGATGCTAATGACTCAGAATGGAACCGAAATGTCCGGTCTTGGAGTTTCCTCGGTGCCCACCAAGGTGGGTCCTGCACGCGCTGTATGGAGAACTCTCGCGGCGTGGTGGTTCCGAGACTAAGTGAGAAGCAGTTTAACTTTGACTAAAGTCCAAACAAGACATATAAGCATATGCAAATATATTAGGTGTTTGGCCTTAATCTATCGCAAGCAATCCTAAAAACTAAGGGCTCAATCACACAAAGTAAGGAAAACAAAATCAAGAAAATAAAGGGAAAAAATGCGATGAAAACCGATAAAACCGTGATGAGCCCCCAAGTGAACAAACACTTCGAAATTAGGCCCGAGTGTCCAAGAGTCCTAGAGAGTCTTGTATTATTACAAATTAATGTCTCTCTCTCACAAAAATTACACAAATAAATGTACAAGAATAAATGGAGCTCGGTCTTCAAAAATCTCTAAGTCTTCTAGGTGCTAGGCTGGCAGACTGTCGCCGGCTTCACGTGGGTACGTAGGTGCCTAGGGTGGAATGCCTCCCTCGATCCGCGGTTCCTCGCACAAATTCAACAAAAGAGGAGGTTAGACAGCTCAACAGATATATCACAAATAAGGAAAATAAAATAAACGAAAATAAAAGCCGCAAAAATAGACAAACAATCACAAACACAAGTACAAACCCGAACTACGCGCTGTTGCTCCCCGACAACGACGCCATTTGTTGAAGACGATTTTTCACGGGTCTAAAGTAATCCACACAAAGCGGGATCACAGTGTTGCTGAGGCGACCCGCAAGAAATCGGATCTTCGAACAATAATTAACCTACAACAGAAATCAAGCAATGAAAGGCGAGAGTTAAAATTTATTATAACTCTACAAAGGATGTGTATAGTGTGCAAGCAGTGTAGAGGTCGAACACAGGGAGCAAACAGGTAGAACGGGGCAAAAATGAGCAAATGTGAATGTGAAGACTTGTCTATTTATGCTATTTTGTGGGTTTTTAATTTTATACTTATTTATTTTAATTTTTGATTTTATATTTTTATATTTAGGTTTTTAATTTCTGATTTTGTATTTTCTTTTTATATTTTATATTTTCTTTTTATTTAAATAGACTATATAGACAAAGTAAGAAAAGAGAAGGATGAGGTATTTATAAAATTAGGTAAAAATAAGGGAAATTCAGGAAGTAAAATGTTTTTGGTCTTTTTATAATTTGCTAATGTTTTTTTTTATTTTTCTAGATTTTTCCTAATTTTTTTGGTATTTTTAAAGGGAAAATACTAGAAAACAGTGAATAAAGTTGTTGGCCGACATTAAAATGAGGATGAAAGATACTAAACAGTCAAAATTCCTCAAAATAAAGTAATATAATAGGGAAAATTTAGAAATAGAGTTTATATTTTTAGGATTTTTGTAGAATTTTTAAGATTTTTATGAAGATTTTTAGAGTTTTTATATTTTTATGGGTTTTCTTTTGTATTTTTTAATGATTTTTGGAAGAAGTTAAAAGACACTAAAAGACGTAAAATATATTTTTTTGGGAATTTTTCAAGAAGTTTTTATAATTTTTATGGATTTTATAATGCAAACAGTAGTGAAAATGCAAGTTTTTGAATTTTTATAAATAATAAAATGCAATAAAAATAAGAAATAAAAATATGGTGTTGGAGAGCAATGCAACAGACAACTATGGTAATTTTTTGGTGATTTTTAGGAATTTATAGATGCATGCAATAAATAGAAAAAGCAAAGAGAAAATGCATTCTGGCAGGGGCAATTTTGTAAATATGGAGAAGTTTGAGGGCCACAATGTAATATTTCCAAAAACATAAACAACAATTTAGCAAAATTCAGGAACAAAACCTAAATAGCCAAACATGTAAGGGCCTCTCTGCAAAAACCCACCCACACACGTGCGACGCACGCGCCTAGGGAGGACAGAAATGCAATATTTCAAAATCACGGGGTTGAGATGCAAAAATGCTAGAAATATATTAACTGCAAATAAAAGTTTTGAGATTAAAAAATTAAATTGCAAAATGCCCGGAGTTGATCTGCAAAATTGCCAAGTCACGTGCGTGAAAGCACGTGACATGGCAGGGGTCAAAATGTAACAATACAAATGCCCAGAGGGGCACATGCAAATTGTCCAGAATATATAAAGCTACCAATGAAAGTTTAGATATTGTTAACGTAATACAAAACTTGGCCGGGCAAGAAGTGCAAAATACCCAACCAGGCGCAGATCGAACGACAGATATGATTCACTTAACTCCACATGTCGATGCCAGACGCCACGATGCCGGTTCGCTTCAACGCCCAGGATTAGATGTTCTTCAGATGATGGACGAGCCTGGGCGCACTTGATCCTACGGATGCTGGCTCGTCTGGAGCCCCTCGTCGATCGGACGGTGGGAAGCGAGGCAGGAGGAACTGGGAAGCACGCCGGGTCTAGCGAACTTCAGCCACTCCCTCCTCGCAACCCTGGCGGTGGATGGTGGGTCGGCGATGCGCAAAATGCTCTGGGCGAGGAGAGCTATCTGTCGGAGCCTCCAAAAAGACGTGGGCCTCACCGGAGCACACTGGAAGAGAAGGAGGAGCGGAGCGCCTCCAGGTACCCCGGCGAGGCGCAAAATTGCTCCAGGCGTCCCTTGGTTCACAACCTACAAAACAAAGAGTCAAGGGGGGTTGCGGGCAAACTATCATGACCCTCCAGATGGCAGAAGTAGGTGGAAACGGCGTTGGAATGGATGCTCACCGGAGCAAGCCCCGGCGAGCAGCGATTGGGGTGGTTAAATGGGCGAAATGCGGATTTGGAAATGGGTAGTTGATACTAATCACTACGGTGAACCTAAAAATGCAAGAAAAGTTAAAGGAAAGCAGACCTCGAGGGCAATAATGCCCGAGATGAACCTCAAGGCGGCTCACTGCCGGAGATGGTGTGGAACGCCCCTCGGCGCCGCTCCGCTGCGCCTCCAACGAGTGAGGAGAGCTTGATGTCAATATCTCGATCCTCAGTCCACGCAAAGGAGAAGAGAAACTTGCCAAAAGAGGGTTCAAAGGGAAGAAGGATGTGATGGGTGGAGTTTTGAAAAATGGTGAACTGGGTGCAAAGATCGAGGGTGGCAGCTCGATTCAGTGATCTAAAGTCCAAGGAGACCCTTGGGCGTGTATCCTTGATATATGGGCATGAAAAGTCGTGAAGAAATCAAAGCCAAACGATGAAAGGAATAGCCTCGAAAAAAGGTCGAAAGTGGCCAAAAAATGCAGGTGTGACAGGCCAGACCTCGGTCAGAGAGTTGACCGAGGTCAACCAAGGAAGAAATTTGGTTGGTCCACGTGGACCAACCAGAAAAAACCTTGGTAAAAATAATTGTAAATTCATTTAAAAATAGAAAACGAATTAATTATTTTTTATTATTAAATAAAAATGATTATTATATTATAGATTATTTTATTATGATTTTTAATTATTTTTTAGAGGTGTATAAATACAAGTTACCTTTTTAAGCTTTTATATGTATATATATTTTAATGTTTTATTTTTATTTTGTATATTTAATGTATTTTTTTGTTTATTATTTTATACATTTATAAATTATTTTTATGTTCTTAAATATATTTTTATTTTATTTTTATGATGTATTTTGTACACTTAATAAAATACAAATAGTAATTATACTGGTATATGTACAGGTATTATACCTAGGTATGTTACAAGTATTTTATTTTGTATTTTTCTTTATGTTTTTATTCCAATTTTAATATGCATAAATATTATAAATATTATTTACAAAATTATAAAAATATAAAATTATAAAAATAATGAATGATAAATAAAATGAATATTTTAATCTGTACAAGTATACAAGTGGGGTCCAAAACTCAACTTTCAAACCATAACTCCAAAAAATACGAAACCACCTTCATTAAATAGTTTATTTCAAATTATATATAACTAAAGGTGAGTTTGGTACATTTCGAGTTTTTATTTTCAAGATATAGAACTGGGAAGTTGGGATTCTGGAATCGTATTCAGATCATAACTTTTTATCTTTGTATTATTTTTGTGTGAAATCAATTTGTATTTTTATATATTTAATTATCTACAACTTTCATGTTCAAAGTTTCTTTATTTGAAGTATAAAAAGTGAAACCAAAAATAGGTCCTAAAATGAGTAAAGAATGAATTAAATAAAAGGTATTTTTTATTGTATTATGGCCCTTATCTCCCCCTACTTTATTCCTTGTCGACCTAGTCATCGAGATGCCTCGGTCTCGGGGTTTCAGGTCATAAAATATTTACAATATTTTATTCTTTTTCTTTTCTTTTCTTTATTCGATAATTTTTGCTTTAAAAACCGCATTTTATACAATATTTACACAATGATGCATGAATGCTAAAATGCCTAAATTAAGCCTATTTACACGCATTTACTAGGGTTTTTAAGGCAAAAATGATAGAATAAAGATGATGAAACGTAGCTTCATCAGTGACATGTGGATAAATGACTCAATCCAGACCGTCTGCTTGCGCCTTGTGTTCGGTATTTTGCATATTTTTACCTAGTAGTTTTTGTATTTAATATTTGATATTCAAACATTCACAAGCCTTTATTATAATTGTTTAATATTTATAGTAATGCCCATGATCTTTATTTTAAATATATATATATGCCCCTACTAGTTCAATGATTTTTTGTGCATTTCTTCCGTTGATTAAACATAGTGTTTGTGCTTAAACAATTACCAAAAAATAGAGTTAAGCTCTTGCTACAATATATTTCCACTTTCATATTTTTAGATTTGTAATTTATGACTTCTTAACATTTATTAAATCTAATAGAGCATAATTTTTCCATGTTTAGCTAAAACACTCCATAAAATATAAAATCATAATGAAAAATTCTCAAAAAAATATTTTTTTTATTTAATTTTTTGAACATTCAGGCCAAAAATCACTAAAAATGGAAAAAGAAAACTCTTAAAAATTTTAAAAAGCTCCAAAATCCATTATAAAAATATAAAAATTCCTAAAAACTCCAAAAATATCATTTTTTTATTTTGTAATTTTATATTATTTATCAATTAAAATTTATTCATAAATTTTTGTATATTATTTGATATTTTTAATTTCCATTTCAATTCTACCTATTTATTTAATCCCTTATTTGGGATATTTTTGACTTTAAAACTATAAAAATAGCAAAAAATCCTTAAAAATTACAAAATAGTAATAATTATTTAAATCCCAAAAATTTTCAATTCTGTAATTTTTATTTATTTTTAATTGTATTTATATCTATATTATCCTAGATTTTTATATAGCCTTATATATTATTTATATTTTATAAAAAGAAAATGGAATAAAAAATATAAAAATATAAAAACAAAATTAAAAATATAAAAACAAAAATAAAAAATCAAAAACTAAAAACCCACAAAAATACATAGAAGCACACATTTTTGCATTCACTTGCGCCATTCTCCCGTTTACTCCTTGTGTTCGACCTCTACATACTTCTAGATTATACACATTTATTGTAGAGTTATAGTAAATTTTAACTCCATAAATTTTGATTTTCATTACTTAATTCTTATTGTGGCTTAATTGTTGATTGAATCAGGGTTCGCCTGAGATCACTTCAACGACTGTTGATCCGCCCTATGGATTTACAAGACCTCGACAAAATCCCGTTCATCAACTGTCCCGAATAACTAGTGTGACTGGTCTCTCCCAATCGCATATGATGTGATCTTCACGCTTTAGTGATGCGCTTAAAGTTCTTTCGATAACCATCTAGATTAATTCCCTATTCAAGAGTTGTACCTAGAATGAGGCGACCGAGTTAGACACTAAGAGTCAAAGTCTGGACATTGTCTTGCGGAACTCAAATAATTAAGTCCAAGACCTGAAGCTTCTAAAATCCTATTTCTCAGTGAAGTTACTCTGAAAATTATGTGAATTAAGGTCAATTCAAGACCACTCTTGATTTCTATTCACAATTTGGTTTTGAACCCATGGCTTTTCACCGATGCAGATGCACATTTTGATTTTGTGATTTTTTATTATTTTTATTTTATGATTTTTTGATGAAATTTATTTACAATATTCTCATTGTACAGATTTCTACTCATTAGAAAAAAATTCCCAAGTTTTACAATGCAATACCATATAATACCATATAATAAAGTGCAATGCCAAGTTAGTCACAGCAAATGCAATACCATAAAATATAGTGCAATGTAGAATATATACACGAATGCAACTCTCTCCCTCCCCTAAGCTTAGCGCATGATAAGTATAGGAAGATGCAAAATAAAAAGATGAGGGAGGTTGAAGTCGGTATCCCCCTATACTTACGCTCTTGGTCAACCTAATTACAGAAGGGAGAAAAGTAGGGCAGTCGAGGTAAAGAAGAGTGAAGGTGGTTATAAAAAAAAGGTGTGCATCAATCCCCCATCCGATGAGATCGTAGCAAAGGTGCCGGTATTCAAGGAGGTTTTCAGTAGATTTTCATTCATACGTGTGAGGAGGGAATATAGAAATGAAGAATGTGACAAGATTCCCAACCATTGTCGGAGTCAGCCTTGGAATAGTAATGTTCAGTAGAGGCTCTCCAACTAATTCTTCTCTGTTGTTGCTTACTCACATGTTCAACGAACTCGACCTCGGATGATGATGATTACAATATATATAGAGATAATATGATCTAATTATGGGATTTTCAACCGTTAAGATTGACCTATAAACTTCAAATTCACATTCCCTACATATAGGAGCGAGAATATCCATAATTGCGCACAATCAATTAAAATCTCTGATCATGATTTTATAATCAAGTAAATATCGATTACATATTTTATGATTACTAATCATTCTTGTTAAGTCACCTGAATATAACTTAACTAATTATCTACATGAACCAAGCGAATCATATAGAAGTGTATTGGGTACATATAGCATTGAATATAACACATTGATTTGACTCTACAAAGTCTCACTTTTTATTGGGAAGAAAAGGGGAGGGAGAATAGTATAAATTTCCCACTCATTATTGCATGCAATAGCCTCCCACGTACAACCCATTACCTTCCCCATGCATGGAGCCCCATCTTCATCCCTTCCCCATGCATATTCATTTAAATCTTGTCTTTATTTGCATGGGGAGTCCCCATTCATAGCCGCACAAAGCAAGCATAAAAGGGGGGCCCCTATCTCACGCATATAACTCTCCCCTCTCGTGGTTCGTTTTCATGCATGCACAGGCTTCTCTCTCGTCTCTCCCTCCCCTTCCATTCTCTCCTCACTCACGGACGTATACCCTCTCCTCACGCACAGCACCTTCGCCCCCATTCTTTTTCTCGTCACTCATGCACTCTCTCTCTTAAGATATGCTATCACTCTCGTCTTTGTTCTCTTCTGCAGGTACTAAAAAAGCATATAATACAGGCGCAAAAATCAGCTGAAACTCGCTCTTGGATTCATAGCATACGCGCACCATCCTCCTCTTCGAAAGTGCTCCTCCAGTCTGCGCGTGTCTAGCTGCCGGTATCTTCTTCCTCGCGCGTGTCTAGCTGCCGGTACCCTCTTCCTCCTTGCGGTACTCCTTCAGCTCACATCGACGCCACCTCGCTACAACCTGCAGTTGTACGCCAAGCCTGCGACCTCTCCTGTGTACGCCATCTCCACTGTGGATCACAACACTTGCGGCATTCCCACCCCCCTCGTGGGCGTCATTGGCTGCAGCAACAAGTAGCTGCACACGCAGGATCAACCGTTCGCCAGTGACCACTCTTTGTGCGCGCATCCTCGACTACAGCTGTGCGCGAGTGCGTGTCCGATCACTCCCCTCCATCGCGCTCCACCATCTCACCGGCGTCCAGCAACCTCGCCGAACGGAGCATCGCTGCCGCCCTTGGCTCCGCGCATCCCCCATGCCTGTACGCATGGCCTCCAGCCTGACGTTCTGAGTGTGACTACCTCCCAGCACGCTCGTGAGACCTTCCTTCACACCATCTCATCCAACCGCGAGTACATTCTCTACGTGGGTGCAACTTGCATTGCACCCCACGTATATGCATAAGAGGATTAAAATCTCTCTCTCACTCTCTTTATTTCATGTCCTTTTTTATGTCAATTGCATTATTTTATGTCTTGATCTTTTCTTCATTTTAAACATTTCTATCATATAACTTTGTCTCTCCATTATCTAAGCATACTTAATTCTAAGCAATTATCACATTCATTAAAATGTTGAATTAAAAGTTGCAAACTTACTTGGTCCTTGTGGTTCGACACCCGACTTGCTCTTTACTTAATTCTGTTTATGTCATGGCATTGTCGAGTTAACAAATTATATTTGTTTGATGAGATTATAAGTGTGCACAACGACAAGTAAAAATCAATCATTAAGTCACGCAAAATCTTGTCAACAGATGATGAATAGTCTAATAAAGAATTATTCGCCTAGTCGTATCATATTACATCAGTCCGTGTACAATACATGAGGCGGAGTCTTTAGAATCGTTTAGGACTATGACGATGTACTTAGTCGGATTGCTAGAACCTTAATCACAAAGAGGAGAAGGACCGGAGTGCTTATTCCCTCTACTAGCAATAAGACTAGAGGAAGTGGCCTTTCTGAACTGAGTTTGTGAGGTGATGGACATTGGTTCTTCATCAGATGAATCACCGTGTATGTTGTACATCTCCTGTAAGGTTAATACACGTCCTGAGTATATAATGGTTCTCAAAGTCGATTTTGGCATTGTCAGCTTAGGCGTCGAATCACAATAATGATCAAGGAAGATCGAAATAATTGTGACCAAGTTTACTGAATTTGATGCGTCTAGGTTAAGCTCATTCACCATGGTAACAACGTGGGTAGCCTCGACAATCGGATCCTCAGGTGTCTCTCCTTTGGTTGTGTCTGAGGTCTGTAGAGAGGTCTGTTCTGGTGAGGAGTCTGTCTCGATGGGTTCTGTTGTGTCACAAATTTTGGTTTCCTGTTCGGTTGTCTCAAGGTTAAGCGTGTCTTCGAGAGTTTGATATTATGGTCCTGGTTCGGGAATTTTATGTCTTGACTCTTGCAACCAATAGTCGCTCTAGCAGAGGCTAAGAATGACTTTCCCATAATGATGGGAGACTCCGACAACTCTCCTCAATGCTCAATGTTCAGAACAATAAAGTCCATTTTGTGTTTGACACCTTGGAAGTTCATGACGACAGAAATAATTCCTCTCTGTCTTTTTGTGGGCCGGTCAAGAAATAGAACGACCACTTTGGTCCTTTTTAGTGAGTCTATCAAACACAGACTTTGCAAGGATGTTCAGGGTGGATTCGTTGTCAATCTGAACATGAATAAACTCGGTTCCCTCGATTTCACAGGTAACCCTAGCTAACCGTTGACTCTACGGATTTTGTTCTTTTTGGTCACCACCATTGAACTGGCCATAATGATTAAATGAAATTCAGTATCAAATCTCTTTCTACACGTCTTCTTGGGTGATAATCGACTACTCACAAATCTTTGAAGATCGACACATATTTTATGGCCTTGATTAATCAAAGCTCTAAGATCAAACTTTTGCAAAATGCTTCCATTTTAGTGTTGTCTATTTTTTTAATTTTGTGATTTTTAATTTTTTTTTGATATTTTCATTAAAGTTAGTGTAATGGTCAGGTGTCTGCAGTGTATGTTCCCGGAAATTTTGCATATGATTTGTTTCGGGTTCACTTTGTTGCATCCTCACTTCTCCTTGGTTGTTCACCATATTTGTAACCATTTGAATGATATCATCAAGTTGTTCAGTCAAAGCGTCAGCTTTTTGATTAATTCGAGCTATGTCATTTGTTATTGTCTCATAACTTGAAGATGAATGACCATACTCGTCATGCCGTGAATCTGGTATGCAATCCTGAGCCGAGCATGGTCATACTGTGTGGTAGTAGTCTGGTCATGAGTCCTACTTCCTTGACAATAAATCTCAAATGTCTGGTCAAAGGAAAATTGGTCATACTCGGGAAGAGAGTCATCTTGAGCAGGGGATGGTTCGAACAATGAATTCTCAATCATAATTGGGAATTATGTTTCTCTGTCAAATTCGGTTATGCACATGTCCATCCCCGAATTCGCTCACTCCATTGTGTCCTCGTAATATTCATTCAGTTCTGCGAGCAATTCATATCTTGAAAACTCAACCATGGAGGGAGCGAGGTGGTGGAATGAGAGTGGAGTGCATGATGGTTGGGGAAGAACCAACCCAAACAAATTGTTCTCTTGATACGAGAATGATTCATTCATAGAAGCGCGACCCACCGAGTATGGTTATGAATACCAACATTATGACATCTTCGAAAATGAAGGTGAATTATTTACGAGCCTTAATGTAGATATGCAAGTGCAATGGGCTTTGAACAAACGTAATTAAATACACAATGAAAACTCCAAAATTCACCAACTTCACACAGTGAAGGATGTGAAAGTTCGATCGATTATCTTTTCAATTTTAAATTGGTGATAAAATAATCTTTGAATCCGTTGCAAACAGAGTGTCTCCCTGATGCCCGGGTGTGTTTATACTATCACTCAATCAGAGTGATCTGCCCAGGCTGTGGGGTTATATCACACCCCTAAAGGAAATAGTAGACGGACACACCCAAAGCACCGACTATGGTCGGAGGCGAGCGCTTGTAGTTCTCAAATCTTCAAGAGTCAGATATGGATACTTAGGGTGCAGGTCTAGGGTTTTGGACTCTAACCTTACAGCGACATCCTCACCTACTCAAAGTCTAGAGGTATGGATCTATGCACAAACATGGGTTGCTCTCACACAATCAATGATAGTCAACTTTATCTAGTTTTAATTAGTTAACAATGTTAGAGGTCCCTTTTTTTAATCTGATTATCATTTTGAATTTGAGGGAGATCAATACACATCTACACGAGGATTCTAATTTATTTTAATCATATGTGAGTAAAAATCGAGGGGAAATCGAAAAAGCCGTGCAGCGGGAAACACAATGATGAATGCAAAGTTAGAGATACTTACAACGCTTCCTCATAACCTCCGTGCAAAATGCTAAGCAGAATTGAAATTTCCCTAATCATATACTTCTAGTGCATGCACAGGAAACCACACCTAGATTATGAATTTTTATTAACGAGTGACAGAACGGATTAATTTAGCTAAGTAAAATTCGATCCAATGCATCTAATGAAAGTGAGAGTGTGGACCTAGTCCTACGAGCACAGAAAGAAACCCAGTAGCTCTAATAGCCACAGTGCAATCCTAGGACTATGTCAACTACCATAAAACCATGGGCCTAATAGGCTGAGTGTCCAGTCCAAGCACAATGCGAGTCTTCAAATGAAGACCACTGGAAATAGGCATGATAATTACAAATTATTTTTAAAAAAACAAAATTAAAATACTTTCTCTTAAAAAATAAGAAAATAAATTCTTCTCACTTCTCAACTGGTTCGGTCTATCAATTCGTCTACCTTCGATCGCTCCGAGATGCGTAGGACATGAGAAAGCTACTCCAGGTCACAGGGTGCCTCACATGAAAAATAAGAGATCAAATATTAGAGAGATATTCACAGAAATATATACAAAAATAAAAGAAATAAAAATGTTGATAAATAGAGAAATAAATATAAAAAGACCATGGGTCAGACTACCTGAGTTTGGAAAATCTAAAATTTAAACTATTTAAAAAATAATTATAAATCATACACCTCCCTGGCAATGACACCATTTAGCGAACATAGAAAGTGACCCTTGTTAATCTTGATATGTTGTTGTGTAGTTGTTATCGCTGGGTAACTCAGAGATTCATCACAAATCGATCACACCGAGAAATTACTACAGAAAATTAATCCTTAATGCGATCAAAGTTATTTATTTTATTGGGTAAGTCTCAAGGTCAAAATCAGGGAGGTAAAATGAGGGTCTAGAATTAGATATAAAATAATCAAAAAATAGGTTTTGAGAGAAGAACTATTTTTAATGTTTTTGTATTTTCATCTTTTTATAGATTTTAATTTAAAAATGTAATTAATTGCTAAAAGAAATATGATGCATGATTTTTTTAAAATAATTTTAATGCAGATTAAATAATGTTATGCTATGGGTGAAAAAATAAATAATGCAACATTTTTGTAATTTTTAAATGATGACAAAATAAAACAATGCAATGATGAATATGATAAAGGACCAAGCCAAGTGAAGAAACTAAGACCAAGCAAGACAATCAATTAGCACAATCCTTGATGATCAATTATAAATATTTATGTTCAATTAATGTGCATACATTTTCCATATCAATTCCCCCAAATTTCACAATAAATTGAGTAGTAGATATCAATAACAGAAAGTAGAAGGGCTCATTAAATCAAATAAACTCCATGATTAATTAATATTCCAATAATGTCTCCAAAGTTATAGCATAGTGTTCTATGAGATAGAGGATCAAGTAAGCTTCAAAATGACACCTAGTGTGTCAAAAGCTGATAAATAATGCTCAAGTTATGACAGAACTAATTATAATAAAAGTAATTAAAATATTACAAATATACCCTTCTGGAGGGACTGAACTACAATATTCATAAGTCAACTAGGCTTTTTCTATAAGTTTCACATGGCTGGGGCACATGTGTAATTCCTGGAATTGGGCAGGGCGTCTACAATTTTCCTGTTCGCCGCACATGCGTAGGCACATGAGGGGTCTTCTTGTTATTTCCCTAAGTTGGAGAGAGTTGGGCCATAAATTGTCCAGCACACACATATTGGGCACGTATCGAGGTAGGATTAGCAACTGAAGGCGGTTCGAGTAGCCGAGGATGTATGTAGAGCGTTGAGGGAGACTCGAGCCTAGGGCAATGCCCTCCATGTGGTGTGCTCTAGTGCTATGGCTTGTCAGAGGATATAGCTTGGATCGACGGATCGGGTGCGATCTGAAGCATCGATGAACCTGGATCCAACAACTGCTAATAGGGCATTGATGGACGGCTAAGATGGGCTATGTTCTTTATATGAGGGATCCTGTAGCTTGGACTTGGGGGGATCTCCTTCTTTGGTTGTGGTTCTTGGTGGTGGATGCTCCGATGACTCGCTCGAAGGTTGATGGTAGATGGTGAGGCTCTCGTCGAGGTGGTGGTGAAGCCGGAGGATGGGAGTCTGAGATAGTTATGGTGATCGAGGATGAAGACGGAGATGTCGTTGAGTTGAGGGATTGAAGCAGATGTGATGCAGAGATATTAGAGGAAAAAGAATGAAAATGAAGATGGAGGGAAAAGTATGGAATCAACACCAAGATTGGAGGGTTTGGTCGCCTCTCTAGATGATCTCTGACGGATCTGGATATGTCGCTTTTAAGAAGTTGTTTTTATCGTGTCGTGCGTTGTAGGCGGCAATCGGAAACGATCAAGAAAATACCACAAATAAGTTATTCAATTTTTAATCTCGTGGTTTTATGTTTATTTTATTTGAGCAAGTACCAAGGTCGATCACAAGGAGGCAAAGGAACAACCTAGAATTAAGTCTATTAAAGTTCGTGTTCGGTTTTCGAGGCGGTCTTTTTTTTTTGGAATATTCAATGCAATAAAGGATGCAAAATGCAAATTTGGCCTTATTTTAGGGATTAAAATGTAAATTTCAATCAAACGATGTCGGAAAAATACGAGACTTGGCCACAATGTAAATTATGATGAAATGGGTGCACTGTAATTTTTTTGGAATTTTTGGATGCAATATGAATTTTTTTAAGGATTTTTAAATGCAAACAAAATGATTTTCAATATTTAATTTTAATAAATATCAAACCTACTTATTTTCAAGAATCAAAATTATCTGAGATCTATCACTAGGTGACGGATCTCAGAAAAATCGTAAACCTCGAAAATGTGGGGTTTAATACCTATTAAAAATTAAATACTAAAAGATGCAAAATGATTTTTACAGGATAAAATATGTATGCGAATGCAAATCTTTTTGGGCACAATGTTGAGAATAATTAACTCTACAAGATGTGATTTTTCGAGAATTTTTAGAGCAACGGTTAATCAACTATCAATTTCAGAACAGAAAATGGGTAAAATATGCCAATTGTCGCAAAACAATTATTTATTAATTAACCATCCATCACAAAAATGCCCACAATATGTCCAAGCGTAGAGAATTAGTTAACAAATATCATGCTATTTTTGAATTAATAAAATAATGCAATATAGAGGTCTGAAATAAATGACAAAGACAGGGTTACAGATGCAAACAAAATAAATAACAAAATGCAGTGAGGGACCTAAGTAATTACCTAGAAATAGAAGGGGGTTTCTGCAAATTTTCCAGAGGGTCACGTGCGCTGCACGTGACCTCTGGTAGATTGGACTGCGGTGCAATAATAAGGGATTCCAGGGGGGTCTTAGCAAATTTAACTCCTGGTCACGTGCGAAGCACGTGACCTGGGCGTGACGCAGTGCTGACGTCCCCCCGCGCACGTGCCTCGCACGTGCGGGGGGTCTCGGGCCTCGGACCCGGCTGATGAAGGCGGTGGTGAGGCGGTGGGCTGGTAGGGCTACGGCCAAGGCGGAGGCGTGGGAGCGGCAGTGGATGGAGGAGGAACTGCAGCGGCGGAGGCGTGGCGATGCTGGACTTGAAGCTCTTGTCGTTGATGAACGAAGTTGGCGCGGTGGTGGTCGAATGCGTCGTCGTCGGTTGTGCTCCTGCGGCAGATGGCGATGGCGGTGGTAGGCGGAGTAGTCGTGGAAGATGGTGCTCGGCGTTGATGACGAAGCGTTGGAGAAAGCTTGGTGCGTTTGTCGATGGAGCGTTGCCGTTGAAGCGGCGTTCTGGCGAGGTGGAGCGGCGTCGGAGATGATAAAGTCGTAGAGCTCGACGATACGAAGTGACCGGAGCAAGGCAGAAGGGCTGAGGGCGATCTGCAGCAAGGCGTCGCCGCCTTGGATCTCGCCGCACAGGCGTCTCCTGTCGGCGCTGTCACCGCCTCGAGGGAGTCTGAGGTACAATCGGCGGATGGGTTGCTTCGAGGTTGCGGCGGTTCTTTTATAGGGTAGAGATATGGCCGGAGAAGGAAGGAGATAGGGGGCGATTTGGGGGCTTTCGCGAGATATGCGGAGGATGAGATACGGCGGCGACGAGATCGGAGGAAGGGGGAGATCTGTGACGGTCGGAGAAGATCGCGGTGATGGCGGAGCCGGTCGAGATTCGCGACGATGATGGAAGGGAGGCGGTGGAGCTTCCCCGATTGGGAAAGTTTCTGGAGGTGGAAGACGTATCTGAGCCGTCCGATCGTCTCGTGATTGGACGGTTTGCAAAAGGCCACGTGGCGGCACAAGGCGAGAGAGGGAGGGCGCACGTGCAGAGCACGTGCCTGGGTGACACGTGCCTCGCACGTGCGTCCTTTTTTTATTTTTTTAATAAAACGAGTTATAAATAAACCCAAAAATGGCTGACACGTGGCGGCACCAGGTGCGGCCACGTGTCAGCACCAGAAAATTCCGAAAATAAATATCTTGTAAAATCGAAAATAAATAGTAAATGACCTTGGATCGAAAAACTTTTTTCACAAAAATTGCTCGTCTCGATGAGATCTACAACTTTCATGAAGACATCAAAACCAAAATCGACCATTTGCACAATGTGAATTTTTGGGGTATCCTATGTACATAGAATACCTTAATTTTGGGGTTTTGTAATTTTTATGTCATTTTTTTGATCAGATAAAACTCCGGAAAAATTACAGCAAAATCAGAGATAAATAAAGACACTTAATTCTAATTTTTTTGGATTTTTATTGATTAAGAAAATATATACATAAAATACAAGGTCAAAAACCGCGAAAATATACAATGTACAAAAGGGGCCCAAAACCCAACTTTCACATACGAGCTCCGATTCACTTGAACTTGATCTTGTTTTGAAGGTAATTGAATGCACATTAGTTCAAAAGTGAGTAGGATTAAATCGGACACTTGATGGAGAAGATATGTGGCTTTTAGTCCGAAAATCCTGAAATTAGGGTTTGGGTTTTTGGTCCACTTATTTGGGTTAGTTATTTTTTTGTATTTTTCCTTTATTCTTGTTAGTGATATGCACACAGTGGAAGTGGTTTTGAGACATTCGGAGTTAGCATGAATGGGTTAAAAATTAGGGAAGTTAGGCTATTTACAGGTCATTTTGGCTTGGATTTTTGGCTTCTTATTTTATGCAGATTTTTGTGCTAAAATGCAATTCTTATGAAATCATGCACTAATGCTAATTATGCAAAATAGATGCAAGAATGCTGTTGATTTTTAGGGTTTTGAGCTTAATAAATGAGATTTAGAGTGATGAATACGAGATTCATCATCCCCCTATACTTAAACCATGCTCGTCCCTGAGCATCAAAAAGAAATGCCATGAGGTGAAATGAGATTGGGTTCCATACCAAGACCATGAGCTGAAGGTGAAAGTGAACCTAAACTCAACCTTTGGATTATTTGTGTGTCGGAACTTCTGTGAGACTTAGAATTTCAAAATCAACCGCCCTCAAGTTCTACACATCATTGCTACAGTTTCAGCTCAGAAGTCATCTTAGATCAATCATCTTCCCAAAGTATACCCTATGAATATTGAATAACCGACTCTTGTGTGTGAAATATTTTAGCTCTTCCCACCCAGAATGCCGGACTACCGCGCAAACCTCCTCTCCAATAACTCGTCCTCGGGGAGTCAAGTATTCCCTTCTAAGGTCTGTCGCGCTGTGTTCACAATCGAATTGGGGGGAGAAGTTAGAAGAATGAGAAAAGAACTGGAGAGTGATAAGTGTAGTTCACCTCTCCTTGTGAATCTGGCCAGTGTAGCCGAGTCTCCACCAAGATCTGCAGGTTTCTTGAAGCTTGGACCTTTTTGGTCAGATTTTATTTGGTAGTTGCTTCTTTGTATTTGGAATTTTTGGTGGTTCTGCTTGGATCTTGTTTTTCCCCTACGGATATAGCATCTTTTGTTTCCGTACATTTTTTGGGGTCTTAGAAAAAATTGTGCCCAGTCGTCCATCCCTTTTCCGAAGCTTTATTTCAACCCGTACTCCGGTCTTTAGATTTCCACGCTACCAGAAAAGAAACTCACACAGTCTTCCAACATATGTTTGAGTTGAGCTAAGTGCATAGTGCGAGAGTACAAATTAATTCCTTATTCCAGAGTTGTACCCAGAATGAAGAGACCAGGTTAGACACTAAGAGTCAAACTCTGTGCATTGTTATGTGGAACTCAAAGAATTAAGTCACAGACCTGAAGACTCTAAAATCCTATTTCTCGGTGAAGTTCCTCTGAAAATTAGGTTGATTAAGGTTAAGTCCAAACCACTCTCGGTTTCGGCTCATAACTCGGTTCAGAACCCAAAGACTTTTCACATATGCAAATGCGATGCTTGATGAAATGCAGGTGGAATGCAGACATTTTTTTATGCAAAGGATTTTTGTTGTTTGTTTGTTTTTTTATGCAAAAAATGAATAAGAAGCCAAATTTCAAAAATTTTGGGTACAGTTAGTGTTAGTGGCAAAACCATTTTTTTGTTTATTTTTTTTAAGAATACCCACCCCGTAAATACATATAGACTTATGCGCAAGTACGAGGTATGGCAAAAATATATACATAGTATATATACAGACCCCCCTATACTTAGGGAGTGTTGTGTCCTCAGAGCACAAGAAGCGTAATGAAGACATAGCTCGGGCTAAGCGTAAGAGAGAAAAATTATTCAATGGATTCGCCCCCTATACTTAGACTGTGAATAGTCTAAGTATAGAAGAAGAGCGCAAAAAGAAGCGGACGGGATATGTAAATGAGGAGAGTATAAACAGATGGGTGGCGGATCCCCCTATACTTAGGCTCTGGTCAGCCAAAGTATAGAAGAAGGATGGAGTGATCGAGAGATCGGGATGTGATGAGGGAAATGGTATATACAAATGGCATCGGTCCCCCCCCTATACTTAGGCCTTGGCCTAAGTAGAGGAAGAAGTTATACAAGGGGATCGATGTGGTCGGGAGGGAGGGTGGGTAGCCGATGATTAAGGCGGTTTACGGCTGATCTTTTTGTGAGCCTGTGGTGGGAGATCGTAATGATGAGATGGAGATGAAACATATGATTCCCCACCATTATCAGTGTCATCCTCAGAAAAATCATGATGGATAGTAGATGGAATATTTGAGTCAGATGAAAGGTAGCCATCATCAGAGTTATCCTCAGAGGAATAGTATTTGAAAGTGGACATACTCCAGATATTCATGTCTTTTTGTTCCTTCAATTGTTTCCTCAAAATTCGTTCCTTTTTAAGATCAATCGGTTTATCCTCAAATGAATCTTCAGATGCTCCAGTCTCAGTCAGCTCATAAGATATAATTCAAGTGTACTTGTGGAAGGTAGGAGCATCAGCTTTGGATGAGTAATAATTAGGAACGGGAGTTGTCCAACGAGAATCGAATGTTGGATCCTTGCGAAGATAAGGCTTTAGAGCTGCCGAACAGACTTCACTCATGTAGACTACCTTTTCCGGACCTGATGAGGGATCATCAACCGATTCCTCTTCTGAAAGATCAAAGGTGACTTTCTTTTTCTTATTTCGTGAAGTTGTCGGTTCACTTGAGTATCCAGATGAGTAGCCATTACTGTTCTTCTCCTTGGTCGGTGTTTGTGCTGCAGATTTGTTTTTAGTCTCCTGGATGTTGGTGCACTCTCGATTTGGGAGGATTTGGTCAAGATAATCAGAGTATGTTGCTCCAGGGTGCGACCATGCATATGTCTCAGGATCGTAGTAGAAGGATTTGTCTATTTTGAGATCCGGGAGAGTTGAAAGACTGGGGAGATTCTCTAAACCAATGGTCTCAACAACAACCGCTATCTTAGGTGTCGTAGCGGGGTAGGGCTCTTCTACCTCTTTATGTTTGCGGTTGTTGGGGACTTTATGAGTTGCCTCAGAAAATCGTGGTTCCTTAAAGACCGTATCAGATCGTAGTGATTCCAATGCCGTAAAATTTATTTCCCGAGTCTCATAATCGATACTCGCCTTGGCCAATGCCAAGAATGGTTTTCCGAGAATGATTGAAGACTGGGTGAATTCTCCTTGATGCTCAATATCAATGATCGTGAATTCTACCTTGAGCGGAGCACCTTGGAATACCATGATGACAGAAATGATTCCTCTCGGTCGCTTTATCGATCGGTTTGCCAATTGAACAATCTCTCGTATCTTCCGAATTGGTCCAAGTTTGAGTTCGTGAAATACAGAGGTCGGGAGGATATTGATCGGTGAATCGTCATCAATACGAGCATGGGTGAAAATTGTGTCTTTGATTCTTCAGTCAAATCTGGGCAACCGCTTCACTATGCGGCTCTTGGTTTTTCTCCTCAACACCAAGGAGGAGGCCATTGACAAGATATGTCTTTCAGTTTTTGTTCTAATCCTTCCCGGCTTTTTGACCATTAATTTGTCCATTAAAAATTCCTTAAGGTCAGGGAAGTGTTCAATGGCCTTAATAAAGGGAAGTTCAAAAATCAAGTATTTTTCCAGTGCTTCCCGTAAAGCAGGATCCAAATTCCTCAGATCTTCTTCAGATTCAATTTTTATGAGATTTTCTGGATTTTCAAATTTTTTTGTATTTTCTGTGTGGTGTGGCGATGTGGTGTGTTCCTCAGATGAGCAGGGGTTTTGATGTTCAGAGTAAAGGTAAGGGGCATAATCATAAACCGAAGTGTTGATGTTAGAATCATCCCTAGATCTTTGAATATCCTCAAAATTTTCATCATGGGATCCAACCCTTTCCTTATTCATTTTTATATCCGAGCCACCATAGAATGATATTACTCGGTCGGCAAATTTTTGAAATTTATCCTCCATCAATTCGAATCTTGTTTTCATCTTTGAAACATTATCCTCAAAATTCTGCTCATGATCAATCATAAAAGCACTCGGATTTTGTTCAATGATTCCGTCTTCCATTTTTCTGTACGTACGGAGAGGAGAATTTCTTCGAATATCCATTATACGATCATTTCTTGAAAATTTCTCCTCCAAAATTATGGAAGGAGGCTGCTCATATGATCCAGGCATGTGTATTTGATCTGAGTAGAGTTCAATCCTTTGATCATGATTAGTCAGATCTTGATATTGTGGAGTCAGCATACAGGGTTTATATGTGTCTAGGAGGTCCGACAATCCTCTGTATGGGTTTCATGTCTGACGAGGGGTCTGTCGCCAGGTCTGTCGCCACTGTGGTCGCCAGGTCTGTCGTGGTCAATCCAACGCTCATGATCATTAAATGCATTTCCTTCCATCTGGGTTTGGTTTTTCTGCCAGTCATGGGACTTAAAAGGGTTTTGATCCTGAAATGTTTCATTGGCGAGAAACTGAGAATAAGGTGGTTCAGTCCAAGATGGTAGGTGGTCATGTGTGGGTGGATGACTTGAGTAACGATTCAATGGGGGGGCCGAAGTCATCTGCGGGTGAAAGTTTCCCGCAGATGTTGGAGGATTATTGAAAGAAGAGGATGTAGTTGATTTGGGCCAAACCGAGACAGATTTGTTTTCATAGTGATGTTCGGTCATTTTTGAAGGAGTTGAGAGAAATGATGGGTTGGATCTGAAATTTGGAAAGATTTCCATGATGGGATTAAAATCAAGATATGAGAGAGATGTTTGTATGGGATAGAAATTTTATCAAATGTGCGGTTGTTGATCTTCGATATCGGTTCACGCACACCAATACAAACACAAATCAAACCCTGGATTCACCAACTCACACAATGAAGCCGTAAGAGTTCGGCTATTATCTTTTCAATTTTAGTTGCTGATAAATCAATCTTGGCAGAAAATTAGCGAGCTGAAATTTCGGATTTGGGCTCTAGCCTTAAGTGTCGTCTCTCGCTCACTCAGAAAAATAAAAACATCCAAGGACGGGGTTGCTCTCCCGTAAAAATTCTTGATTTTATGGATTCTTTAAGATCAGCTATATTTAGTAGTCCCGATTTTAATGAGGTGATCACTGAAAAATTAGATGAGCACAAATGCACGTCTACCGTCCAGTCCCAATTTCCTTTAAAGTTATGTTATAAAACAAGAGAGAGGAATTCGGGAAAAGCCGATGCACGCGGAAAACTATGATGAATGCTCAGTTAGAAGACTTACAGTGAATCCTCGCAATCTTCATGTGGGATGCTAGACAGAAATTTAAATTTATTCTATATGGAATGCAAGCCGATGAAAAAACCGCACCTAAGCAGAAAGTTCTATTAGCGGGAAGAATTGATTTAAATTTGGCTAAGTTGAACGATCTATGTGCGTCTCAATTAAAGTGCAGTGTGGCTTAAGATCCTACGAGCACAAGCAAAAATATAAATGCTCTGAGAGCCGTATGTGCAGGTCTATCCTAATCGCCACTCAAGTCGGGCCCCACCCTCTCCGGAGAGTGAAACAGGCCACGACACACCACAGAATAAAGTCAGAGGTCTGTATACACACGCGAGAGTCCAAACGGACACCGCTGTAAAATTACAAAAATTTAAAAATTGCAGGAATTAAAACCTAGACTCTACGCGCTCTCACGACTCGACTCGATCTTAAATTAATTGTGGTTTTTTGCAAGAATCGGTGAAGTTGCATCGGTTATTGAAAACTGCTCCGCGTACAAGGTACCTCGCAAAAAAAATAAGAGAGAAAATGTAAGAGAGTGACTCAAAAATATATGAAAAATAAAGGCTGAAAATAAATTGCAGGAAAATGAAATTTACAATGAAAAATTCGGGGATCAGACTACCCGAATGCGGAAAACCGAATAAAACAATTTAGACAAAAATCTAAGCCATTTGCCTCCCCGGGAACGACACCATCTGACGGATCCGGATATGCCGCTTTTAAGAAGTTGTTTTTATCGTGTCGTGCGTTGTAGGCGGCAATCGGAAACGATCAAGAAAATACCACAAATAAGTTATTCAATTTTTAATCTCGTGGTTTTATGTTTATTTTACTTGGGCAAGTCCCAAGGTCGATCACAAGGAGGCAAAGGAACAACCTAGAATTAAGTCTATCAAAGTTCGTGTTCGGTTTTCGAGGCGGTCTTTTTTTTGGAATTTTCAATGCAATAAAGGATGCAAAATGCAAATTTGGCCTTATTTTAGGGATTAAAATGTAAATTTCAATCAAACGATGTCCGAAAAATACGAAACTATGCCACAATGTAAATTATGATGAAATGCACTGTAATTTTTTTGGAATTTTTGGATGCAATATGAATTTTTTTAGGGATTTTTAAATGCAAAAAAATGATTTTCAATATTTAATTTTAATAAATATCAAACCTACTTATTTTCAAGAATCAAAATTATCTGAGATCTATCACTAGGTGACGGATCTCAGAAAAATCGTAAACCTCAAAAATGCGGGGTTTAATACCTATTAAAAATTAAATACTAAAAGATGCAAAATGATTTTTACAGGATAAAATATGTATGCGAATGCAAATCTTTTTGGGCACAATGTTGAGAATAATTAACTCTACAAGATATGATTTTTCGAGAATTTTTAGAGCAATGGTTAATCAACTATCAATTTCAGAACAGAAAATGGGTAAAATATGCCAATTGTCGCAAAACAATTATTTATTAATTAACCATCCATCACAAAAATGCCCACAATATGTCCAAGCGTAGAGAATTAGTTAACAAACATCATGCTATTTTTGAATTAATAAAATAATGCAATATAGAGGTCTGAAATAAATGACAAAGACAGGGTTACAGATGCAAACAAAATAAATAACAAAATGCAGTGAGGGACCTAAGTAATTACCTAGAAATAGAAGGGGGTTTCTGCAAATTTTCCAGAGGGTCAAGTGCGCTGCACGTGACCTCTGGTAGATTGGACTGCGGCGCAATAATAAGGGATTCCAGGGGGGTATTAGCAAATTTAACTTCTGGTCACGTGCGAAGCACGTGACCTGGGCGTGACGCAGTGCTGACGTCCCCCCGCGCACGTGCCTCGCACGTGCGGGGGGTCTCGGGCCTCGGACCTGACTGATGAAGGCGGTGGTGAGGCGGTGGGCTGGTAGGGCTACGGCCAAGGCGGAGGCGTGGGAGCGGCGGTGGATGGAGGAGGAACTGCAGCGGCGGAGGCGTGGCGATGCTGGACTTGAAGCTCCTGTCGTTGATGAACGAAGTTGGCGCGGTGGTGGTCGAATGCGTCGTCGTCGGTTGTGCTCCTGCGGCAGATGGCGATGGCGGTGGTAGGCAGAGTAGTCGTGGAAGATGGTGCTCAGCGTTGATGACGGAGCGCTGGAGAAAGCTTGGCGCGTTTGTCGATGGAGCGTTGCCGTTGAAGCGGCGTTCTGGCGAGGTGGAGCGGCGTCGGAGATGATAAAGTCGTAGGGCTCGACGATACGAAGTGACCGGAGCAAGGCAGAAGGGCTGAGGGCGATATGCAGCAAGGCGTCGCCGCCTTGGATCTCGCCGCACAGGCGTCTCCTGTCGGCGCTGTCACCGCCTCGAGGGAGTCTGAGGTGCAATCGGCGGATGGGTCATTCGAGGTTGCGGCGGTTCTTTTATAGGGTAGAGATATGGCCGGAGAAGGAAGGAGATCGGGGGCGATTTGGGGGCTTTCGCGAGATATGCGGAGGATGAGATACGGCGGCGACGAGATCGGAGGAAGGGGGAGATATGTGACGGCCGGAGAAGATCGCGGTGATGGCGGAGCCGGCCGAGATTCGCGGCGATGATGGAAGGGCGGCGGCGGAGCTTCCCCGATTGGGAAAGTTTCTGGAGGTGGAAGACGTATCTGAGCCGTCCGATCGTCCCGTGATCGGACGGTTTGGAAAAGGCCACGTGGCGGCACAAGGCGAGAGAGGGAGGGCGCACGTGCAGAGCACGTGCCTGGGTGACACGTGCCTCGCACGTGCGTCCTTTTTATTTTTTTTATTTTTTTTTATTTTTTTAATAAAACGAGTTATAAATAAACCCAAAAATGGCTGACATGTGGCGGCACCAGGTGCTGCCACGTGTCAGCACCAGAAAATTCCGAAAATAAATATCTTGTAAAATCGAAAATAAATATTAAATGACCTCGGATCAAAAAACCTTTTTCACGAAAATTGCTCGTCTCGATGAGATCTACAACTTTCATGAAGACATCAAAACCAAAATCGACCATTTGCACAAAGTGAATTTTTGGGGTATCCTATGTACATAGAATACCTTAATTTTGGGGTTTTGTAATTTTTATGTCATTTTTTTGATCAGATAAAACTCCGGAAAAATTACGGCAAAATCGGAGATAAATAAACACTTAATTCTAATTTTTTTGGATTTTTATTGATTAAGAAAATATATACATAAAATACAAGGTCAAAAACCGCGAAAATATACAATGTACAAAAGGGGCCCAAAACCCAACTTTCACATACGAGCTCCGATTCACTTGAACTTGGTCTTGTTTTGAAGGTAATAATTGAATGCACATTAGTTCAAAAGTGAGTAGGATTAAATCGGACACTTGATGGAGAAGATATGTGGCTTTTAGTCCGAAAATCCTGAAATTAGGGTTTGGGTTTTTGGTCCACTTATTTGGGTTAGTTATTTTTTGTATTTTTCCTTTATTCTTGTTAGTGATATGTACACAGTGGAAGTGGTTTTGAGTCATTCGGAGTTAGCATGAATGGGTTAAAAATTAGGGAAGTTAGGCTATTTACAGGTCATTTTGGCTTGGATTTTTGGCTTCTTATTTTATGCAGATTTTTGTGCTAAAATGCAATTCTTATGAAATCATGCACTAATGCTAATTATGCAAAATAGATGCAAGAATGCTGTTGATTTTTAGGGTTTTGAGCTTAATAAATGAGATTTAGAGTGATGAATACGAGATTCATCAATCTCCTCGACCATGGTGGTGGAGCCACGTGAGGATCTTCTAATCCTCGCAAGGAGGAGCTATAGCAGAGGGGCAAAGGCCCTATGTATCTCTTTTAAGAGGGGCTCTCACCGGAGGTGGTGGCCATTGTCACATCCACCTCTCGACTCTCTCTCTCTCTCTCTCGATGCTTCGATGAATGGCGGATGGTGGACGGATTGACCGAAGAGAGGTTCAAATAGAAGGGATTCGTAGGGGATTGGGTTTAGGCTTAAAGGGATAGAGGTGATGGCCGACAGTTACGAAGGGGCATGATCGAATTGTTAGAGAGGAATAGAGGGGTGAGTTGGTGGTTAGAGGCGATGGGTGTCTGAGGTTGGAGAAGATAAGAAGTTGGGTTATACCTGCTGGAAGACGATAGGATAAGTAGAGGGGGTTAACCGAAGATGGAGGATGGGTTTGCAAGTTGTCAACCGTTGAGGATTTCCAAGAGATGGTTTGAGAGGTGTGGTGGCGGTGTAGTCGCAAGAGACTGGTCGGGGAAGGTGGCACGACTGCGATGCAAGGCGCAACAGAGGAAAAAGACCCTCATGTGCAGGGGACGTGAGGGTGAGGGAAATGAGGGTCACGTGTCAAGCACGTGCAAGTGGGATAAGAGAGAGTCATGTGCATCACTTAAGAGAGAGAGAGAGAAGAGATGAGGGAGGGTGGACCTGGAGTCAGGTGGCTCCATTGGGAGTGTGCCACGTGGCAAATTTTGACCATGAAACATTAACCATGCATGAAAATGCAAAGTTAAATAGATAAAAGGTACCAAATGAACTCAAATGCAAAAATGCCTGAAATGAAAAATGTAGACATAAATGCAATCTACAATGTTCATTAAGGACTCATGCAAACGGAATGTGGAATGCAAGATATGATTTTTTGTGATATTTTATGTACATAAAATACCATTTTTCTATTTTTACATTTTTTATTTGTTTTTCTATAGTTGAGTAATGCATGAAAAAATCAAACATATGTGAAATATTGTAATGGACTCGGATACATTTTTTTGGAATTTTGATGAGTTAGAAATATGTCAGAAAAATTTGGGAAGTGGATAACATACAAGTGGACCATGTCAATCAGCATAAGTCAGAACTTATATTTTTCTTTATGTTTCTGACTTTTTGGACTTTAATTTTTATGTAATTTATTAAAGCGTGGATAAATTAAAGAAACGAAAACAAAAATAATCAAAATGAATGAAATATGCACATGAAATGACAAGTCACAATCAGCAAAAAAATGCACAATGCGCGATTAGGTCCCAAAATCTAATTTTCACAATGAACTTCGATTCTTTTAAATTGGTATAGATTTGTAGATAATTGAATTTACATTAAATAAAAAGTGAGTAGTGTTCATCTGGATACTGTCTGAAGAGATATCAACATTTTCATCTTTTTGTCAAGAAATTAGGGTTTGGGATTATTTTGAATATGTACAAGTTAGTATTTTTTAATTTTTTTTCATTAAGGTTATTGATATGTACACAATGAATTTCGTTTCATGTCAATTGGAGTTAGCATGAATTATCTACAAATAGATGAAGTTATCTGAAAATATATAAATGAATATAAATGCAGAAATGGATGCTAATTTATGCAAATTAATTACAAGTACATGAATGCTAATTTTATGAAGTTTACATGTAAATGATCTTAAATTCTTGGGACGAAGCTCTATTTCAGCTAATTAGAGTGATGAATCACATATTCAACATTCTTCTATTAGTTTGGTTATCAATGAGTTGAACTATACCATGGTTTATTAAAATCACGGTATAGTTAAGAGGGGTATAACAAGAAAAAAAGCCAACCCCATCCTCCTCCAATCCTCCCCCTCCAACCCCTCCCTCCTCGACCTCAACCTCCAGCTCTTTTCTCTACCTCCAAAAGCCTTCCTCCCCCGTCGTTGACCTCACCCTCCAGCCTCGTCCTCCTTCCTCCTCCTCCACTAACCTCTCCCTCTAACCCCTTGTATCCATTTCTAGAACCCAAACCTCAGTCCTGACTCTACTCGAACCCAACATCATCCCCTAAGAATCCGGCCATCTCTTGATCTCCATACCTAACAAAACTTCGTCATTTTCTTCGACAAGCCAACAACAATAAATCATAATCTCTACTCACTGCCTTAACACACAACGCATATAACCACTGTATCCCTTCCAAAGCTCATGTCCCATCTTCTTCGTGAGATGCAACGTAGAACTCACCAACCGTGATCCTTTCTCTTTCCAATTGCATGAAGTCATCTTTACCTAAGACTATCACCTCCAGATTGAAGGGATGCCAGGCCCAAAATCTCGTACCCAACCAATTCTATAGAAAGAAGATCTAACCCCTAAAGTTGATCCATATAGCCATCGTCCCAAGATTTGTTCCAGTCACCAGTTCAACCAGTTCAACGATGTTCTTCCCTCAACCAATTCTATAGAACGAAGATCAAATTCTTAAACACCAACAAATTCATCACCTAACTCCATAGCATGGTCAAATAACCCAAATCCCATAACCTCCTCATCCTTTCCATTAACCTATGACCCAAATCAGCAATAAGACAAGGGGGTTTGGTAGACGAGGAACAAAACAATAGAGGGGAAGTGGAGGTAAGTCGCAACTGCTTCATGAAGGGAGATCTGGTGGAGGTGGTTAGCATGGTTCGTGGTTCAATCAAGGGAAGAAACGAATTCAAATGAAAGAGCGGAAGAAATAAGAATATAATATCTACCCTAACTTTTCAATCTAATTACCCTTGTGTCCCAAAGTTAATGTATGTTTGGGACAAAGATGAATGGAAACTAACTCGAGGGGCGCAAGTGATAATTGTGAAAGAAGTCAAGGTTAGAAATGATATTCCAAAAAAGGGAAGGGCATAACTGATATTGTAATATCGAAGAAGGTACAAGCGATAAAACACCTTAAATATACATAAAAGATAGGGTTTTTATCAGTTATGCCCCCTCTGAGATATTTCAATTTCAGTTATACCCCTCCCTTTTTGGGAATATCATTTGTATCCCCGGCTTCTTCCCATTCTATCACTTGTACCCCTCTATCAATGAGTTGAACTTAACCATGGTTTTTTCAAATCATAGTGTAGTTAAGAGGGACATAATTCTCCACACTTCTTCTTCTTCCTTCATTTTTTCTTCTTCCTTTCTCTTCATAATTTCTCTCTCTTAGTTACACCTTCATGCATCTATCAAATCACTAATTTTTTGCATTTTCATGAATATATCACTCATTATAGATCAAACAGAATTTTATTGCATTTTCAGTGAATTTTCATTAATAAATTAATCAAAAAATTATCTTTATTTAAAAATACTAAAATCCCTCAAATTTCAACCCCCTTGCCCCTCTCCTAGCACATTTTCATCCTCCTCGACTCCAGCTTCCTCGCTAGCTGCTCGTCTTCTTGCGAGCATTCGAAGCAACATCCTACTTGTGGCAACAATGACAAAACATCCCTTGGTGGAGGAGTTGGGGTAGCAGGGGTAGAGGAGCAGCGGCAGAGGGCGATCATGGCCCAAGTGGGGGTGAAGGGGGGAGGAGAGGGCAGAGGGGGAAAGTGGAGAGGAGTTGGGGGCGGAATGGGACTGTAGACAGAGGGGGCAAAGGGGGGAGAAGCTAGGGGTGGAGGGGGACAGCGGGCGGAGGGGGGGAGAAGGGAGGAGGAGTGGGTGGAGGGGGCGAAGTGGGGAGGATATGGGGCGGAATGGGACCGTGGGCAGAGGGGGCGAAGGGGGAGATGCTGGGGGCAGAGGGGATCGTTGGAGGGGGAGGGGGAGGGGGAGGAACTGGGGGTGTAGGGCGAGCGGGGGCAAAGGGCGATTGGGGGTAGAGGAGTTAGGGCAGGGGGAATGGGGAGAAGGGGGCGTGGGTAGGGTGGGCCAAGTAGGGAGGAGCTGGGCATGAAGAGGGAGTGAGGGTGGAGGAGTTAGGGCAGTAGGGAGGGAGAAAGAGGATAGGAGAGGTGGTTGAGGAGGACGAGGATGGGAATGGGCCAGAGGAGGAGCATCACAGTGCAGGGGCGGAGATGGAGGAGCACGGGGCGGAGGGCACGCATCACGGGGTGAAGCACTGACTAAAGGAGGATCAGCCAAGGCGGGGCGATGGTGGCATATGGCAGAGGGCGGAGTGGCTAAGGAGGAGCAGGGCAGAGGCCTTTTTTGTTATTTCATCCTCATGCAACTAAAAAAGGGATATGAAATATCCAGAGAAAAAAGTTATGAGCTCAACCACTTCCGTTGGGATCTCTTCTAGGAACTCTTTGAGTGAGAATCATCTTTCTTTTTTCTGGTTCAAGTCGATAAGTTCATCCAGAAAGAGCAGGGCAAGACAGAATTATTAGCGAGAGAAAGAAGAAAGTGGGGAAGGAGGGGGATGGAGGGGATGACATTTTAACCTATTTTTTATTTAATTTCTTTTGTATCCCTGAAATTAACATCCATTTATGTTGGGGATGGACGACCACTAACCCGAGGGGTACAAGTGATGGAACGACAAGAAGTCGGGGGAACAACAATATTCCCAAAAAGATAGTGGCATAACTGAAATTACAATATCTAAGAGGAGCACAACCGATAAAAACCCTAAAAGATATAACTAACTTTATTGGTGATCTTCATGCACATTTTATTATTTTCTATTTACTTATTTAAGACACATCAAAAGGAATTTTATTATATTTTGTATATATTTTTATAAATATATTTACAAGGATAAATAAAAAGATGGTTTTTTTATCATTTGTGCCCCTCTGAGTATTCCAATATCAATTATGCCCCTCCCGTTTTGAGAATATCAATTGTGCCCCCAACTTCTTGTCGTTCTATCACTTGTGCCCCTCTGTTGGTTTAACCGTCAATGAGTGAACTTAACCATGGTTTTTTTTCAAACCATGGTGCAGTTAAGAGGGGCATAATTGTCCACACTTCTTCATCTTCTTCCTTCGTTTGTTCTTCTTCCTTTCTCTTCATAATTTCTCTCTCCTAATTACACCTTCATGCATCCATTAAGTCGCTAAATTTTTTACGTTTTCACGGATATATCACTCATTATGGATCAAATGATGAATTTCATTGAATTTTTTGATGAGTTTTTATGAATCAATTAATCAAAAATTTATCCTAACTAAAAAATGCTGAAAATTCTTCCTTTTTAACCTGCAACCTCCTCCTCCCCTCGCCTTCTACCTCCTCCTCCAACAGCTCGTCCCTTGCAATCATCCGAAGCAACAGCCTCCACCTTGTGACTGCGACGATAAGATGCCTCTTGGTAGAGGAGGATGTGATGGCGAGGCATGACACGACGTAGGGAATAGCTGGGGGTAGAAAGGGAGGTGCGGGGTGGAAGAGAGGTGCGGGTGGTGGAGCTCTGGGTAAAGGGGGAGGTGCATGGGCGATGGGAGGAGCTGGGTGCGAAGGGGAGGTACGGGGGTGGAGGGGATGTGCGGGGGGATGAGCTCGTAGTGGAGAGGGAGGTGTGGGGGCGACGGGAGGAGACAAGGGAGAAGAGGGAGTTACAGGAACAGAGGGGAGGTGCTGAAGACGGAGGAGACATACGGTGCAAAGAGGGAGGTGTGGGAGCAGAGGAGAGGCACGGGGGGATGAGCTTGGGGTGGAGAGGAGGTGCGAGGATGGAGAGGAGGGGTCGGCTGGGGTAGAGGGGCAGGGGAGGAGGTGTGGGGAAGGATCTCGGGGTGGAGCTAGAAGCTGGAGGGCGTCGAGCTAGGGAGGAGGGGAGGGCTGGGGAGGAGGGGCAGTGGATGAGCTCGGAGCAGAGTTCGAGGGTGGAGGGAGGCGGGTTAGGGAGGAGGGGCAGGCTGGGGAGGAGGGGTAGAGGAGGAGGAGCTCGAAGCAGAAGGAGGGCTGGAGGAGGTCTGATTGGGGAGGAGGGTGCGGGTTGGCGAGTAGGGGCGGAGAAGAAGGTGTAGGGGCTAGCTAGGGAGGAGGATGAGGAAGAGGATGGGATAGGAGGAATATGATAGTAAAATGACCTTTTCAGTTTTTTAAATTTTAATTCTCATTATGTCCTCAAAATTAACATCCATTTGCATTGAAGATGGACGATAACTAACCCGAGGGGCACAAGTGATAAAAAGACAAGAAGTCGGGGGTACAACTGATATTTCCAAAAAGGGAGGGGCATAGGAGAAATTGCAATATCTCAAATGGGCACAACTGATAAAAACCCTAAAAAGAACTATATACAATACATGTATGGTTTACCTATATAGTAAATATATTTATTATTGATTTTTAATTTTATGATTTTATTTTTATTTTATAAAAATATTATAAAATAAGGGACAAACATTAAAATACAAATATGTACAAAATACATAAACTTTCAAATCTTAATTCTGATTTCAATAAAACCACCCTCATTTTAAGGATAATTTAATGTTGATTGCAATAAAAGTGAGTTTGGTTCATTTGAGTTCATATACAGAAGATAGTCACCCTTAGTTATTGATTTTACAGCTCTTTTCGGTTTGTTGTCACGACCCCAATTCCGGGTCGTCGGATCCTCCAATATCTGGATCTGATTACTCAGCAATAATTTATTCAGCAATCACAACTAAAATTCAGAAATAGATTGAAAATAAAAATACTCAGAAGAAAGTATTTCAACACTTTTCCATTCACAAAATAAAGTTCACATGATACATTGTCCCACTATAACCATTTACATGTACATCAGCTAGAAGGAAATACACAAAAAGATTACTAACTACCTTACATAATAAATCTATTGTGGCTCGCTGGATGACTATGTTAGTTAACTGGATTATTAAAGTCCTTATGTTGTCTCACCGACACCTGTTGGGTTTTCCATAAATCATAGGATAATAATTAGCGAGTGCTAAGCAACGAAGAAAAGAAAAGCAAACAAATGTGTAATTTTTCAAAACTTGTTATCACAAAAAGATTCATTCATTCTCATTAGTTTAATTCCTATTCCTTTTTATTCCACGTCAGGGATTAGTCTAGGGAATTACCTTACCACTATATGGACTCTGAAGTTGTGGACACTTCGGGATTGGAGATCGCGTTGATCTGGTATAACTTATGCCACCGCACGTTGCCTCAACCAATCCTACAATACTACCCTGATAATTTCTTTTCTTTTATTAATCAGAGTTTCAAACCCTCAGCCTGACAAACAAAGGAGCAAACCATCCTCAAGAACTCGGTTGCTTAAAACCTCATGCTAAAATTTAATCATATAACCTAGCGACTTTAAATAAATCTTATCGTAACCCAGTCGCTATCCAACCACTCATGCCTCCACATGGCACAATTACATCTTCCGTCGTTCAACCCGAAGATATTAGCACCCGGTGCCACGTGTTGTAAATTATTTATTTCATGTGCACTTATCATAACAGGGCAACTGTGTACCACCTAGGTAGAGCAACGTCAATATGGGTTCCTTCCGACAAACCTACAGGTTGCATGCCCGACCTGTAGTTCTACTCCAAGTCATTCCTGACGTAAGGCACGATCCTTTTCAGGATCCAACTCAATGCATATCAAATCCCGTGATGTAATTCTTTCATTAAGTCTTCGATTTATATAATCATCAACACTGAGTATAAACTTATGCATATATTAATTCATATATTTATATACCATATTTATGCTCATTTTAACTTCTAAACCCTAACTTTCCTAGCCACTACATCAATTCGATGCTTAGACTCTATTTTAGTTGAAATTACAAAGCAACTTTTCATATTTTCTCAAAAATAGTCAAATTAGGATTCTTAATAGCAAAGAACATAAAATTAGACATTTCAACGATCTCCTATGAAAACTCAACAGCAAAAGGAAGGATTTCATTACCTAATCGTGACCTCTCTCGCATATGCAGTGCTTTATCGTAATTCTTTTTCAAAAAGAATGATTTATAGCTCCTGAAACGATCGAATTTCATTTTCGTATCAAAAACGCTAAGAACGTGCCAAGAACACGAAGAACGAAACGAAGAATACAAAGAACACGAAGAACATAATTTCTCTTAAAATTTCAGCAGAACTGCCCTTTATACATGGTGATATTTCTAAGAAAATTTCGATAGAGTTTCCTTCTATTCTGAGACACATTTCTACAAAAACTTCAGTAGAGTTTTCCCTTATATCGGGTCATATTTAAAAGAAAACAAAAAGAGATTCCTCTATAAAATCATCGAGAGGAAAACAACAATGAAACTGAAAGGATATAATCAATCAACAAGAGATGGAGAATCGGTAGGCACCACGTGTCTTAGATGAGTGAATGTATGATGAATCGCAGGGTTCACTGACGTACAAAGCCGCTCGAACCTAAGGAGGGTATTACACATATTTATCCATCAAAATATAAAAGCAGAATCGAAAGAATAGAACCATAAGCTATGAAGAATCGGTAGACACCACGCGTCTTAGGTGAGTGAAAGTGTGACGAATCACAGGGTTCACTGGCGTGCATAGCCGTCCGCACCTAAGTATGGTGTTACACAGGTTTCTCCTCGAACCATAATAGAAAATGAATCGGAAAGAAAGATGAATCGAAAGAAAAAATGGAAAAAGGACATGAATCGAAACGAAGCCAACTATAAGAGGATCATACCTTTCTCCTCCTCGTTCTCCCGACAGCGCTTCGCTAGCGCTCTTTCCCCGCCTCCTTCTCCTCCTCCTCCTGACCTCTCGACTCTAGCCCTCGGGGTGGTGGTAGTAGTGGAAATAGTAGAGAATGAATGGGTGGAGGGTATTTATAGGCTCCAGAAAATCACTAACCATGGTTAGTAAAACATGGTATAGCCCTTAACCGAGGTTAGTGGCCCATGATTTTGGTCCATAGTTTTGGCTAAAGATTATCCGAAACTTATGACTTAAGTTAGATATTTCCAGAATATTCTGGATTCGCTAATGATACTTAGTTAGTGCTAATCATGATTAACTTTCGTTAATCACGATTTAACTCCCTCAAATCATAATTTAACTTGCATAACTCGTGCTTAACTTCTGCTAATCTTCGATTAGTGTTTGGAAATGTTGATTAGTGGTCCTTGATTTATCATTAGTTTCCTTAATTACGATTAGTCGATCTTAATGACGGTCATTAAGGTTAAATGACTCTCCTTCTCTTTCTTCTGAAAATATGACAATTCAAAACAAAGTCTGATTTACACAAAACAAATTCCCTTGATTTCCTCATGACGAACCGGATCTTATGATACAGGATCCGAGAGATGCTAAGTTCAAGGATTTACAGTTATAACAACCTTAAAGGAAGTCTCGTCCTCGAGACTTATAATGCTAGCATAACAACCTTAAAGAGGATTGAAACCATAACAACCTTAAAGAGGATGAACACCATTTCATTTATGAAGAAGATATACAACACATAGTGTTATCACTCAAATATATAGGGGTATTTCTCTCTCATTTCCGTCACAGGCTCCCATGTGGCTTCTTCAAACTCTTGGTTCCGCCACAATACTTTAACTAGAGGCACCTCTTTATTCCTCAACTTCTTGATATCTCTATCTAGTATTTGCATAGGTATTTCTTGGTATGTCAAGACTGGATCAACATGTAAATCATCATAACTTATCTTATGCTCTGGATCCCTGATGTACTTTCTCAGATTTTATACATGAAAACATTATGTATTTTCGAAAGGTGTGGAGGAAGTGCAAGTCTATATGCAACTTTTCCAATCTGCTGAATAATTTCAAAGGGACCCACAAACCTGGGTGCTAACTTCCCAAGCAAACCAAACCTTTGAACTCCCTTCATAGGCGATACTTTGAGGAATAAAAAGTCACCTATCTCAAACTCAAGGTCTCTTCGCATGTTATCACTATATCTTTTCCGGCGACTCTGAGCAGTTATTAGTCTTTTTCTAGCAAGCTCTAAAGCTTCCCTTGTCTCCTGGAGTCTATCTGAATCATAAAAGTTCCTTATCCCAACCTCTTGCCAACACAGAGGAGTAGTATACCTACATCCATATAGTGTTTTAATCGGTGCCATGTCAATACTTGCATGGTAACTATTGTTGTATGCGAATTTTACAAGAGGCAAATGTTTCACCCATGATCCTTTCCATTCTAAGGCATATGCTCGCAGCATATCCGCTAAAGTCTGAATCGTACATTCTGATTGGCCATTTATTTGTGGATGATATGTTATGCTCAAGCATAGATCTGTGCCTAAGGTTTTCATGAAGTTCTCCCAATAGTGTGAGGTGAATCGTTAATCTCGATCGGAAACTACCTACTTTGGAATACCATGGAGGCGGATCACATGTGTAATATATAAATTAGCAAGCTAATCTGGAGTGGAAGATAAGCTTATTGGAATAAAGTGTGCTACCTTGGTTAGACGATCTATTATAACCCAGATACTATTTTTACCACCAGTCGTCTGAGGTAATCCTGTGACGAAATCCATGGAAATGCTTTCCCATTTCCATTCAGGTATAGGGAAAGGTTGCAACAATCCCGATTGCTTTTAATGTGAAGCCTTTAGTTGTTGGAAAGTGAAACATGAATTCACAAACTCAGCAACATCCTTCTTCATTCCCGGCCACCAAAAGTTTGAACGAAGATCCTTATACATCTTCGTACTTCCTGGATGAATGATAATCTAGAACAATGCACCTCACGTAATATATCTTTCCTCAATTCAGGTATATTTGGTGTACAAACTCTGTGATGGTTATATAGTAACCCATCTTGTATCTGGAATCCCTCTATCTCATTTTTCTCAAGTTGTTGTCTCAAGTATTTAAGGACTGGATCATCCTCATGTCCTTTCTTTATTCTATCCAAAAGCTCTGACTTATATCAATGAGGAATAGTTATAGTATTAGCATTACTATCAAATGGTTTTCATTCACTCAAAGTTGATAGTAAATCCCAGAAGTGGATAGCACTCACCAATCCAAATAAATAAGTTCTTCTACTAAGGGCATCTACGATGGTGTTCCCCTTACCAGGCTGGTAGGATATTGAGCTCTTTCTGATCAAATAGATATTTCAAGCTTTTGTGGTCACTGAAGATTTCAAAAATAATACCATAAAGGTAGTGTCTCCATATCTTTAAAGCGAATACTACGGTAGCTAATTCAAGGTCATGTGTTGGGTAGTTCCTCTCATGTGTCCTGATCCGTCGTGATGCATAGGCAACTACCTTATCATGTTGCATAAGAATTATCTCAAGTCTTTCTTTAGATGCATCAGTGTACATTGTAAATCCTTCAGTCCCAAAAGGTAGAGTAAGGATATGTGCAGATGGTAGGCATTCTTTTAGTGTCTGAAAGATAGATTCGCATGCACCAGACGATATGAATGGGACTTCCTTCTGAGTTAGCATAATCATTGGAAATGCTATTCGTGAAAAGTTATTCACAAATATTCTATAATACCCAGTTAGATCCAGAAAAGATCGTATTTTGATGACAGTCTTTGGGCATTCCCAACTCATTAATGCACTAACCTTTGTAGGATCAACTGGTATACCTTCCCTAGAAACAACATGGCCTAAGAACGATGCTTCAGACAATCAGAAGTCACATTTGCTATATTTAGCATACAAGTTGTTCTTCCTTAGTGTTTTAAGTATCTGCCGGAGATAGTGTTCATGCTGATACTTATCCTTGGAGTAAATAAGCACATCATTGATAAAGACTCCTTCAAAGTGACCTAGAAACTCCTTGAATACTCTATTCATGAGATCCATGAAGGCTGCTGGGGTATTTGTCGATCCAAAAGACATAACTAAAAATTCATAATGTCCATATCTAGTTCTAAAGGCTGTCTTGGAGATATCCACATCTTTAATCTTCAATTGATGGTATCTAGATCTTAAGTCAATCTTGGAATACATAGTTGAACCCTGCAACTGGTCAAAGAGTTCATCTATTCTTGGCAGAGGATACGTGTTCTTTATTCTCTTCTTGTTTAGTTGTATATAGTCAATGCACAACCACATTGACACATCATTTTTCCTAACAAATAAGACAGGTGCACCCCATGGTGAAGTACTAGGACGAATGAATCCTTTATCTAATAGTTCTTGTACTGTACCTTCAACTCTCGTAACTCAGATGGTTCCATACTCTATGGAGGAATAGAGATAGGCTAAGTATCAGGTGTGAGAGAGATTTCAAATTCAATCTCTTGCTCAGGTGGTACTCCATGTAATTCATCTGGATATAAATCAAGAAACTCGCATACTATAGGCACATCTTCTATCATTCTATTTGACCATGATGTAGTGGATACATAAGCTAAATAACCTTTGCACCCTTGCTCTAACAATTGTTGTTCCTTTAAGGTATAGATGTATTAGACATTATCATTGGATGTCTTATCAATGAACTGGAACTTTATCAAGTTGGGAAGGTGAAAAGTTACTGTCTTTTGAAAATAGTCAAGGTATGCATGATGCCTTTTCTATCTAGTCCATCCCCAGGATGAGATCAAAATTTTTTATTTCGATAAGTAGTAGATAAGCAGGTGATTGATGTCCAGCAATATGTCCTACATAGTCGTCTGAGATCTTCTTGAATTATAATTGACCTCCTAGTTCCTTACTCAGATAAAGGTTTTGTGCTTTATCGGAATCTTATCCTTAAAATAGAAATCAAATATTCCTCTTCTTTTCTTTTTTTTCTGCCTACGAAGCACCTCCTCTACTACTCCAAACGAAGTAGGGGAAAACAATTCTACGGATCGATGGTATCTAGATTCTTTCTTATAATGGTGAATAGAACCCTCAACGCTAGCATCCACAGGTCTAGATGACTTTGATCTCTCATTGTGGGATTGAGTCTTCACTCCAATGCCTACTACCTTTGACCCATCTCATGGTCATTACTATCATAGCCGCTAATCGCCTAGACACATATTGATCTGCCATGATCCTGGGATGAATTAAGACCAAAGGTTAGGTCTTATACGTTTTCGCATGATGTACATAAGGGACAATGATTTGTGAATGGCACTGCAGTCACTTATTAAGATCAAAGGATCTTAAGACCACCTTAGTTTCTGAATACCGCTCATAGTTATCAACTACTGAGTAAATTATTGGAGTAACTGAGCTCTGATGCCAAACTATAACAGTCCCAATTCCAGACCGTCGAATCCTCCCATATTCGGATCTGGTTACTCATCAATAATTTATTTAGCAATCACAATTAAAATTCAGAAACAGACTGCAAATAAAAATACTCAGAAGAAAGTATTGCAACACTTTTCCATTCACAAAATAAAGTTCACATGATACATTGTCCTACTATAACCATTTACATGTACATCAGCTAGAAGGAAATGCACAAAAAGATTACTAACTACCTTACAGAGTAAAGCTACTATGGCTACCTAGATAACTATGTTAGTTGGCTGGATTATTAAAGTCCTTGTGCTGGCTCACCGATACCTGTTAGGTTTTTCATAAATCATAAGATAACAATTAGTGAGTGCTAAGCAACGAAGAAGAGAAAAGCAAATAAATGTGTAATTTTTCAAAACTTGTTATCAAAAAAGATTCATTCATTCTCATTAGTTTAATTCCTATTCCTTTCTATAGCACGTCAGGGATTAGTCCAGAGAATTACCTTACCACTACATAGACTCTGAAGTTGTGGACACTTCAGGATTGGATATTGCGTTGATCTGGTAAGCTTATGCCGTCGCATGTCGCCTCAACCAATCCTCCAATACCACCCTGAGAATTTCCTTTTCTTTTATTAATTAGGATCTCAAATCCTCAGTCTGACAAACAAAGGAGTACACCATCCTCGAGGACTTGGTTGTTTAAAACCTCAAGCTAAAATTTAATCATATAACCTAGCGGCTTTAAATACATCTTATCGTGACCCAGTCGCTATCCAACCACTTGTGCCTCCACATGGCATGACTACATCTTTTGTAATTCAACCCGAAGATATTGGCACCTGGTACCACGCATTGCAAATTATTTATTTTGCGCACTTATCATTACATGGCAACCGTGTACCAACCAGGTAGGGCAACGCCAATATGGGTTCCTTCCGACAAACCTACAGGTTGCATGCCCGACCTGTAGTTCTACTCCAAGTCATTCCTGACGTAAGACACGATCCTTTTCAGGATCCAACTCAATACACATCAAATCACATGATGTAACTCTTTCGTTAAGTCTCCGATTTGTATAATCATCAACACTGGGTATAAACTTATGTATATATTAATTCATATATTTATATACTCATATTTACGCACATTTTAACTTCCAAACTTTAAATTTCCAAGCCACTGCATCAATTCGATGCTTAGACCCTATTTTAGTTGAAATCATAAAGCAACTTTGCATATTTTCTCAAAAATAACCAAATTAAGGTCCTTCATAGCAAAGAACATAAAATCGGAAATTTCAACGATCTCATATGAAAACCCAACATCAAAAGGAAGGATTTCATTACCTAATCGAGCTCTCTCTTGAGTATGCAATGCTTTATCGTGATTCTTTTTCAAAAAGAATGATTTATAGCTCCCGAAACGATCGAATTTCATTTTCATATCAAAAAAGCTAAGAACATGCTAAGACCACGAAGGATGAACGAAGAACATGAAGAACGTGAAGAACACATGAAGAACACGAAGAACAAGAAGAACATAATTTCTCTTAAAATTTCAGCAGAGCTTCCCCTTATATAGGGTGATATTTCTAAGAAAATTTTGACAGAGTTTCCCTTTATTCTATGACATTTCTAGAAAAATTTCGATAGAGTTTTCCCGTATATCGGAACATATTGAAAAGAAAAACAAAAAGAGTTTCCTCTATAAAATCACCGAGAGGAAAACAACAACGAAACTGACAAGATATAATCAATCAACAAGAGATGCTGAATCGGTAGACACTACGTGTCTTAGGTGAATGAATGCGTGACGAATTATAGGGTCCATTGACGTGCATAGTCGCCCGCACCTAAGTAGGGTATTACGTAGATTTCTCCATCATAATATAAAAGCATAATCGAAAGAATAAAACCATAAACAATGGAGAATCGGTAGACACCGCGCATCTTAGGTGAATGAAAGTGTGAAGAATCACATAGTTCACTGATGTGCATTGACGCTCGCACCTAAGTAGGGTGTTACACAGATTTCTCCTTGAACCACAACAAAAAACGAATCAGAAAGAAACATGAATCGAAAGCAAAGCTGGGAAAAGAACATGAATCGAAACGAAGCCAACTAGAAGAGGATCGTACCTTTCTCCTCCTCGTTCTCCCGACAGCGGGGCTTCACTAGCGCTCCTTCCCCGCCTCCCTCTCCTCCTCCTTACCTCTTGACCCTATCCCTCGAGGTGGTGGTGGTAGTGGACACCGTAGAGAATGAATGGGTAGGGGTATTTATAGGCTCCAAAAAACCACTAACATTGGTTAGTAAACCATGGTTTAGCACTTAACAGTGGTTAGCGGCCTATGATTTTGGCCAAAGCTTATCCGAAGCTTAAGGCATAAGTTAGAACTTCCCAGAATATTTTGGATTTGTTAATGACGTTTAATTAGCGCTAATCATGATTAACTTTCACTAATCACAATTTAACTCTCGCTAATTGTAATTTAACTTTCATAATTTACACTTAACTCATGCCGATATTTGATTAGTGTTTGCTAATGTTGATTAGTGGTCCTTGATCCATCATTAGTTCCCTTAATCTCGATTAATCGATCTTAATGATGGTCGTTAAGGTTTAATGACATCTTAAGCCTCCTTACTTCTCTTTCTTCTAAAATCATAAAATTTTGAAACGAAGTTCGATTTACACGAAACAAATTCCGTTGGTTTCCTCTTAACGAACCGGATGTTATGCTACAGGAACCGAGAGATGAGAAGTTCAAGGCTTTACGGTTGTACCATGTTATTTATACAAGATTTATTTTTACAATTATTTTTATTATTTGGTATACATGGTTATGTGCATGTTAAAGGTGAAAATATTTTTATTTGGAGTGATATAGATGATAAAGAAATAGTATAAGATATTAACAAAGTGAATATGATAAACATGTACATTGGTTTTCTTGATTTCATGGAGTCATATAAGTTATTGACCCTATCTATCCCTACTTTATCCTTGTCAACCAGGTCAAGACTTGACCTTGTCTTGGGATTCAGAGTTAATATATATCTACTGCACATATTTACTTCCTTCTTATTTTCCTTTTCTTTTCTTCTTATTCTTTAATTTTGAATTAAATAAGTATTAATTCTACAATATTAACAATTGATATTAGTTTGTTAAGAAATGAAAATTAATGATATTTACATGTGTTTTACCAGGGACTTAAAGTCAAAATGAAAGAATAAATACGATGAATTGAGGATTCATCGCATAATGACGCTCGCAAAGGTCATCGATACCAACTTCTACAAAGCACGATCAAAGGACCCACAGTTGAAGGAATCGGCACAAAATATGAGGAAATCAGTCCACCAGTATGTAAGATTCACGAGGCTCGTTGACTTGAACCTAGTCTCCTCACCCTCCACTTCTTCTTTCGTCGAGGAAGAAGCAGTGGCTGTGATTTAGGTTTTCAACCTGTAGTGGTTCCTGGGTCAAGTGGGTTCTTCTTCTTCCAGCACGTTCGACTAAGGGATGAGGGTGGAGGAGGGGAAGAGGGTGGGGAGGAGGGGAAGAGGGTATGTTTTTGTAAATATAATAAATAAAAGGGTAATATAATTTTTTGGAAGGAATTTGATTTATTTAAACATAAAATGAACTGGAGTTAACTACATGGTAAGTTTGTGAAATTTAAGTGATAATTACGATGTTTATGGGTGGGTAATTGACAAAGTTTCTAGGGTTCTTATGTAAAAATCCAAAATATTATATATTTTAAACTTTGTATTAGATTGACTGAGTGCATCAGCTGTTTTTCATTGTGCTAACCCTCATGAGTTACGACACAGATTAATCCATATGATCCTTAAACTTTGTCATATTATTTGGCTTTCTTGGTACGAGTGAACATCAGATTCTTAGTTGTCGAACTACCTTTGACTGTTCATTTACATAAATACCTTCCTAAGGTTGTTCCCTTGGTTCGCAATCCTTTAATTTCAAATGTAAGAAATCTTTCTACTGTTGGATGCAGTGAGATGTGTTCTATATTTCTAATATTGTAATTCTGAATTTGGCTGCTCAAACCATAACATACCTTGAAAGACATCCATTCTTCAGCTGGATTATACATGTACCTCCTATTATGATATTCAGCTGAACAATGTGACAATCAATTTAAAAATACTATCTACATGATATACATTTTGATGTAAATCTCCTGCATCCTACCATACACGTATGTTAGGAACAGATCCCATTATAAGTCGATTCAATACGTCGTCGTGGATTGAAAATTAGTTCTTAATATTTTTAAAGTGTAGCTTTATTGATTGATGCTTCGTAGTATAACCATTAATAATGTGTAGTAACTAAAGTGTAGCTTTAAACTATAAGGTCCACAGCATTGAATGAAGTTCATTAAAGCTATGCTGTTGATTTTATTGCTTCCTAGCCTAAAGCAAGGTGATGCAAGAGATAGTAGGATTATTTAGTCTATTCTTAAGAGTTTCTTCTGATCTCTTAAATGCAGGTGACTAAAGTAAGAGGACGTGATACCTGAAGATGACGACGAGCGAAGTATAGATGTTGTCTATGCATTTCTGTGGTGTATACATTCCAGTGGTGAGTATTTTCTTTCAAAGTAGATATTAATACGATGAAAATGGTGCAATGCGATATGAGACCATCTTTTGCAAACGTATTTGAAGTTTTCTTCATTTGGCATTTGAAGTCTTCTTCATTTGAACTTTTCACAATCCAAATTTTCATCTTAAAACCTAAGACACTTTCAGTTTCAGTTGCTGAGCAGAGATGTCAAAAAGGCTAATCCAGCAATCAAGATCATGATATTCAAAAAGTAGTTGGACTGTAGAGGTTTGTCTGGACTGCCGCCGACCGCTTCATATTCAGCACGGATCTTCTTCTTCATAGCATCAGAGAGCTCCTTCTGCAATTCAATGCAACAATATACAATTTATTTATAGCTAATTCTCGTTCCACTTTAGGAAGTTCCAAAATTCAAAGTGTTGAGACTGTTGGAAAAAGCTTCATCTTGAAGTTATTAAAGTCACAACAAAACTGGTGGTTGTTTTTCTTAGTCCTGCAAGCATGAAAAATCGTGGATAAATTTTCTTCACGAACGAAACTCTCCGTGATATCCGGACATCCTTCAGAAATGAAATATCATGTGAATGCTCAAAATGCTCATCTGCTGACCTTTCCAGACGAGTAACTAGATGCAACAAATTTCTCTGGTGTTGCACTTGCAGGATCCGCATCCAATGAGAAACCCTGACCAAATTTAAAAAAAAAAACTTCAGTCAAAACTAAAGCTACCTACCAATAACATTTCTTTAGCGTCTATCTCCGTCGATGTGGCTGTTAAGAATGGAGATTTGTTGTTACCTCGGGAGGATCAAACTTTGCACCAAGCTCACTAAGTTTTGCATGAGCTTCAGCGTAGTCCTTGAAAAAGGCTTCCAGATCCTCTGCATATTTCTCAGCATCCACCTGAAAATTGTCAATTGCCACAAAACAGCATGAGATATGTTCTCTAGTAAATGGAAGATTTTTTGTTTGTGAAAAAAGTGGGTGATCGCCGTTCGTAGGCGCTGGCCTGTTAACTCTATTTGTATTTGAAATCAGAATTAAGGTACATCCACTGGGATTCTTAAAAGCATTTTGCCTGGGCAGTAACATTTTCAACGTAAAATTGCTTCTTTGAAAAACAGCTGCGTTTTGAGCAAGCCACATACCCATAGAAATGCAGTAAGGCATTGTCTAGTATACACAAGGTAAAAGTTTATCAAATTGGACCTTAAAGGAAGGATCGTCAAAGAGAGCAGCATCTGTCGGCAAAACTAGAAGATCATCATCCTTCTTTTCTTTGATATCCTATTAAGATATTGCGCAATGTGAATTTTCATTTGGACATCTATTGGAGCTTATAAAATGTGAAGATGTGCAAAACAAACTGACCTTGAAATAGCTATTATCAAACTTCAACCACTGCACTGTCCACGACTGTCCCCCAGGTGCTCCAGGACCATCTTTCTGCAAATCAAAAATCGTGAAATGATCACATATATAAAATGGAGAAATGCTCGCCACCTTGAGCTATCATATGAACCAGATTAGGCTTCCAGCTTGATCTCATTCTTGAGAATTTAAGGGGAACTTGGTGCAACAGTAAGTTGTTGGAGTAACTTAGAGGTCACTGGCTCAAATCCTGAAACAACTTCTTGTAGAAAAAAAAATGCAAGGTAAGGCTGCACACAATAGACCCCTTGTGGTCCAACCCTTCCCAGGGACACCACTTAGTAAGAGATTATTTACTGTGCTGCCCTTTATGTTTATGATAGTCATCTTACAGCTTTCCAGTAACGATTATGTCAAATCACCCAAATTATATAAAGACGTAATGCAAGAACATACATCCACACTAGGTACTGGCTGGCTGTATAGTTCAGGCTCTACAAAAGTGAAAAGGTTCATTTGGCTAAATGCCAGTATAGTAGACCATAATCTGCTTTTCGCAGATAAAACTGGATTCTGGGACTCAAGAATCCATAGAAACACCACATAAAGTGATAGGCGGCTTGATTTGCTGCTTATATAACGTGTCAAACATCATACTGCGGTGAAATACATGCTGTCAGAGAGAATACTTGTCATTAATAATGAAATCCAGCCCTTCTTTTATAGAAGGGTGTAGGGTAAAGTGCAAGAAAATACAAAAACAAGGAAAAATATGTGAAACAAAAAAATAATAACACTTTCCTTCGAGCAGCAACGTAGTTATCGATCATGCTCATGTTGTCAAACAAAAAAAAAACATAATGCTTCTCAACAAGTCCTTTGGATAAAATATTTGCAAGTTGAAGCTTAAAGGAGATGTAGGGAGACTAGCAACCTTTCCTTTAGTGATAGAATTACGCATAATATGACAATCGATCTCAAGAGGATAATAGTATGACAATCAATCTCAATGTTCTTTGCCCTTTAATGAAACACAAGATTAGAAGTACCGTATTTACATAACTATTAACAATACATAGGAACCTTGGCAATTGTTGAAGTATATGCGTCACTTATATAGATGGGTAAATGGATCCCTTCAGGATCTATTTACCACATCCAGTGTTTAGTCCCACATCTATCAGTAGTGGTGAGACTTGGAGGGTATGTGGATGCTATATAAGAAGTCTCAAACCTCCTGTATCAGATGAGAAAGTTGAATGCAACAATCAGCCCTTTGAGGCATTCTCCCGTGATTTCATTCTGCTCCTTAGGGAGTAGGTTCCACATTAAATCTTGAGCCTCCATGTTTCATACATCTTTATTTTATTGCTCCGGTTATCAATTCGCTTCCGCATTCTTCATTTTCTAACATGGTAGGGTTTCACATAAAATTCTCGGTGTTCTTTAATGAGTATTCTATTATTTCTGATTGCACTTCCGCATTTCATATCTCTAACATGGCATCAAAGCGGGTTTGATTCTCGACGATTTTATGTTTAATCGTTATTTTAACGACTCTGACATGTGCAATTCAGAGGACACGTTCTCCATCAAGGAAACCCAATTCCATTCACACTCCAGCTCATTTGTTCCTCCTCACCTGCACGACATGAGAAGCAATGTCCTCGACAGCAACCGGCAGCTATGTTTGCGTTGAGTTGATATTGTCGGTGTTGTCTTGTATTGTGAGTTTGATATTTCTTTCTGTTTGTCCAAGCTGAGCATTGCATGCTCCAGCTTGAGGGTTGGTGTTAGTATATGCGTCACTTGTATAGATGGGTAAATGGATCCATCCAGGATACATTTACCACATCCAGTGCATAGTCCCACATCTACCAGTGGTGGGGCTTGGAGGGTCTGTGGAGGCTATATAAGAAGCCTCAGATCTCCTGTATCAGATGAGAAAGTTCAAAGTTGAATGCAACAATCAACCCTTTGAAGCGTTCTCCCTTGGTTTCATCATGCTCCTTAGGGAGTAGGGTTCTACGTAAAAACTCCAATATTCTTTAATGTTTATTTTATTATCTCTGATTACACTTCTGCATTTCATATTTCTAATAGTAACAGTCTGAATGCCAAGGTATGCGAAAAGGAAAACAATATATTCAACTACTAACCTCATAAGAAAGGTCTTGTTCATCTCCCTGAACTTCAGCATCTCATGTCCTCCATCCTCTACATGAGGCATCATAAGTCTTCAATCCACAGAGCGAACATCACAAATTTCATGCCGAAAACTTGACTAAAAGTGTCGTCTCATCATGGACTTAACATGTTTTTTAAGAGAGAAAATAATAGACTTAACACGTTTTTGTACCCCCATAGACAAACCCAAAATGATAGGTAAAATGCAGGACAGATGTAACGTCCCGGGTTTAGGTCCCCAGTCTGTTAACAAGGAAAACTGACCTTAACAACGTGTTGGGTTCGGACCCGAACCTGTTGACAATCACCCAAAATGCTTTAATCCAAGTTGCCAAGTAGTAATCCTCACCACTTATATCACACACCCATCCTTCGTGAGTTTTAGATGAAGGACTATGTTTGGGGATTGGGGTGTTACAACATCCCCCCCTTATATTCGCAACATCCTTGTTGCACATGGCCCATCACTTATTTCCAGTAATAGTAATGGTTGTACGTTCCACGTAGTCTTTCCCCTATCTCTCTGTAGGGGTGCCTCCACCTCTCAAGCATTCATTTCTACTATCATAGGAAAATCCGCTTTGATGTCATTTGTAACATCACAAGCTTAGATCTTCAGTCCGTTAACGAGGAAAACTGACTTAACAACTTGTTGTGTTCGGACTCAAATCGATCCGTTGACAATCACCCAAAATGCTTAAGACCAAGTTGTTACGTAGTAATCCCCACCGCTTATAACTCACACCCACACTTCGTGAGTTTTAGATGTGGGACTATGTTTGGGGACAGAGGTGTTACAATCTCCCACATTTATATTCGTAATGTTCTCATTGCGATATGGTCAATTACTTATTCCTAGTGACAATAGAGGTTGCACGCTCCAGGTAGCCTTTTCTCCTATCTCTTTGTAGGGGTGGCTCCGCCTCTCTTATTGTTATAACCATTAATAAGATAATGCATTTCACATCCCATAGTGATTATTGAAACTATCAAGTCATAAAGGTTGACGGTAAGATATTAAACAACATTGTTCACATGAACCATTATGGTATGGAAAAGGAAATGATACTAAAAAATTGGATTCTTCTTAACATGAATATTGGCACTTAAACGGTAAGCGGAGCCAAGTGATATACCTAAGGTGGGAGCCACTTCTAGAGTCTATTTATCGAGGGCCTAAAGGGTAACACCTTCCGAGGGTGTCGGGATCAGTAGAACATAGCGGGAAGTCCACAATTAACTTAGTTCATGTTTTATGTAGTGAATTGAGTGACCGCTTGTGTTGGCGGTAAAAGCCACCAAAGTTGCCTAATAAACAATGAAATAAGATAAATCCATATAACCAATAAGTTAAGCGCTTACGAGAAAACTAAGTGCTTATGTGAAAATTAAATGTTTATCTGAAATCTAAGTGCTTATGTGAAAGCTAAATGTATATATAAAAATTAGAGTGATTATGTGGTATGTGTAAATAAAGTAAATATGTAAGTGTATACGTGAAATATGGTATGTTATATAATATGAGTACACTTATATATGATAATAATTATGAGTAAGTTATATGACGAATATGATTTACATTTCCATATATTGAGTTAAGGGTATTGTGAATATTGCTAACGACAGGTGTATGAACGTGAGACCTTTACGTATATGAGATTTGGTATTTTTTTAGGTAACTCACATGATATATTTACATGAGCATGAATGTGGAAAATCATGAACTTTTTAATCAATTACGAATGTTACTAATTATACGCATGGACAATGTAGGTGAATCATAAAAGGTTGTATTGACGATATATCGGTTTCGATAGGGAAGGGGTTTCGATATCACCTAGTATATCCTTTTACAGGGATATCGACGATATATATCGATATATCGATGATATATCACCATATCGGCTCATATCGGTCAAAAATGACTGGATTCAGTACAAAAAATCCAGGATATCGATCGATATCGTCGATATTTCGCCAATATCTCTATATATCAATGCTATTATTCATGTAAGATTGATTCCACTACTTATCTAGCTACATCAGTATTGAAACACATATCTAGCTACACCTACTATTAAACACACATCTAGCGAGATCCCCATACTAGTAGGGTATGGTGCGACAGGAAGATGCATACAATGGTTCTTCAACTTGATGTATATTGCAAATTATGTCATGTTGTAAGAACTTGAATGAAATCCATTTCCAATATCTATATAGTCAATTCTTCAAAAAATATCTATAAGTCAAGAATCAACATTAATATCGATATGTTCGAAATGATCGATATATGCGATATAAGCTTCATAGATGATCGATATGTGTGATCCAAGAGTATGTTTGTTAGTTATTTAGTAATCTAAAAACTTGGATGAACTCCATTTTAAATATATATATATATAGGTCAACAACTAACAGTATCAACGATATGTTCGATATGACCGATGTGCAATATACGGATCATAGTCTTCACAAAATGAGCTATATGTGTCATCTAAGTGTATATTTGTAAGTTATTTAATGTTATAAGAACTTGAATGGAATCCATTTCCAATATCTATAGGTCAAAAATAAACATTGACAGTGATATATTCGATATGACCGATATATGCGATATATGGGCTATAAATGACTGATATGTGTGACATAAGTATATATTTGTAGGTTATTTGATGTTTTTATATCTTGGATGATCTTAATTTCTGAAAAATAAAAAAAAGGCTTTTTTGAGCCATTTCCAACATTTCCATTGATATCGTCATAAATGAAGTGTTTAAACTAGACTAGTGAAGACTTGATTTTGCACTAGTCGGTTTGACCCGAACTCGACACATATTGAGCGTTAGGTTCATACCATATCTTATTATGTTTTCTCGTAGGTCAAGATCGGAATTAACTACAGTTTGACACTTATGTCGATCACGCTTGCAAAAATCAGTCGACTAGGCCGACTTGTCGGCCCGATTGAGCAACCCGGTGGTCTGACGACTCGACTAGGGATAATCGACCCTTAGTTGGGTAGAGCGACTAGTCGACCCGACTAGTCCGTTTAGTCAGCCGATTAATCGAGTGACTTTTGCAAGTGGATCCGGATACTCGATTTGAGTTAGGTATTTAGGTTATTGTCTATCTCTTCGACTCCTCTCGCAGCTCTTCGAAAAACCCAATACCCAACTCTTCGAACCCTCTCCAAGCGATCGCCTTGTCACTCCTCCTCCGATCGCCACCTCCTTCGGTCGTCGCACCTCCGTCTCCACCTCTTCTGATCGCTCGACGCTCCTCTCCTCCCGCTCCAGCCAGCATCACCGACTCTAAAGGTTAAGGTTTCCAACATTTGCACCTCCTCCGATCCATTTTTCATTTTTATTCATTGTTATCATGCCATATTTATATGATAGGTGTGGATTTGATTTGCTATTTGTATGGTATAGAGCTTGATAAGATTTTCATGCTATCATGCCATATTTTCATGCTATCATGCCATTTTTATTGTCATTATTGTTATCATGTCACCGCTATCATGCATGCCAGATTTTCATGCTATAATCCCATATGTTTCCTCTAAAATGATTGCTGAAAATTGGTGAAAAAAAGGAAGAATTTGGATTTTCATGCTAGTAATCCCATATTTTTTTTTGACATGTTGTATTTGTTTGTGAACATTAGCTAATGTTATGCAACCAACATTTGTTCTTAACTTGCTTTTTTTCCTTCTTTTCCTTCAATTGTTTCTTTTTTAGCTCTTACAAAATTAGGGTTTTTATCACTTGTGCCCCTCCGAGATATCGCAATATCAGTTATGCCTCTATCTTTTTGGTAATATCAGTTGTGCCCTTCACTTCTTGCAAATCTATCACTTGTACCCCTCAAGTTAGTTTCCATCCATCCCAAATGCAAGCGGATGTTAACTTTAGGGACACATCAGGAATTAAATGAAAACAAAGGAATTGAAAAGTCCAATCATTGTTCATCTTCCTCCTCCCCCTTCCTCTTCATCTTCGTCATCCCCCTGCCCCTGCCTCCTCCCCCCGCCCCTGGTGTGCCCGCAGGCCCCCGCAACCCCGCGCCTCCCCCTTGCCCCACCGACCCGCCCCGGCACCCCCGCCCCAGGTCTCCCCTCCACCCCCCCCCCCCCCGCACCCCCCCCCCCCGGTTGCCCCCCGCAACCCCTCCCCCCTCCGCCCCCTCCCCCCGTCCCCCCCTCCGCCCATGCCCCCGCACCCCTCCCCCGACCTCGTAAACTTGTTGTCTTACCCAACAAACCCTGCTGTCAATTTTAACTATATTTGAGTCAATTACTTGAGTTAGTCTTGAGTTAACCTAACCAATTTACCATCAAACGATTAGGATTAGCCAAACTAATAAAAAAAGAATAAAAAAATCCTGGAAAGTTCCATCGACTTTGGGGGATTTAGGAGCTTCAGAGGCTGGGTTTGTTGGGTAATCCTAATCCGCCCCCTCCCCCCGTCCCCCTTCCCCCCTCCGCCCCCTCCGCCCATGCCCCCGCCGCCCCTCCCCCCTCCGCCCCCGCACCCCTCCCCCGACCTCGTAAACTTGCTGTCTTACCCAACAAACCCTGCCGTCAATTTTAACTATATTTGAGTCAATTACTTGAGTTAGTCTTGAGTTAACCTAACCAATTTACCATCAAACGATTAGGATTAGCCAAACTAATAAAAAAAGAATAAAAAAATCCTGGAAAGTTCCATCGACTTTGGGGGATTTAGGAGCTTCAGAGGCTGGGTGGCGGAAAGGGTCTCCATCGGCTGGGGGAGGGAATCCATCGAAGGGGGAAGGGGGGGGGACTCCATCGGCAGGGGGGGCTCAATCCGCAGCGGGTGGGGGGGAGCAGGGGGGACTCCGTCGGCGCGCAGCATCAACACGAGGGGGGGGGCTCCATCAGCGGTGGGCGGGGGAGGGGGGAGCAGGGCGCACGGCAGGGGAGAGCAGGGGGCGGCAACGTGGGGGAGGGGGTACAGGGATGTGCAGGTAGCAGCATCGGCAGGGGGTGGGGGTGCAGGTAGCAGCGTTGGCGGGAGGGGGGGCAGGGAGTGGCGGCGGCGAGGGAGGGGGTGCTCCATCGGCAGGGGGCAGCAGGGAGCAGCGGCGGGGGGAGGGGGATGTTCCTACAAGCCATTCGAACAGGGGAGGAGGGAAGGAGGGCATCCTCGACGGCCAAGGGGTAGAGCAGGGAAGGAGGAGCTGTTCGCGAGGCTCCTCGACGACGGCAGTGGCTCCTCGACGACGACAGTGGCGAGGCTCAAAGCTTGGCGCTGGCGGGGGGCGGTGCAGTGGGGATCAGCTCCTCTCGTTTAATGGATTGGCAGTCAATGTAAATTTGATAAACATAGGTATAATATAGAACAACATAACGGAAACTGGTTACTTTTAACGGATAAATGAACGGAGGTTAACCACAGGGTCTATAAGGTAAGGGTTAGCAAGTTTACAGGGTAAGAGGAGGAATTATGATGTTTCAAAGGTCGTAGAGGTAATTGGAAAAGATTATAGGGTCTGTCGGGTAAAAATCCCAAAATTCAATAAAATTCACCATTTGATCCGTAATGAGTGATATACCCGTGAGAATGCAAAAAATTTAGAGATTCTATGGATGCATGAAGGTGTCACTAAGAGAGAGAAATTATGAGGAGAAAGGAAGAAGAACAAATGGATGAGGAAGAAGATAAAGAGGTCTGGACAATAATACCCCTCTTAACTGCACCAAGGTTTGAAGAAACCATGGTTAAGTCAACTCATTGACGGTCAATCTGACGGAAGGGCACAAGTGATAATGGCAAAAGAAGTGAGGGGCACAACTGATATTACTAAAAAGATAGGGGCATAACTGATATTGCGATATCTCAGAGGGGCACAAGTAATAAAACCCCATAAAATTAAAAACTGTTAAATCTATGCAAATTGATGATTGAGTAAATGCATAGAAAATAATTTATATATCTAAAAAATAAAAAATCAAAACAGACTAATGTCTGACTAAATCCTTGATCCTTGGTCAATGTCCCATCCGAACGAGTACTGATTGCTGACTTCTGCAACCTTAATGACAATTGCATGGAAGGATGTCATTGCGCTCACTAGAACAAAGAATCTTGGATCTGTATCATATGTATATTTTTAAGGATAAAGGAAAGTTAAGATGGTTCCTTATTGTGATATCATTGATAATCAGGAGTAACACTCGAATCCGATGTGGTATTTGGTACGTTTCCGTTGGTCACCAAGGATCCGGATTGTTACAACATATGTCGATATGCCTTGAATCCTAATCATCTATTCTGTTGAATCCAGTTGAAGAACCACCTGATGTTACCCCATGCCACTATACCCTATCATACGAGTGTCTCAGTATCCTCTGTATTATTCTTCTCTCCACAGTGAAAACCAATCGCTACTACCCAAGGATATAAGCCAGTTGCGGGTGAGCCTTGTAAATCCGCGTATTTGCATTTTGCTTGATTGATCGTGTTTGTACGTGTTTGCTTCCGTATTCACAACAACATATGTGAGAAGAACCAATTGCCTAACCTGCAATGTGCGTATAGCTTTCCACACTGCCAACTTTTGTCCCATCTTCTTTAGCGAGAGCAAACTGTCATAGTACCCTAAGCTCACCCCTAATTAAAAGCAATCCCAAGTAGATAAGTGGAAATCCCCGTTGATAAGTAGCCAAAGTTCGATTGCACTCCACAACCAACTCCTTTGTCACGCCAAAAGGAACAAGCTCAGACTTTTCCATGTTAACCTTAAGCCCAAAAAGCTCCTTGGAGATCTCCACCAAGGTTGATTATATCTTTCACCTCGATAAGGACCCTCAAAAAAAAGATGGTATCATTCGCATATTGTAGCACTAGAACATATTACTCATGTTGAAACACCCTAAAATAGTCTCACATCTAGTTCTCACAAAGTGTAAGGCTGGGTTATAAGAAGGGGAATTACTACTTCACAATTATTGCTTTAGCCTCCAGTGATAGTCGACGAGTCCAATTGGAACCAAACCCACGTTATCCGGGCCAACTATCCTCGATAACAGCTCATATCTAGGAACGAGATGTTACAAATGATGTAAGGTTCCATATAAAAGTGGAAAGGGCAACCAAGAGGTGGAGCTACCCCTATCAAAGAGATATGAAGAAAAAGTTGCACGAAGCGTGCAATCATCATTATGATTGGGATAACGGATGAGTCGTTTCGCAATTAGGGTGTTATAAATGTTAAGTGGGGAAGGTTGAAACAACCCAAACATAGTCTCACAACTAGTACTCACGAAGTGTGAAAGTGGGTTATAACTTATAATTTATAAGAAAGGGGAGTTATTACCAAGGTAGGTAATATCAGTATCGGTATCGTGTCGATACGAAATATCGTCGATATATCGATACCATATCGCCAAATCGATCCGATTTGTGAAGGAAATTGCCTTGGAAAGGGCAATATCGACCATATCGACTACATATCGGTCACATGTCGATACCGATATACGCCAATATATCGTTGATATATTGTGATATGGCTTACTCTTGTTATTACTTTACAACTTAAACTTAGACATATTGGGTGGTGGTCAGTGAATCTAATTGAGCTTGAGCCCAACAAGTTGGCAGGGCCAGAGGAGTGGGAGAGTGAGACGAGGGGAGAGAGAGCGGAGAGGGGAGAGAGAGATTGTGGAGGAGAGAGCATCTTCGCTTAGAGGCGAGGTGGGGAAGGAAGCATCTTCGATGGGAGGTGAAGAAGGAGTTCTTGTCTTGGAAGTCGGCTACCAACGATGGAGAGATAGGGTGCTCAAGGGCTACCAAGCACGAAGGTAAGAGGAAGGAGGATGAGTGGATGGTCGTCTCGCACCGCAAACTGGGCAAACACTACGACTGTTGCGAGCTCTATGGCCATCTGGTTTCGAGGTGCTCCCATGTTCCTAGGTGCTTCTCTTGTGGAGCGAGTGGTCATCGTCAGGTTGTATGTCATAGGAAGTTTTAGGAATCATGCTACAAGCCTAGCTTGGTCTACTCTGTGAAGGAAGGTTTGATGCTGTGAGTTCTACGAAGATCCTATTCTACAACGATGGTGGAGGGCTTTGGTAAAGGGATGAGTACTGAGGTCTCCTCTAAAGTGAAGGAGATGTTTCTCATTGGCTATAAACGCATGGATTTTATTGACATAGTCCTGGTTCGTGAGCAGGCTCAACTATTGTTGGGTTCTTCTTTCTTGGGAGATGTTGTCACTCTTGATGCCAGCCACTGTTGTGTTAGAGGATTGTCAAAGGCAGAGGCATCGGTTATCCCGAGTGGAAATGTGAAGTTTGAGGTATCTTGGTAGATCCCTTGTTTTGCGAATGGTGGAGGGAGGAGCTTTGTGTGGGTGACTCGCATTGTTGGCATGTCATTCATGTCCTGTACTATTGAAGTCCTTCGGTCGGCTTTGATAAAGGTGGGAATGGTGACGAAGATCTTGTCTGATGGTTGGCGGTTTGGTTTCTATCCAAGGTCGACACTCATGATTATCGAAGGAAGGGCTCCCTGCATTTTCGACAACTCTTGTTCCTTTCACGCGGGTCGTGCCTCCTTCAACCTGGTGGTCGAGGCTGTTGCGCCACACCCTTCGCCTTTGGCATCCATCTTTGCCAGCCCCTTGTCTTCTCTGTCATTCACGCATGAGCAATCATTGCGCCCGATTCTGATTGATTCAACTCAGCCGCTTTTGGGGTGTTTTCAAGAAGGTCCACTTTAATGGATCTTGAATCTACGAATGTAAATGCGGATGAAGGGTCGTGTGTCTTTCGGTCGTACGACGCCTCACATTCTTTCTTTGAAGAAAGGAGCGATTTCTTCGTACGATTTCCAGTTCCAGGAAGCGACGTCATCGGAGTATCCGCTTCGAAGAGCGATAGGGCTCGTGCAATTTCTTTTTTGAACCCGAAAATCTCGTCAGGTGGAAACTTCAGACCCGATAACCAGGAGTGCCAGTTATCAGGCGGCCTACCCGAACCCGTTAATTGGGAGCACCCTCCCCAGTTCTGTCGAGCTTAAGGACCCGAGTTGTAGCGGGCCAAGTCTGATAGCGATTGTGCTTTGTCGGACCCTTGATGGATCCGGCAAGCTGCTACGGTTAGCATTCAACTGGGTAACTCCCTCGTGCCTCCCTTAGTGGAGGAGGCTATGATTATCGGGGAACGCTTTGTCGAGAAGGTGGCGACTTCTGTTTCTTTCGCCCAACACGTTGCTCCCCCAACTCTTGAAAAATCAGGTTTAGCTCCCTTGGATCCAGCGGAGGCAGATTACGTGGTGTAAGACCCTCTCACTTTGATGGTTTCATCTCAACTCCGGTATTGGAGTCTAAACCTTGGTGAGGTGGTTCGTTCACTGGCAAATGTGGTTGGAGATTGCAGTGCACAGCCAGCAACCTCGTCCAATTCGAGCATGATGCCCTCCACTTCAGATTTTGGGAGAACACATAAGTGCTACAGACCCAGGAAGAAACAGATTAAAGAAGGGGCGACGAAATCGGTCTCAAAAGACACAACTAGGGTGGCGTCTGCAGCAGGAGTGGTGCAGTCTTCTGGAAGTAAGCAAGTGTCTTAATGAAGGTATTAACTTGAAATGTGAGGGGTCTGGGTGACTCAGAGAAACAAAGATTGATAGGTGGTTGCTTTGTTGAATGGGGTTGTGGCATTGTCTTCCTGCAAGATAAAAAGCTCTCTTCTTGCCCTAGGGAGGCATGGAATTCTTTGGGTCAGACTGCTCATTGGGTATTGTGCCATTGATGCTAATAAGGCGAACGGGGGGTTTGATTGTGGCCTGGAAAGAACCATTATTCTTTGTGCGTGCTAAGATCAAGGTCAGACATATCATTATTGTCCTTCTGGAAAACAACTCTTTAAGCTCGCATTTAGCAGTGTCTTGTGTTTACGGGTCCTGCTTGCACTCTTCGCGGGATGAGGTTTGGGCTGACATTCGTGATGCCCGTACAACCTTCCCAGGGAAGTCTTGGCTTTTGGGAAGAGACTTCAACATCACTCTTCTCTCTGTCGACTGTTTGTGCTCGCAAGAGGGTCAGGACTTGGGATCTTTGGCATTTGTTGATCCGGTGGATGATCTTGATCTTAAGGTGATCGCTGCAAATAATACAAGATACACTTGGAGGAACTATGGCTCTTGTTCTCATATCGACTGCTTCATGGCTTCTCGAGAGCTTCTGAGTGACTTCCCACTGTCTTTTTGCACCTCTAGACCACGTACAAGATCTAATCATGCCCCTCTACTGTCGGACTCCGGGAGTGCTTTGGTTCACCAGAGGTTCTTTAGCTTTGAGCGATCCTGGCAGCAGGAGGACTCTTTCAGAGGTCGCTTTCATAGTTTGGGACCTCTACTGTTGTTTCTGGTTCAGTTGCCTCTTGGTTTGCCCAAAAACTCATTTTGCTTCGTAAGCATATTTGCTCCTTTAAGAAAGGTTAGAGAGGCCAGACTGACTAGTCGCCTTGCGGCTGAGCAGAAGTACGCATGTTTGATGAATTGGAGGATGAAAGGAAGCTGGTGAATGAGGAGTTGGCAACGAGATGTGAGGCTCAGAAAACAATTGCAGCTGAAGATATGAAGTGTGTGACTGAATGGAAACAACGTTCTAGGCAACGTTGGCTCAAAGACGACGACGCTAACACCGCCTATTTTCACTGAGTGGCTAGCGATCACCGTCGCCACAATGTGTTTCGGTCCGTGGTGGTGAACGACACTAGGGTGGAGGAGGATGACCGTGAGATAGGCAGGGCTATTGCTTTTCATTTTCATGAGTTCTTACAAAGGCAAGAAACAAGGCAATGGAGGTGGACTGGTGCGGGAGCAGCTCGCATCTCCGAGGCTCATGCAATCGACCTCAACTAGAGCTTTACGTCGGAGGAAGTGAAAATGTGGTGTGGAACTTGAATGATGATGGTGCTCCAGGTCTTGATAGATTCCCTATTTTCTTCTTACGTGAATTCTGGCAGTTGGTTGGCCCAAAGGTCATTGAGGATTTTGATGAATTTATTGTTGATATGCTAGGTATGAGAGGCTTAACAAAGCACTCATTTCCTACTCCTAAAGATGGAGGTTGCTGAAAGAGTAGAGGATTTTATACCGATTGCGCTCCAAAGCTATTTACCTCATTGTTGTGAAGGTCCTTGCCATTCGTTTAAGCTAGGTCATTGACCATATCATTTCCTCCTTACAATCTGTTTTCATCCCTACATGACAAATAGCTGATAACATAGCCATGGAAATCGAGATTGTTGCCGATTGGAAGCGTAGAAGAGTGAAGAGAGTTCTATGGAAGGTGAACTTCTCAAAGGCTTATGACATGGTGGACTGGCGCTTTTTATAGGCGACATTGAGCAAACGAGGCTTTCCATCTCGTTGGATCAGTTGGATGAAGTGTTGTATTAATATCGCCTCTTACACGGTGATGGCCAATGGCCGCCCTGAGGGAGGATTTTTTTCATCCATGGAGAGGGGTCCGACATGGTTGTCCTCTTGCGCCTATGTTGTTTGTCATGACGGCTGATGTTCTATCGCGTATGGTGAACCAGGTTGTTAGCAATGGCTTTACCTCTGGCTATTCTAATGGTGATATCTTTATTCCTCTCCTGCAGTACGCAGATGATACTATCTCCTTTGTGGAGGGAGGCATGGAGGAGGCAAAAGGAATGGCAATAGTTTTGGAGATTTACAATGAGATGCCTGAGCTTGTTCTTAACCATGGGAAACTACTTTCGTCCCTTTTGGGCTTTCTGAGGAGGCTACAAGGGATTGCGCTGCGATTTTGGGAACGAGTTGTGGTTCTCATCCCGATCAGTTATAATGGTGTTCCTCTCACTCACAGGAGACGTAAATATATGATTGGCTACCGTTGATCGATAAAATGGGGAGGAAGTTGTCAGGCTAGAAAGTAGCTATCTTATCTAGAGGTGGAAGACGTGTGCTTGTCAAAGTTTTCATCTCTTCCATCCCGGTTTTCTTTGTCTTCCCGCCTTTTGCCAGGTGGTATCAGGACTAGACTTGAGAAAATAATGCGAAGATTTCTGTGGGGAAGTCCGAACATGATGCAGTCGGGATTCATTTGGTAGATTGGGATATCGTTTGCTTATTGAAGATAGACGGTGGTCTTGGCATCAAGGATTTGGAGACCATGAATAAGGCATTGTTGTTAAAATGAGTAAGTCGTCTGTGAAGCAGTAGTGATTGTTGGAGCATATGGGTCATGTTTAGATGGGTAATTGGATTCCTCTAGGGTCCAATTACCACAACCACTTATGTTTAGTCTCACATCTACCAGTTGTGGGACTTGGAGAGTCAATGGGGGCTATATAACAAGCCCCACACCTCCTGTAACAGACGAGAAGGTGCAATGAACACATTAACCATTTAAGGTGTTCTCCCATGGTTTCATCCACGGAGTAGGGTTCCACGTAAAAAAACTCATTGTTCTTATTGTTTATTATGTATCTCTGATAATACACTTTCGCATTCTTCGTTTTCTAATATGGTATCAGAGCGAGTTCGATTCTCGAGGATTTATTCTTAAAGAATTATTTTTGTCTTATTTGAGATTCGAGGTTCAATTCTACATTCGAGTTAAGCAGCGGGAAATTTCCATGCCAATGTGTGCATACCCTCTTCTTCATGGGTTCATATTCATCACACAAGCAGTGCAAGAAGATCTCATCAACAAGGTTGGGTTTCTGGACCCTAAATCTGACTTGAGTCGCGATCATCTCCAAATCAGAGGCTCCACCACAACGTCGTGAAGCTCTTCCAAACCTCCAAAAGCCTCCTAGCATGAGGGTTGCTCCTCGTGAACCCCAACTCTAGGATGAGCCCTAGGTACACCCTCCGACGGCACCCTCCAGATCGAGGGGATTGGAGCTCACGGCCACAGCGAAGCCCTCGACGCCTCCGAAATCCCACGAAAGATCAAGTCTCTACCAGGGCAGCAACGATATCAACACCATGACAGCATTGAGATCTCGTGAAGGATTTGTTCTCCCCTTTGATCGAAGGATCTAGCTGCTCGACTCCAGCAGCAATGTCGAGCTCCCAACGATGTTACTCGGATCGCAGGAGGTGGCGATGATCCTACATAGAAGCCCAGGCGCTAAGGCCGCATCCCCTCTCCAACGATGCTATCCAGTCCTCCATGCGGCATAGCGGGGTGGAACCCCGCCAACAATCTCCAGGCAGCAACAGCAACAAACAAGCCCCGGTTGGGGCGGCGTCTTTCGAGAGAGGGGTTTCCAAGTGAGAATTCTAAATAAGGTTAGCCCCGAGTGGGCCGAAAAGTTCGAAAAAATGCAAGTTGTTGTGATTCGGCCAAAATGGGTCGACAAAAAAATTAAAATTGGGAGAAGGGCCCATCGGAAAAAAAGAGAGAATGCTCTGCAGGGGTCGAAGTCAAAAAAATGTCCTAGTCAAAAAAAAGGAGTTGGGGTTGCTGCAAATTGGCCCTATTTGGGTCGTGTTTCAAAGAAAAAAAGGGAGTAGAAATTCTTTTGACAAAGGTGCGTACAAAAGAAACCCTACGTCGAGAAAAAACGAATGAGATGGCTACAAAAAAGGGAATAGCCAGAAATAATGATTTAAAAAAAGAAGCCGAAAAATTGTGAGATCAACATATTGTTTTTTATTTCTCCTGATCTTCATGTCTTCCCCAACTTTGTCGATGTCATTGTTTTCCGACAAGTATGGGAGAAAGTGAGAGTATTATGTAGAGTTACAGGTCGGATTTAGATTCTCTAGGTCAGATTGTCAGACTCTACAGATGTTCAGATACAAACTCAATTTTCAGATTGATTTTCGAGTCTTCAGTATGATATGTACGTGTTTGCGATCAACAATTTTGTGTGTTGCCCATCTTTGTTTTTGGTCTCAGAGTTTTCATGTGAACCATAGGGACTCCGAAGTAGAGTTCTCATTCTCTATGCCATGAGGGCTAGGTTTTCATGTGGTATCATAGAGACTCCGGAGTAGAGATCCCATTTGCCGATCCAGTATGGGAGAGATCCAGCTCTCTGACGAGGAGACTTTCAGACTCCATTCTCAAGCGATCATGGACTCTGACAAGGTTGTCTCCACGGCTTTTTCAGTTGGGCCCTTCAAAGATGGAACAGATGTCCACATGATTCACAGTCTTTTACATGTGGCGGGTCAGAGTACTCCGACGAGGAGACTCATTCAGTTTCAATGACTCTAACAGGGGCAGTTTAGAGCGCATGTTCTCCGACAAGGAGACCCAGTTCGACTCACACTCAAGCATGTTTGTTCCTCCTCACCCGTACGGCATGAGAAGCAACATCCTCATCAACAACCGACAATTGTGTGTGCGTTGAGTTGATATTGTTCGTAGTGCCTTGTATTGTGAGTTAAAGATTTTTCCTATGTGTCCAAGCTGAGCATTTCATGCTCTAGCTTGAGGGGGAGTATTGGAGCATATGTGTCATGAGTAGGTGGGTAATACCCACTTATGTTTAGTCTCACAACTACCAGTTGTGGGACTTGGAGAGTCAGGGATGGTATAAGAAGCCCCACACCTCCTGAAACAGATGAGAAAGTACAACGAACACATCAACCCTTTGAGACGTTCTCTCATGGTTTCATCCTGCTCCCCACATAGTAGGGTTCCATGTAAAAATCACGTTGTTCTTATTGTTTATTCTGTATATCTGATATTACACTTCCGCATTCTTCGTTTTCTAACATTAATGACATATGTTGTCGATTGTTTCGTAGAATCTATAGTATCGGGGATCCCATCAACATGTCGCAGCAGCATGTGCACTCAATTTTCTGGAAGGGAATCAAATCGGTGTGCCTCACTTTCAGGAGCTTTTTCGTGCAGTGCTTGGGCATGGGAACTCCTCTTTCTGGAAGGACAACTGGACTAGCAAGGTATCGTTGTCATCTAGATTCTCGAGGCTCTTCACTTTGTCTGCTGACCATGACGTCTTGGTCTCGATTTGCTGGATTGATGGGAATCAAATGCCTACATTTGTAGCCAACTTCCCAGATCAACAGTTAGAAGAATTTCTCATTTTGCTCAAATCTCTGAGACTCAGTGGTAGAGCTTCTACGGGCAGAGATCATTAGGTGTGGCACTGTAACTCCTTCGATGTTAAGAGGGCATATCAGACAATTTCCAGGCCTCCCTCCTCCTTGAACGGATTCCTTGATTCGTGATTGCAACCTTATATGGGAGTTTCGCCTACCTTTTATAGTAGGCTTCTTCTTGTGGCTATTAAGGAGAAGATGTATTTTGACTAGGCACCATTGTGCAAGACATTTTCCAGACATTTCCAACAGATGCCCTCTTTGTGAGACAAATATAGAAACGGTAGCTCACCTCTTCTTTAAGTGTGCAAAGACTGCTCCAACCTGAGATATGGCTAATTTGAGTTGGCAGGACATCGAGGACCTGGACCTCTTCTGGGAATCCTTGTTCCTTGCTAAGAATCGTGTTAGAAAGGATATCCTTCATCCACTAGCAACAATCTGGGCTATTTGGTTGGGCAGAAATGATTTTTTTCCAATGAGTGTTTTTATCGCGAAAATGTTATTTTTCATTCTATTTCTCTCCTTGAGTCCTGAGCACTATAAGTCTTTCTGTAACCCTCTCTTCTGAATAAAATTATAACGAGGGCGGACATCATAGCGTGTTTCTTCCTTTTTCGAACTCAAAAAAAGTTGACAGGGTCAATTATCCTCGATAATGTAGAGTCTAGGTTCATGATGTCACAAATGGTATTAACATAAGATTCTTTGTGAGCCTCAAAAAACATAAGATTCTTTGTAAAGTGGAAAGAGAAACCCAAAAGGTAGATCCATCCCTACCAAAGAGACGAGAAAATGATAACTGAGTGGGCAACCATCACTACTATTTATGATTAAGTGAGGGATCATTCTTAGATTTGTATGGAACTGCCATAATAAGCAGTGTTGGATCAGTATTCAGTTGGAATGGTTACTAAATAAAGAATAATCAGTATTCGAGAGAACATTCGGATTTAATTATATATTTTTAATTATTTAAATATAAAAGTTATGTATAATATACATACTAAAGCACCAAATTACAAGTTACATATGTGGAGATTTAACATTTATGGTGAGCCCAGAATAAATAGGAACCTATAAAAAAATAAAAATAAATAAAAATAATCAGGTCTGTTGCAATCAACAGAATATTCGGTAAATAAAAATAAATAACAGTCTGTTGCAATCAAACAAATACCCGAATATTCAGGCCACGAATATTGGAGAATATTCGGGTTGAATATTCAGGAATATTCATGTTGGTTGGGATAAAAATGGATACGCATATATCCGAATATCCGCTTACCGTATTCGAAAAATTATCGGATACAGTATCCGAATATTGATCGAATACGGATTGAATATGGATGTGGGTTGTAAAAATTTTCCGGATACGGATACGGATATGGTAACGGCTTGAATATCCGGATCCAAGTCCGGATTACAGCATTTAATACCGTTTTATATATTAGTTAATATAATATAAACCACAACCCCATGTTATTATATTAGTATTATATAATATAATATAATATAATATAGGGATTTTTACACCCATAACCCTGAGTAATTCTTCAATTACAATCATAACCCTGTATAATTATAAATAACATGAGAAACCCCAAGTAATGCTTAACTCTTACATGACATAACCCCACGTTATATTCTGTTTGAGATGTTTGATGGTTTCCGTTGAAAAAAGACAAAACTGCCCTTAAATCTCATTCTGATTTGCAATAACATGCCATCGTTCTCTCTCCAACGAAGCTCCTCACGCTGAGCTGCTCCGTCGCGTCCACCCTGCTCGTAGCCCCCGCCACACCGAGCTGCTCCGCCCTCAAAGCCCCCCCACCCCCCCGCCGAGATGCTGCTCGAATCTCCCTGCATGCTCTAAAACCCCCACCCCGGCACGAGCGAGCTCCTCGAAGGCCCCCCCCAACCGACTCCTGCTTCTCGAAGCCCTTCGCCCGCGTCGACCTCCTCCTCGAAACCCCACCCCGCAGAAGCCTTCCTCTTCCTGCAAGCTCCTGCGGAACTCGGAAGAACACCCCCTGCTGCCTGCAGAAGGCCTACTCTGCCCGCAAGCTCCTGCCGAACCCGCAAGCTGAAGCTGCTCTCGCCCCCCCAGTCGCTGCCCGCAGAGGCCCTCCTCTACCTGCATGCTCCTGCCGAACTCGCAAGCGGAAGCTGCTCTCGAAGACCCCCCCCCCCCCGCAGAAGCCTTCCTCAGTCTGCAAGCTCCTACCAAACTCGGATGAACACCCCCTCCTCTGCCTCCCGCAGAAGCCCTCCTCTGGCTGCAAGCTCCTGCTGAAGCCGGACGAACCGCCCGCAAGCCTGCTTTCGAAGCCCTCCTCCCCTCCCCCCCACCTGCACCGCCAAAGATCCCCGCACCCAGCTCCTCCTCGAGCCCCCTGCTCGAAGCCTGCACCCAGCTCCTTGATGAAACTCGATTTCATCATCATAATTTCACATTATTAACCCCCTTGCTTAAATATAAGTCAATAAAACCCAGTTAATGTCTTGTAATTATCAGAGTCATGAATAAATTAAAAACCACAAAAAATGGCAAAATAAAAACTCGTGGTATTTTTAGAGTTAAAAATACCCTCAAAAATATTTCGGATCCTTGTTTGATCTCATTTCCAGTTTTGACCAACATGAAACTTGTAGATCTCGTCAAGATCTACAACTTTCATGTTTTGAGTTTTCTCAAATTCGGCCTTTATAACCCTCAAAAATCAAAAATACCCACGGAATAATCTGATTGAGCCACGTGGCCCATTCTGGGGGCGCCACGTGGCCCGCTTCTCCTTGTCTTATCCGCCTCTACTTCCAGCCAAAGATCGCCTTCTTGATCCACGGCCAGAGCATCTCCACGTCTGTTATTAACACAGCCATCAGATCAGCTCATATCCCTAATCTACATCGCCCGTCCGCGCCCGTCCCTCCTTACGCCACGTGGCATGTTGTGAGCCATTCGATTCCGCTGTTTAACCTTCAATCTTGGCCGCTGCTTCCGTCTCTCTCCTCAGCCGCTCGATCAGGCCCGTGGTCTCATCTAAGCCGACCGCTAGCGCGCACACTCCAGCTCGACACGTGGTTGCTTCACACCCCTTCGATCACTCCGCTCCCGATTACATCAGGGTCGTTCTTCAGCGCTCAATTGACAGCCGTTGGATCTCCAGATCCAACGGCCATCAGTCGTCGTCTACCTCCGGTTTACCCTCTCTCACACGTCTTCCATCTCGCGCACCCCTCTCCCCTTCCCATTATCGCCAACTCCTCCGACCACCTCTTCCTTCGCTAACCACCTCACGACCTTCCCCACTCTTTCCTCTACATCGCGCATCACTCCACGATCCACGACAGCCTCTCGGTCGTCCCTTCTCCTCCTCCAACCCACGTCGACGACCACCACAACCGTCACTTTCATCCTTAAAATCTCCACCTCCCCCTCCGTTCGCCCTTGTCCAGTTGTATGCGGGGCACGGCCCAGCCCTCCTCCTCCTCCCTGTGACAGGGGGAGGAGAGAAGATAGAGCGACGACGATCGGAGCCCCCGGTGTCGACTCTCAATCATCCAAGGTGGAGCTGCGGCGCTCCATGCCCGCTTGAGCTGCTCCGAGTTGCTGCCGGAGTCCAGCGAAGACCCGGGGATCCTATAAAACCCCAAGCCCAAGCTCCCACTCCATCTCCGACCAGGTAAACATCCTTCTTCCTTTCTTGTATTTTCCTTGAATTTTGCTTAAATTTTGTAGGTCTCTCCGGCCATCTTCACCTGCCATTAACCCCCTTTCGAGCTACGCCACGCAACCCCCAATCACGCGACACCCTCCGCTCATCATCTCCTTCTTCCATACCTTCCATCGCCTCCGACCCACCTCCTCCGCCCTCGCGGCGGAGGAGCTCCGAGCTCCCACGTTCTCCGCCCATCGAGCTTCCACTCCATTCACGCACGCACATCTTCTGCTTCGGCTATTCGTTCCTAACAGCGCAGGTCCTTCAAACATGCAATGATCGGAGCCTCGTCGGGCCCAACTTCGACACTGTCGTCCTCGACATCAGAGCTCCGGCGACTCGAACCCAGACGCCAGATACCTCCCCTGAGCTCCAAGCTTCATCGACATAGATACAACGAGCTCCGGGGAGGCCTACAGAGATGGAACACCAGCGGCGGAGGAAGGGCACCTTCGCCGGAGCTCTGACTCCGCCGCCCGCCTTCGGCCGAGGGAGGAGGTACAGTGACCGTTAGATGGTCCTCGCCCAGCGACCATCTAACGGTCCCGATGCCGACACGTCGCCCAGATAACTATCGTCAGAGATCATTGGATCCTCATGATCCAATGGCTTCCAGTTCGCCACGCGTCGACTCCAGAGCATCCCCGAACCTCCGCCGAGCCTTAGCTTCTGAATCATTCGGCTTGGAGTTCCCGAACATCCCGAGCATGTATCGAGCCTAGCCGAACCAAGCCGAAGCTGACTCCGAGCCTCTGACGAGCCTCATCCGCCTCCGAGCCTGGATGGCACGTGCGTTGCACGTGCTACTCTGGGAAATTTGCAGAGACGCCCACGAAGTTCTTCAATATCGCATCCAGGTCCTGACGCACGTGCACCGCCTGCGCGCCTGGGGATATTTGCACTCATACCCTTGCGGGTTTAAATAATTGCAAATATACCCCCGTGCGTATGGTTTATTTACAGGGAAGGACTCGTATTTATTTTTATTGCATTTTAGTCCCTCCCAGGGACCTGGTTGTAGTTATCTTTTCATGTTTTATTTCAGTTATGCCCTTAGCTTCTTTATTGCATATCTTGAGCTACATATCTCCGATCGAGTTGATTTCAGTTTCATTTTAAAGCTGGCTTGATGAACTTTCTAATGGCATATTAAATTTTCATTTTGGACATAGCAATCTTGATGTATTATTTTATAGCCATGTGTCTCTTATTTCTTAACTTATGCCTTGTTCAAATCAAGTTTATCATTTCGATAAAGTCTGAAATTGATTCCTTGTGTACTTGGCTCATTACTTTTATTGAGGGCATATTTGCATTGCATTTCCTTGTATTCACTTGCATTATAAAAATTAAAAAATGCATGTTTAATTTTAATGCATTGTTGTGTCGTGTCTTTCATAATTTGACCTATATACTCTGACTCAACACTTAATTAGATAGATAAAATTCCGAATAATCACAAGAGAGGCTTGTGTCCCTGAGTTCGACCTTGGTATCTTGCCAAGTAAAAAAATATATAAATTTCGACCATCTCATTCTTATTGGAAATATATCAATAAGATGGTCTCTTTGATGAGCCCATTTCGGCCAGACTGCTACGACTATTATCAAGTGTTAATTACACACTTTTAAAGGGTCGATTTTGCGACTAATCAAATGGCGTCGTTGCCGGAGACACGGCTCATTTCTTGTATTTTTGGATTTTTGTTTATTTAATTTCGTGTTTCTTTTATAGGTCAATTTGTTCATCCATTTTGCATCCAAAAATTTTTTTTCTTATTTTGATCTCTAACCTTTGTTTTTGTGACAGGGCCCTTGATCTCTCAAGGAGGCAAGGAGCTGGTGCTTCCCGTTGCGAGGAGCCGCAGAAACCTGCTTGGAGCAAATAGGGAAGAAAAGAAAAAAATGTGTCTCGCATTTTATTTTTTGCTTGTAATAAACTCGTCTTTTTCAGCGGTCTTCGATCGAAGACTCGCGAATGTAATCGAACGATCGTGGTTGTGTGGGGATCGTCCTCACTTGAGTGTCGACTTAGGACCAGGCACGCGGCTCTTTGAGCGGTTTTTCATTTTTATCTTTTACGTGCTTGTTCGTAGGTAGGACACACCTTAAATAAAGACGCGCGTAGCATCGCCTCACTTAGCCAAATTAAAAGAAAATTTTTTCCCCGCTAATAGAAGCATGTTAGGTGCGGTTTTTTGATCGACTTGCATACTTTGATTCTTGGTTTTCAAAACAGCCCAAGTTTTCACGTGTTTTCATCAAATCACTGCATGTTTTCTCACTTAGCCTAGATGGTGGTTTTTATCGAATACGCGGCTTTTCTCGGTTTCTTTTTCCTAGCTTGATCACCTAGGATAAATGGAAAATGGGAATGAACGGTAGACGATGATTGCTTGATTTTGTGCTAACCATAATTCAGCGATAACTTAAGATAAAATTGGGACTGTTAATTGCAAGTCAACCAAAAAAATGGAGTAAAATTCGCTTTTGGGGAGAGCAACACCCTCGGTTACGCATTGGTTTTCACTTCACATTTTTCTCCACGTAAATATCTAATGTTTTATCACCAATAAAACCGACAAGATAATAAACCAACTTCGGTTGGTTTCATGAGTGAGTTGGTGAATTTAAGGGTTTTGCTTGCTTGATTGAGCCTTGTCTGATTCGATACACACCCCAGAACCTTAGTTACTCCATTCATCTCCGAAGATTCAACCGCTCACTTGTAAATCAATTCCTCTTCTTCGTTCACCTTGGGTCCCTCCCAACATCAATTTCCATCTTTATACTTAGGCTAATCTCAGCCTAAGTATAGGGGGGGCCGAGTCCCTGTGATTTCTCTACTCAACTTTCCTTGCCTTTATACTTAGGTTATTTCTAACCTAAGTATAGGGGGAGTCCCTCTATGATCCCGTATATTTCTCTATACTTAAATGGAATTATGGACTCGTATCATCTAGTGCTATGAGGACATAGCAAAGTTTAAGGATAGGGGGGTATACCATATATACAAGTATACTTACTTCAGCTATAATCTGAAAAATTTAAAACTTTTTGGCTAAAGTAAAATCCTTTGGACTAAGAGAACTCAAATATTTTCACGGCTTTTCTATACTATGTTATACTATTTTTATAAAAATATTTTTGAAAATGATTTTAAAAATGAGATTTTCTTGTTTTGAAAAATCTTTTGAAAAATGTTTTGAAAATCTTTTATTTGTGTGACATGGTTTTGAAAATCTTTCATCTCTTTTCGAGGAAAGTGAGTCTAACTTGTGTTTTAACTTTAAACTAAAATCCATAAAAATGAGCAAAATTTTAAAAAAAAAGTGGTTTTGAATGAAGGAGTTGGATTAATCCTCTACACTTACACTTACACCCAGGATCTGAAATGTTCAAGGAAGCTTGATTTATGAGGTCTTTGAGATTTTTAGGTTAACCAGCCTTAGCCATCAGGTCATATACTTAATTATCCACATTTCCCTAGGTCTCTAGATTTGCTTGCTATATTCCATGCTTAGTCTCAAACTTAAAGAATATGATCAGCACATCACATGCACGACTGCGGTTCCGATGAGATGAGTTGACTTTTCACCTGAGGAATTGGGATGAGGGATTCGAGTCTGGATTTGATCTAATGATGCTCGAGGATGGGATAAAATCTTTGAAGGCTTCATAAAACCTGAGTGTCAGCAATATTAGCCAGTATGAGAACTTGGTTCTTATACTAATCTCTTGATATTGACCTAAGTGACTGGGTGTGAAATAATAAAAAAATTGTTGATCAGTGTGTGCCAACTCTTGGTAAAAGCAGTGGAGCTAGCCAAAAATTTATACAAGTCAATGAAATTCAAAGAAAAGCTCTCATTCCACAAAGTCAAATATCAAAGAGCTTCCACCAAAGGCGAGCGCTCCCAAACTTTTCAAAGTGTCCACTTGGACCACCGCTATTAGGACCAGGAGTCGGGCTTGCACCAAAAAAAGGGCTCTGTATCGTAAATGCTACAAGTCTGGGTGTCGAAGGTACGATAGGTACTCAAAAGAGACACAACCCGGTGTATTCCCAGGAAAACAAGTGCAGACGGCTCCAACTTCTCTTGACGGACGCATTGATCAACACCAAAAAAATGTGTTGCGTAAAAGGCACTAGAGAGAATCCTTGTTCCAATGAGAGGGAGAGAAGAAATGACACAATCTCATGCCCTCCATGACTGGCCTGCCATCTACATTTTCTAAGTCTGACAACTAAAGAGACGGTAGACTTAATGCAAGATTGGATTTATTCCCTAGTGTTGAGGATTGGGTCCTTAGGAGAATTTCTCGGACCAAGACTTTGGGTGAAGATTTGACTCTACTCTCGAAATTGCAGTCAACACTAAAATTCATATCCTTTAAATTATATGTACAACAGAGAGTTTAGAGAAATAGAGGAATTGGGTACCTCTTGATTAAGGCTGGGTTGAATCTAGAATTTTGGACCTCTAAAATTGAGCCGACTTGAGCAGATTGGATCATGTATTCACATGCACAAGGGGGTTAATCCAACTTAGTCATTGTCTTTGATGCTCGAGGACGAGCATGGTTTAAGTATAGGGGGGTGATGAAACTCGATTTCATCATCATAATTTCACATTATTAACCCCCTTGCTTAAATATAAGTCAATAAAACCTAGTTAATGTCTTGTAATTATCAGAGTCATGAATAAATTAAAAACCACAAAAAATGGCAAAATAAAAATTCGTGGTATTTTTAGACTTAAAAATAACCTCAAAAATATTTCGGACCCTTGTTTGATCTCATTTCCAGTTTTGGCCAACATGAAACTTGTAGACCTCGTCAAGATCTACAACTTTCATGTTTTGAGTTTTCTCAAATTCGACCTTTATAACCCTCAAAAATCAAAAATACCCACGGAATAATCTGATTGGGCCACGTGGCCCAATCTGGGGGCGCCACGTGGCCCGCTTCTCCTTGTCTTATCCGCCTCTACTTCCAGCCGTCGGATCGCCTTCTTGATCCAACGGCCAGAGCATCTCCACGTCTGCTATTTACCACAGCCATCAGATCAGCTCATATCCCTCATCTGCACCGCCCGTCCGCGCCCCTCCCTCCTTACGCTACGTGGCATGTTGTGAGCCATTCGATTCCGCTGTTTAACCTTCAATCTTGGCCGTTGCTTCCGTCTCTCTCCTCAGCCGCTCGATCAGGCTCGTGGTCTCATCTAAGCCGACCGCTAGCGCGCACACTCCAGCTCGACACATGGCTGCTTCACACCCCTTCGATCACTCCGCTCCCGATTGCATCAGGGCCGTTCTTCAGCGCTCAATTGACAGCCCTTGGATCTCCAGATCCAACGGCCATCAGTCGTCATCTACCTCTGGTTTACCCTCTCTCACACGTCTTCCATCTCGCGCACCCCTCTCCCCCTTCCCATTATCGCCAACTCCTCCGACCACCTCTTCCTTCGCTAACCACCTCACGACCTTCCCCACTCTTCCCTCTACATCGCGCATCACTCCATGATCCATGACAGCCTCTAAGTCGTCCCTTCTCCTCCTCCAAACACACGTCGACGACCACCACAACCGTCCTTAAAATCTCCACCTCCCCCTCCGTTCGCCCTTGTCCACCTGTATGCGGGGCACGGCCCAGCCCTCCTCCTCCTCCCTGTGACAAGGGGAGGAGAGAGGATAGAGCGACGACGACCGGAGCCCCCGGTGTCGACCCTCCGCCATCCAAGGTGGAGCTGCGGCTCTCCATGCCCGCTTGAGCTGCTCCGAGTTGCTGCCGGAGTCCAGCGAAGACCCGGGGATCCTATAAAACCCCAAGCCCAAGCTCCCACTCCATCTCCGACCAGGTAAACCTCCTTCTTCCTTTCTTGTATTTTCCTTGAATTTTGCTTAAATTTTGTAGGTCTCTCCGGCCATCTTCACCTGCCATTAACCCCCTTTCGAGCTACGCCACGCAACCCCCAATCACGCGACACCCTCCGCTCATCGTCTCCTTCTTCCATACCTTCCATCGCCTCCGACCCACCTCCTCCGCCCTCGCGGCGGAGGAGCTCCGAGCTCCCACGTTCTCCGCCCATCGAGCTTCCACTCCATTCACGCACGCACATCTTATGCATCGGCTATTCGTTCCTAACAGCGCAGGTCCTTCAAACATGCAATGACCGGAGCCTCGCCGGGCCCAACTTCGACACTGTCATCCTCGACATCAGAGCTCCGGCGACTCGAACCCAGACGCCAGATACCTCCCCTGAGCTCCAAGCTTCATCGACATAGATACAACGAGCTCCGGAGAGGCCTACAGAGATGGAACACCAGCGGCGGAGGAAGGGCACCTTCGTCGGAGCTCTGACTCCGCCGCCCGCCTTCGGCCGAGGAAGGAGGTACAGTGACCGTTAGATGGTCCTCGCCCAGCGACCATCTAACGGTCCCGATGCCGACACGTCGCCCAGATGACTATCGTCAGAGATCATTGGATCCTCATGATCCAATGGCTTCCAGTTCGCCACGCGTCGACTCCAGAGCGTCCCTGAACCTCCGCCGAGCCTTAGCTTCTGAATCATTTGGCTTGGAGTTCCCGAACCTCCCGAGCCTGTATCCGAGCCTAGCCGAACCAAGCCGAAGCTGACTCCGAGCCTCTGACGAGCCTCATCCGCCTCCGAGCCTGGATGGCACGTGCGTTGCACGTGCTACTCTGGGCAATTTGCAGAGACGCCCACAAAGTTCTTCAATATCGCATCCAGGTCCTGACGCACGTGCACCGCCTGCGCGCCTGGGGATATTTGCACTCATACCCTTGCGGGTTTAAATAATTGCAAATATACCCCCGCATGTATGGTTTATTTACAGGGAAGGACTCGTATTTATTTTTATTGCATTTTAGTCCCTCCCAGGGACCTGGTTGTAGTTATCTTTTCATGTTTTATTTCAGTTATGCCCTTAGCTTCTTTATTGCATATCTTGAGCTACATATCTCCGATCGAGTTGATTTCAATTTCATTTTAAAGCTGGCTTGATGAACTTTCTAATGGCATATTAAATTTTCATTTTGGACACAGTAATCTTGATGTATTATTTTATAGCCATGTGTCTCTTATTTCTTAACTTATGCCTTGTTCAAATCAAGTTTATCATTTCGATAAAGTCTGAAATTGAATCCTTGTGTACTTGGCTCATTACTTTTATTGAGGGCATATTTGCATTGCATTTCCTTGTATTCACTTGCATTATAAAAATTAAAAAATGCATGTTTAATTTTAATGCATTGTTGTGTCGTGTCTTTCATAATTTGACCTATATACTCTGACTCAACACTTAATTAGATAGATAAAAATCCGAATAATCACAATAGAGGCTCGTGTCCCTGAGTTCGACCTTGGTATCTTGCCAAGTAAAAAAATATATAAATTTCGACCATCTCATTCTTATTAGAAATATATCAATAAGATGGTCTCTTTGATGAGCCCATTTCGGCTAGACTGCTACGACTATTATCAAGTGTTAATTACACACTTTTAAAGGGCCGATTTTGCGACTAATCACTCCTCCTTCAGCCACGTGAGCCCCGCGCTTCCCTGCTCGACGCCCCCCCAATCTGCAGCAGCGTCGAGCTCTGCCCCCTTGCTCGAAGCCTGCACCCAGCTCCTCCTTTAGCCACGTGAGCCCCACGCTTCCCTGCTCGATGCCCCCCAATCCGCAGCAGCACCGAGCTCTGCCTCCCTGCTCGAATCCCACAACCTGCCTCCTCCAGCCCCCCTTCCTTCTCCAGTTCATTGCTCCTCTGGCTCGGCACTCGTATCGCACTGTCATGTAGGTTAAGGTGCAGCAGGGACGTTGTGAGGAGATGGTCGGTGGGTGGCGAGAGAAGGGAAGGAGGTCGGAGTGGGAAGGTTGAGGTGGACAGAGGGTGAGAGGTATGAGATGAGGAAGGTGGAAGGAGGTTGGAGGGAGATAGGTATTTTTGTTTATTTCAAAACCCTTGGATTGAGAATGAGTTAGATTAACTCATTCATATGGTTAAGTTAACATATTAAACTAACGGAGGGGTTATGAGTGTGAAACAGAGTGATTATATAGGGTTTCTCACGTAATTCATGATTATACAGGGTTATGATTGTAATTGAGGAATTACTCAGGGTTATGGGTGTAAAAATCCCTACAATATATTAATGATATTGATAAGTTTCCGTTTGTTTAGAGATGGGCATGAACAAAAGTTATGAAATCATATCCACTTTTTACTTCTGGACAAGAACACAAGTCATCTCGACGCTCCCTTTTGTATGATGCAACTTATTTATTTTTCATCGACATTTTTTAAAATCATCACGAACTTTGATAAAATTCAATACATATTCATATGTAGTCTTTATTTTATCTGTATTCAGATTCCATGTTTGTTGGATCCATATTTGGATTCACTCTTTAGTCGATTCATATTTGGATTGGCTCTTTATTCGATCTGTATTCAGGTTCGCTCTTTATTCGATCTATATTCGGATTCGATAAATATCCTATTCAAATTCGTATCCGTATTTTTAAGAATACAGTTTTCTTAATGCATATCTGAATCCTATCCGCGTCCGTATTCAAATTCGATAGAGATGGGCCGAATATAGATATGGAAATAGGTATATATGATCCATATCCGATCCGTTTTCATCCGTACATGTTGGAATAGAGCAATATTCTATTCGGTCATCCCCTAAAACTATTTAACTGAATATTCAGTCCATTCGACCGAATATTGCAACAGTGATAATGACAGACTTACACCACATTTTCAAGTTGTAGCAGATCTAAACTCGAACTACCCCACCAAACCTTCCCACGTACTCCATAGTACCACTAACTTTACTCGAAAACCAGGATAAGAAGCTATCATGAATGGTATTTTACATTCTGATAAGATCAAACCCTCATATGATGCACCTCTTCCCGCAATCAATGACCCCTTGATGCCTTGTCTCATATAGTATGCAACATCTAACATGCAACTTCCACCAGCGCACCGTCACCCAGTAATTTTAAGAGATCTGATGCAATGCGAGACAAATAAATAGGCTTTATTTTTCGTCCATTAATTAAACTTGGATCAAGTAATTTTATTTAGTCTGTTGCGTTAAAAAAATAAAGAGATCACATGTGATCTTGATTAAATTAATTAGTCGGTTATATTAGGTAGTTAGTACGTTAGAGTCAATTAGGATAAGTTAGATTTGAATTTGATTCTGTTTGTATTTTGTAATCTCGCCCCTCTTATATAAAGGTGATAGTGGTCTTCTATTTAATTCAATTCAGAGTTAATGACATTTTAAGATTTATCTCTCTCTTCTCCCTCCACGCAATCTCCGTACTTATTCTTCCCTGAATCTCGTGCAACTGGCATGCTTTCTCTTTTTCCTCTCTCCAATTTCTTCTCCGCCAAATATTTCCACCATTAAAATGATTTTTTCACCGCTGCAAAGTTCCCATTTGCATCATTTGGTATCAGAACATGGCCTATAGATCGTCCTCACAATCTGACGATATGTATAGATGTGTGCGTAAACACCTCATGAAAGACTCTCGCTCGGTGAAACATAAATGGCGAGTTGAAGATGCCTACAACAAAGAGTTGACGTCCATATTTCTCGAATTTCAATCGAATCTACGGGATTTGATTGCTGATTTTCGGACCCTGTGCATCGGCGGATCAACTCCCGTCCTCGAAGCTATTGTCTAGGTCTCTGATGAAAAAAACAAGAAAAATGTTGTCAATGACGCTCTGCTTGTTGTCCAGCACACCCCAAATCAACTGGCGCCACCGGAATCAAGTCCACCACCCCCTCTGGCTGCTCTTACACCTCTGAAACCTTCCTAGATACCCCCTACTTCAGCCCCACCATCCTCGCTAGCCCATGCACCATCCCTAGCGCCACCACCATCAATTCCAACACCATGAGCGACCCCTCCAACCCCATCGCAGCCCCGTTCCGCCACCAAATCAGTCCCACCACCTCCCCCGCAGACCCTCTCCGTCCCCACAACACCCAAAACAGTCCTACCACCTCTCCTCGAGCCCCTCTCCATCGCCTTGACAACCTCACCAATCTCACCAGCCCCTCCTTTTCTCATCACCGATGTCATCGCCCCAATCCTCCACTTGCGCAGCTGCCCCATCGCCTACACCACGCTGCCACCGCGCACCCCAACACCTCTAGCACGACCCACTGACGTCATCATCATTGCCCACCTCACACGCTGCAATCCCGACAACCATTGCCACCGCCTCTTTCCGTTCTTCTACTGCCACCGTTGATGCAAGGAACAACGAAGAACCCTAGCAACTTGTGGGTAGGCCTCCTCGTTGTGGAAATATGTATCCCATCAATTATGGATAACAATACGTTACGGGAGAATTATGATCATGCCCCTCCTCTAAATATATTTTATCTAAAGGTGGAAATAGGAAGAAGCTTATGTGGAGGCTTCTATTTAAGTGAAGGGGCAGAAAAATTGCAAGTGCACCCTCCAATCGAAAAGAATTGCAAACATAATTCGGAATTGAGCAAGAAAAATATAAAATTGGAGCAAATTATTCAATGAATTCAACAAGGCTTCTCCAATACTTCAACCAAAGACAAAGCTACTCATCAGGAGATGAGTTTTTCCAAGCAGCAAAGAGTTGATGCAGTGCGAGTGATGCAAACGAAAAATCCGCACGGCGAATAAAATAATAATATCTTTTTGGTGGCTTTTTGGTAGAAGAAGAGAATGGTTGAGAAGAGAAATTGGAGGGATTGAGAGGAAGAAAACTCGCCGGGAACGCGAGAGGTTGAAGGAGAAGACCGCGGAGATCGCGTGGAGGGAGAGAGAGAGGAGGGGGAATAAATTGAGATCAACTCAAATTTTCATTCATAATGGACTCTCTAAAAACAAGGACCTACCCTCTCTTTATATAGGAGAGAGGGTTTACAAAAATAGTAAACAAATCAAATTAATAACTAATTTGATCCTAATTGACCTCTAACTAACTTAATTGGACCCTAATTATTTAATTGACCAACAGATATAATTAAACTCTACGAAATCAACGTTGAGATCACATGCGATCTCAATTATTAAATTAGACCCAAAAAAACGTAAATAAAATTGATAATTATCTAATTAAATAAATGTGGCCCCATAATTTGGGGTCACGCTGCATCAACTCTCCACCGCTTTAAAAATTCGGCACCCGACGAATTGCGTGATGTAGGTGGATAGTTGGAGAAATCATCCTTGAATTGGGGCTTCAATTTCCCCAATGCGATCACTTTCCGCGTTACGTTTGTAGTTTTTTCCAATTGGGGGGCGTCCCTGCAAATTTCGTACCCCTTCAATTTTCCTCACATTTCTAAGGCTTTGGACCTTTCTGCAAATATGGATTTTGGGGAATTTTTCTTTGCAATTTTTCCCACTTGAATTCCAATCCCCCTTTTCCAGGGATTTGGGTCCCCTCAATCTCGGATGGCCTGTTAGGGCACGGGTCTTCTTTTTGTACGCGGGAGGGCGGCAGGGCTTCCCCGATAAGTTGGCGGCGGCGAGCTCTCGCTGGGGCAGGCGGGGGCGGTGGTCTCGCGGGCGGGGCCGGTGGGATTTGATGACGGGGACTGATCTGAAATATTCTGAACAGCAAGCGTTTCGCCCCTTTCTTCGATTTTTTCTTCCAAAACGATCTGGACAGCGGCTTGATCTGCTTCCACGGCGAGTTTTTCGTCGTCAAAGCTCGCGATAACGACTTCGGGGGTCGGCGGCTTTGCTTGGACGTCGCGGTAGGCCTCAAAGTAGGCCATTAGGTTCCGAGACATGGATTCGAGGTTGGCCTGCAAATCACGTATCATGTCCCCCGTCTCATTGAAGGTGGCGTCGATGGCGGAGATGGCTCGTCGTGTTTGTTCGGACGAACGATGATGTCGGTGCGAGCGCCGGGACGGATCGTTAGATCGTGGGGACGATCTAAATGCCATGCTCTGATACCAATTGATGCAAACGAAAAATCCGCACGGCGAATAAAATAATAATATCTTTTTGGTGGCTTTTTGGTAGAAGAAGAGAATGGTTGAGAAGAGAAATTGGAGGGATTGAGAGGAAGAAAACTCGCCGGGAACGCGAGAGGTTGAAGGAGAAGACCGCGGAGATCGCGTGGAGGGAGAGAGAGAGGAGGGGGAATAAATTGAGATCAACTCAAATTTTCATTCATAATGGACTCTCTAAAAACAAGAACCTACCCTCTCTTTATATAGGAGAGAGGGTTTACAAAAATAGTAAACAAATCAAATTAATAACTAATTTGATCCTAATTGACCTCTAACTAACTTAATTGGACCCTAATTATTTAATTGACCAACAGATATAATTAAACTCTACGAAATCAACGTTGAGATCACATGCGATCTCAATTATTAAATTAGACCCAAAAAACGTAAATAAAATTGATAATTATCTAATTAAATAAATGTGGCCCCATAATTTGGGGTCACGCTGCATCAGCGAGACAAATAAATGGGCTTTATTTGTCGTCCGTTAATTAAATTTGGGTCGAGTAATTTTATTTAGTCTGTTGCAATTTAAAAAAGGATGGAACAAGATCCATTTCGCATCATATCTAATTGATTCCTTGGTTCGGACCGAAGAAGCAATGTCACTCGATTATTATCAAACTGACTGCAATATTTTTCTATCCGTAAGATCGCATATGATCTCGATTTAATTAATTAGTCGGTTATATTAGGTAGTTAGTCGGTCAGAGTCAATTAGGATAAGTTAGATTTGGATTTGATTCTGTTTCTATGTTTGTAATCCCACCCCTCTTATATAAAGGGGATAGTGGTCCTTTGTTTAATTTAATTCAAAGTTAATGACATTTTGAGATTTATATCTCTCTTCTCCCTCCATGCAATATATGTGCTTATTCTTCCCCGAATCTCATGCAATCTGTGTGTTCTCTTCTCCCTCCCTTCAATTTCTGCTCCATCAAATATTTCCACCATTCAAATAAATTTTTTCACTGTTGCAAAATTCTCGTTTGCATCACCTTCGCACTCATATCAACATCGCTTGTGGCATCCGCCTCCTTCACCATAAAATCCAACTCCTCTAGGAGCCTACAACTGATAATCCACCGCAACGAGGAGATCCAACTTACTCCCATAAGAAAGACTATTTGTAACTACCCCTCAAGGTTCGAAATCTCGATTTCGATTTCGTTTCGGTCACCTCCAATAGCGAAATTTTGCCGAAATTTCGGGAAATTTCAACAATTTCGGTGGAAAAGTCGGAAATGGCTCAAAAAACCAAATTTTTTCAATTTTATTGTAATTTTGATTTTCCAAGTTATTAGAACAATAAATAACATATAAATACACAATTATTTCACACATTCTCATTTATACCCCTTATATTGTACATATCGGTCATATCAGCCATATCGGTCATATTGGTCATATTGTAGAATATGTTAGATATTACAAATGGAGTTAATCTAAGTATTTCAAACAATGAAACAATAGATATACACTTATAGGCTTATAGCATACATATCAATCATCATCTATGACTATGACGGTATGTCACACACCATATCGAACATATCATTGTTAAACAGAGTAATAGTCTTACAAGTTACAACAAGTGAAAATACATATATTTCATGTAAAGTAATAAGAACATGCACATTAATGATCAATGCAATAAAAGATTAAAATATATTACCTGGTAATATGTTGGATTCAGAACCAAGACTTCCACGGTGGATCAAAATCGCCCCCCTTCCTTGTTGTCTCTCATAATGCATCACAGATTCAATGAACTAGTGGTAGTTCTCTCATGTCATGTACGAATACATGGCCTTGTAATCCATCATATACTGCTTGTATTGGTGGCCAGTGATGCCTATGTGTATCCTGAGACGAGGATAAGCAGCACTAGATCCGGTATCACGAGTGGCACGACGAGGCTGCGAACTACTGACCTGAGATCCTCGGGACGACAACGGAGTAGGAGAAGATCTCTGCAGAGGAGGAGGAGGAACTGACGTGTACTCAGGGAAGAAACCATAACTATCACCCCCAAAGAAGTTGCTCTGGCTCTACTCAGGTTGGCTACTTTGGTAGTTCTCACAGCTACTGTATCCCCCATACCCACTGTAACAATATGAATATGATGGAGGTGCATACGCTTGAGGATGAGGAGGAGGTCCTGGAGGAGGAGCATGAAAGTATTCTGGGAAGACGCCAAATGATCTCTCATCGTGCGACAATCCATATCCGCCTAAAGGACTTGGAGTTCCTCCGCGATATGGGTTGTCAATGTCCATACAGCTCAAGGAACCTACTTGTGATATCAAATCGTCCATGTAGTTATCGGTTGGACAATGGCCACGACCGTACTCGTAATCCATAGGTCCTGGACTCGGACTTGGAACAAACGGTCCATGTGTGTTCCTCTGTCGCTCCATATGTTCACGTCCTGCATGTAGCCCTTCCTCAAATCTTGTATCTTGTGGTCCATGACCACCCCCTCCCGACCCACCTGAGTATGTTCCCCACCATCACCAGGTCCACCACGACCAACATCATCATCATCATCTCCATTGTCATCCTTTGACTTCGATTTGGATTTGGAGCTAGTGGAGAGAATTTCGGTCGAAACCCAGGATATCGATATTCATATGGGTTTCGATACCCTCCACCAATCGAAATCGAATTTCATCGAAATTTCGCGAAATTTAGTTCCATGCTACCCGTATAATCACTTGAATGTACCTCATTGACAAAAGACCATGGCAAAGAAGGGGAAGGTGCCAATTTAAGTTAGGGCGATGTCAGGTAAGCACCCAAGCAACAACTTTCAATAGCAGATGATGGCAAAACACCCATGACTACGCTTGATGCCTATCAATCAAAAGCGTTGTAGATCCGCGTCCGTCGGTCCCCTCACACAGATAAGATACCTCTTAAAAAGTACCATGTCACCACTCACCACCAAATAACAACCTGGGAAAATCACTTATTGTTGATATCACCACCTACGAACGCTCATCTTATTATTGCATCGCATTGATTAAAGCAATATTGAGAAGCTCACAATGAAAGCAACCGATGTCATCTTCAAGGGAGACCAAAACTATTGAACCTCTGTAGGTGAGCATGTGCATCATCGATGCCCAACATTCCTACATTAAAAGCAAAGGATCATCTCCAAACACTTAATAACCAGGTGCATCCAATGTTGCAAATAATGGTATTCAGAATTTAGTCGGAAGGGTAACTAAATAAAGAATAAATTATATTTGGTTGACTGATCAGATATACATTGTTAGGTATTTTTTATTATTTTAAATATGAAGATTATATTGAATACACACAATTATATACACTTGTACATGTATGGTCATTAATCAATAAGATAAAGTATTATTTGAATCGCGATCAAACTGTACACATTTATCATTTTACTTTACACTAAAAAATAAAAAAAAACAATTACCAATACTATATTATTTTTCATTAGCCATGTGACTACTCAACCATAGTTATTATATGTGGTCACCCCACTAATTAGCATGATTAGACTGACTAATCATTCTAGTCATCTAACCCTTGCATAACCCGACATGAAAGCATCGACCTTTCAAGAGACCTCCATTAGGAGAGAAGAGCGTGACCTCGCCAACTATACATAGAACGTGACCCCCCCCCCACACACACACACAACATGTGTGTCCTTGTGTAAACATGCACTCACTCTCCTTCCTTTCCCTCGCATACATGGTGGCGTTCATGTGCATCCTCAACATTCCCCTTCTCTAAACATCGCATGCTCCACATTTCACTTTCTTAGTTCCACTCAACATCATTACAAGGTAATTATCTTGCTCCCACAGTCCCACTTATGAAAGACTTCAACGATCATCAATATGCCTTAGGTGTAGTTTGGTGCACCATTAAATTAGATAGTTGTACCCTGAAACATGTTGGAGGAAGAGAAGATCCAAGGTTTTGCCTCGGTGGTGAAAAAGTCAAAGAAATCGAAGTAATGAACTTGTAGGAGGAAGCGTCAACAACTCACACCAAGCATAGTCTATGAAGGAATCGAAAAAAATAAACATGATGAAGAGGAGACTCATATCAAAAGGAGTCACATTTGAACATCGCAATGCATGCAGGATGTTAGAACTGGCGCAAAGGGTCTTTAAAAAATAAATATATATCTCCAGCATGGTTTTGGAAAATGGCGCCTATAAACGTCAAGGTTCCCTTTTTGCCTTGAGGCATCAGCCTTAATCCTCCTCTATAAGTGTAAGGTGAGTGCATTGCCTTTGCAAGGTGATGCCTAGGTGCTATGGTGTCAAGGTGTTACAGAGAGGCACGCGTCACTGATGTCAGAGTTAAAAGGTTTGTGTGCCATAAAGGGCTTGAACCTCATACCATTAGATCCATGGCATCTCCACTTCAGCTGGAACACATCGAACATCGCAAAAACACATCCTCCACTAACGTCGCCTTTGGTTGTTATATGCAACCTTCATGCTCTGTCACATATGTTTCTCTGCTATCTTTATCAGTGGCAGAATTTTAGCAAGCACCTATTTGGTAGAAAACAAACTGTTTTAGACACATCAAATCATTTTTCCCACCTAATGAATATGCCCAAACCAATAGGTGTGTACCAAGATTAATGTGAAGCCATATACCATGTTCCTTCCTCGAATACATGTAGATGTTTCTCCCTCTTTTTCCATGTACTTATCAACCTTTTTTTTGACCAAAAACGAAGGGGGAGACCTCCCAAGGCGGGAGTCACTACACCAACTCTTTCATTAATAACAAAGAGGTACATCAGTTGGATATCCAGAAATTGTACAAAGCATTACAATGCGTGAGCACATTCTCATAGTAAAACCGTTGTCCCTTGAATATGCAATCATTCCTGCTAGCCCAAATAGCCCAAAGAACGGCAAATGTCCTTGAGACGTCATCCAAGGACCCAAGACCCACCGACCGAATAGATCTCCAGAAATGCTCCAAGCCGGATGCCTGAACCCAAGCCAGCCCCAATGATTCCCAGACCTGCACCGAAGACCTGCAGCCGAAGAAGATGTGCTTCGCGTCTTCCAAAAACCCCTCGCATCTTTCACGGTTCAGGTCTGCCACGCCAAACAGCCTTCCCCTCCTTACTTTGTCACACAGACGGTTTCTCCTTAAACACCATAGGAACAACTTAACCCGAGTAAGAATCTTGGCCGTCCAAATCACTTTCATGTCCGCACAGAGGTCTTCATCGCGTCCCACTCCCCCACCACACAGCTTCCGATAGGCGTTCTTCACAGAGAATCTCCCATCCGCCCACTCAAAATGGTCCAACTCACCAGACATCTCCCCCGGAGAGGGAACCTCCGACTGCAACCGCATGAATTCATCCAACCGCTGATCCGAAAGAACCGAAAGAAAAATAAGGGCCCACGACCCCGAGTCCGCCACCTCCGCCAGTCGCGCCCCCCTGTTAGTTGCTAAGGCCATCAGCCTTGGGAAACGGTGCCCCAACACCCCACCCTCGTCCAGTCATCCAGCCAAAACCTGAAGAGCTGACCATTCCCCATCCTCGGCCGCAGGAAAGACCTGATCTCAGGAAGCACGGCTCGGATTTCCATCTACAGCGGAGACTCAAAAGACTTCCTCCCAACCACCAACTCCCCATAGATCCCATAAATCCTCCTCAGAAGCTTGGAGACCAACGAATCAGAGGAGCTCCAAATCTGCACCACCCACTTAGCAAGCAAAGCTTTGTTCATCATCTCCACATCCCGGACGCCAAGGCCCCCCTCAGCAACTGGCCTTGCAAGATCCTCCCAAGCAACGAGGTGCAGGCCCCTCTTCATCTGCCTCCCATCCGACCAAAAGAAAGACCTCATCAAAGCCTCCACCTTCCTTCTAACCCCAACAGGCATCATGCGTCGAGCAGAAAAAAATCGGGATGGCATGGAGAACGTGATTCAGCAGGGTAAGCTTCCCACCCTTGGACAAAGTCGTTGCCTTCCACCCCTCCAACCACTCCTCCATTCTCCGAATGACACAGTCCCAGTCCAACCTCCTCATCCTACCGTCAACCAGAGGCGGCCCCAGATAGGAGATCGGCAATCGCCCCAGGGGGCACCCCGTCCACCCAGCGAGCTTGTCGCTTTCCTCGTCGTCCATCCCCAACGAAACCACCACCGACTTCTGCCTGTTAATCTGCAAACCCGAGAGGCACCCAAACATATCCACCAGAATAGCAGCATTGTGGTTATGTTCCTCCGTCCCCCCCAGAAAGATCAGCGTGTCATCCGCATACTGCAACACAGGTACCGAGATGTCCTCCAGCCGGAAGCCCTCGCACCACACCTCCCCCACCGTACGTTGAAACAAGACCGCAAGGCAGTCTGCCACCAACACGAAAAGCAGAGGAGCCAACGGCAGCCCTGTCGAACTCCCCTCTGCAGCTGAAACCACCCACCCTCCGGCCTGTCGTTGACCAAGACAGAGCACGAGCAAGTAGTGACGCATCTCTTGATCCATCGAATCCACTCCTCCGGGAACCCCCTCCTCTGCAGCGAGACCCACAGGAATCTCCAACTGACACAGTCATAGGCCTTGGTGTAGTTAATCTTCCAAACGCCCCCCCTCTTTCTGGACCTAGACAAATTTTTTGATCAACCTTGGAAGCAAAGAAATCAAAAACTCCTGTACTTCCAATTTTTTATCAACAATTAATGGACAATACCCAAAAAAATGTCCAGTGTGATTTAGAACTAACAATACAACAGAACCCCTTGACTTGATATCACTAGATCCATGACATTTCCCCATCTTCATATGGAACACATCACACATCGCAAAAGTGGCTCCTCCACTGATGTCGCCACCAACTGTTATCTGCAACCTCCATGACCTGCCTCATCTGTGTGTATGCTATTTTTGTCACTGGCAGAATCTTAGTAAGATTCTTTTTTGCCTATTTGGTGCAAAAACTAACCGTTCTAGCCATATCAAATCATTTTTCCATTTAATGAATATGGACAAAATAATAGATGTAAAGCAAGAATATTGCAAAAATGTTCCTTCCTAATCCATGCAGATGTATCTCCCTCTTTTTCCATAAACTTATCAACCTAGGAGGCAAAGAAATTAACTCCTGTATTCCAAAATTTTAACCTATGACTGATAGAAAAAAACCCAAAAGTTTCCCGGTATGACATAGAACTAACATACTAACAACACAACAGAACCCCTTAGAACTTGATGGTCAACCTTTTCTGTACTGTACCAAACATCAACTTTAGGGTATCATAAATCGTTAGTGTATCAAGTGTTGATACCTTTCAGTTTCAATTGTTAACTTTTTGGGTAGGGTAATTGGATGTTTACTTGGATTATATACTGTGATTTCAATATTTCTCTATATTTATCTCAGTGTTTTACTTGGAGTCATGGATGTTTTAAATTTTAACAGTGCAATTTAAATAATTATTTTTGCAGAGCCTTGGATTAAACTGGTTGATTGCAGAATTGGAAGTTTTAGTGTTGCAATCGAATTGCTTGGAATTTATATAGTTACTTATATGCTATATACTTGTAATGGTAATTTATAATACGATATACTCGTCATGAATAATGAGAAGTTATTGTAGATATAAATAATGCAACAAAAAAGATATCCTGATTTCATTTCTGTACTTTGCCTTAATTTTGATTTCTCTCTAAACATCCAAGTCTTACGCCTCGCCTCAAATACAGGGAAACTGCCTAAAAATGCCTTGTGTTCTTTTAAACCTTGGTCTCTAGAGCCTCATTACACATAATCACAATCTAGGTATCAGATGAGACAAACCACTTAAGGGTGGTGGTGAGTGCTAGCAGCACGGGGTTGTTAGCAGTGGCGTTAGACACCTCTAGAGTGGGAGCGGCCAGCTAGAGCAGCAAGAAGCCATTGGCAGCACTGTTCGGGAGCACAGGCCATGGTTAGAGGATGCAGGTGAGGCGACTGGGAGCTGCTGGAAAATGGCAGCTGGATGTCGCTGTGCAGCTTGAGGCTGCTAGAGAGATGGTGAGTAAAGCCCCTAGGGATGATGCGCATGCATGATTGGAGCAAGATATTCATGGAGAAAGAATAATGAAGGACAAGTAGGCACAGAATGCCAATCTAGGAACACTGGACTAATACCATGTCAAAGAGAATACTTTCTTCTTTAAAAATGATATACAAACCCTTCTTTTTATAGGAGAGGGGGTCAGGTAGATTACAAAGTAACATACAAGCAAAAATACAAAAACGAGGTGAAAATAAGTAAAACAAAATAATCAATAACACATATATTATCTACTTTTGATCTAAATGGTTAGAGATGCAATCATGAACTCAGAATATTAAACTAGTTAAGATGGTTTAGTATGCAGCACAAATTATATCAATTGCTCGTGCAGCAAGTAGAATGGTAGTATGGAGACAGTAACAGGCAATCAAAGATATGTGTGCATACCGTGTACTTCGTTTCTGGCTTGCCCCAGCCGCTGCGTTCAGGTCTAGATCGTCCGAGTGTATGTGCACCCGACAGTGCTACGATTTCCTACAGATATAACGCGATTTTTTTAAAGAATATAACATGCAGAATAAAAGATAATGTACAAATCGGCCCTCCATCGAAAAGCCGGTACTACAGCAAATACAAACCTTGTCATTAAAACCCATTCTGTAGAACACATTCCTCAGATGAGCAGCAGGAGAAGGTGGACCGGCATCTTAACATAGGAAAAAAAAGCGTCAGTATTCTATCAACATTGACCACAGATTTTGATAGATAACAATGCAATAAAATAAGTTGATGAAATCACAAATCATTAAAAAAGAACATGTGGAAATCAGAACAATTATAATCTTTAAAAAGCATTTTTTCAGGAACACGTATGAACAAATTGTTTCTTGGCTTCACCATAAAGGCTCCAAAACACGCTCTCTACAGGCTTACTATATAGAGAGGATGCAGATCTTCACTTGAGGTTTAACCACATATGCTCATTGAGATTATAACTTCTGTCTGCTGTTACTAGCTGACAGATACATAAACATGTTCAATATCATTCTTAGAACACGTACCTACATGTATAGTTAGGCTGTCTTTTCACTAACAGAAATCTATACTCTCATCAGCAATTGTAATCTTGGTCCAACAAGACTTACCAGAAATGCCATTGATCTCCCAACAGGGGTATACAGCTAACTGAATCCATTGCATAAGAACAATGCAGTTGGATGCGGATTAAACAATAGAGTTGTAAGTGGAAATTTGTATATTATTTTTTTCAAAATGGCTGCTCAGAAATAATCTTTCCAAATAAATAATATCCCTCTAGGCTGTACTTAGACAATTTAGTTTAAATAGTTTGTCATCATGTGCTCCTTGTAGCGAATTAGCTGTTGAACATATAATGCACCATCTTGTCAAGCATGCCATGTAACATGGGAATGTGGCATGCCTTCTCTTAATATTTCAGGTTAAGCCCCACCAAGGTACACCCATAACCTAGAAAGCCGGAATTCTAAAAAAACTCGTGTAAGTAAAAGTCAAGTTGAATACCAAAAAAGAGTTGCCGAAAAGTACATGATTGAAACAGAATGCCAATCTTATATAATTTCTTACCAGGAAGCCTTCCTTCATCAGGGCATTGTTCGGATCCATCGACATCAGTTCTTCCATATCTCATAGGAATTTTTGGACCCCCAGCTTCCTAAAAAATTAATGGTCAAAAGATAACAAAAATTATATCTCAAATTGATAGGTTATTTTGTAATATTCACAAAATGACAAATTGTCAAAGGAAAAATGATGAAATTAACAGTAGGCACACCTCAATTGCAGTCGCACTTGCCAACTGAAATAGATCAGCATATGTGATATCAGGGTATTTATCCTTGATGGGCTGAACAAGCTTCAAGGCATTTACTAGACCTGCAACATTCGTGCAACTCTTTCGAAGATATCTAATTTTTTACAGCATGTGGTTCTCAGAAGACATTCATCTAACAATTATTACCAGCATTGGCTGCATGTTTTAGCTCAACCTCAAATCTCAAACTTCCATTAGCCCCACCTCTCTTAGGAAACTCTTCAATATTCTTATCATAAGTGCCAGCATCATGCCACCCAAGGCGTACCTGCAAGAAGAAAAGCAATTAATGATGTTGGCCAAGTGTTATTGATAATGATTGAAAGTTCAAGTGAATGGCAAAAAAATGTCAATTTGGCCAGGTGCACCAACCATATCCCAAGCATACGAAATTTACAGAATAATTAAGGACATAATTATCCACAATTTTCCTCGTATACCTGAATGCAGACCAACTCATCGATGTAAAACAAAGGAGAACCGAAGAGAACAATTCACCCAAGGTCGCATTTACATGCACAAATTTCCGAAAAAAAAGTCAAGCATGATGGTCATGAAAAAGTTCTCAATTTGCAAAAACCATCTAAACCACAGCCATTTCAATGGTAAAAACTAAAAAAACTTCAAACCTACCTGATATCGTCCATCAAGAATTGTGAGATAAAGAACAATGAATTGTCGCAAGCTCAAACGAACATGGAAAAAATTGGATTCAGAAGAACTCAAAAGGTGTTAAAACTGTTAGAGTAAACAATACTCTGATGTGTTATTCCATAGAGCCCTCGGGTCTCTTATATAGGGAGAAAACCCTTGGGTAAATTACAGAGTCTTACAAAATATAAATAGAAATTACGGAACAATAAAACGTAACATATATATAAGTCTCTACACTCCCCCTCAAGATGGAGCATAGATATCTATCATGCTCAGCTTGGAAGAACATCTCTGGAAAGGTCCTCTGAGCAGTGACTTGGTGAATATATCAGCAGTCTGATCCTCTGAACTGACATGAGAGGTGGAAATGAAGCCCTTCTGAATCATATCTCTTGTAAAATGACAATCCACCTCGATGTGCTTTGTTCTCTCGTGAAAAGCCAGATTATTGGCAATAAACAATGCTGCCTGATTGTCACATTGGAGATTCATAGGCAAGGGGACATCTACAGTCAAATCTTCTAAGACTGCTCTAACCCACATCATTTCTGCAGTTGCTTGTGCCATGGCTCTGTACTCGGATTCCGCACTGGACCTCGCCACAACAGTCTGTTTCTTGCTTTTCCAAGAAACTAGAGAGCTTCCTATGAAGATAGCATATCCAGAAGTGGATTTACGATCCCTTAGACATCCTGCATAATCTGCATCTGCACAAGCTGAAATAGACAGATCCGTATCTTTCCTAAATAGCAACCCTGTGCCTGGGGAAGACTTCAGATATCTCAATATCATATACAAGGCATCCATATGAACTTGCCTTGGCTGCTCCACAAATTGACTCACCCGGTTTACTGCAAAGGCAATATCCGGTCGAGTTATAGTAATATATAAGAGCTTACCCACCATCTCTCTGTACCTTCTTTTGTCCACCTCCTCGGTATCATCATCGTACAGCTTCATGCTTGGGTCCATAGGTGTACTTGAAGGTCTGCATCCAGTCATTCCTGCTTCAGCTAGCAAGTCCGTGACATATTTTCTTTGAGTCATCACCATTCCTTGTGCATTTCGTGCAAACTCTATCCCCAGAAAATATCGTATCGTGCCCAGATCCTTCGTAATGAACTGGTTTCCCAACAGGGACTTGGTTATCTCAATCCCCTGAGCATCATCTCTTGTGACCAAGATGTCATCAACATATATCATAACAACAACTGTACCTCTAGGGGTCTTCTGGATGAACAATGAATGGTCTGCATTTGATCTCCTGAACCCCTGTTGTTCAATTAGCTGAGAAAACTTCTGGAACCATGCTCGGGGACTTTGTTTGAGGCCATAGATAGCCTTATGAAGTCTGCACACCATCTGAGTCTCCCCCTCAGCAGCAAATCCTGGTGGTTGCTGCATGTAGACTTCCTCCTGCAGGTCTCCATACAAGAAAGCATTCTTGACGTCAAGCTGAAAAATGGTCCAGTTACGTACTACAGCAACAGATAGGAGGATGCGAAGAGTGGAGTGTCTAGCCACTGGTGAAAAAGTATCCAAATAATCTACCCCATATGTTTGGGTAAATTCCCGTGCTACAAGTCTTGCCTTGTACCTATCAAGACGTCCATCCGCATGATATTTCACTGTAAAGATCCACTTGCAACTCACCACGGGGGCACCTGGAGGAATGGGAACAAGAGACCAAGTCCCTCGAGACTGCAGAGCCCGCATCTCCTCTTCCGTGGCTAGACGCCAGCAATCAATCTTCATGGCATCTTGATAGGTCCGTGGAATCTCAACAGACGAGACAGCAGCTACAAACTTCTGGAAGTCCCCATTGAGACGATGAAATGAGACTTGAGAGGCAAGAGGATATGAAGCACATTGTCTTCGTTGCTTCCTGTGAGCAATGGGCCGATCCAGATCATCTATCATCGTGTCGACCGGATGATCCTCTTCCTGCTGTAGAGGCTCCTGCACTGGTGCATTTTCTAACCCATCATTAGTGATAACGTCAGAACATACCTGAGGCGTATTGGATGGTTGACATGTAGCTTGAGCTGGTCCTGTACGCCTTGTATAGAACTTAGGAAAAGGTTCAATTGGAGGTGGTGGTGGTGGTGGTGGTGGTGGAGTAGAGGATTGACCCAGGCTTGGAGGTGGAGGTACATAGACACTAGAATCTGTGGACGTGGAGGAGACCAATCTGTCACCTGTAGGAGAAAAGTACATGACGGGTTCGAAAAATGTAACATCAACGCTCACATAGTACTTGTCATGAACGGGGTCATAGCAACGATATCCTTTCTGTGTCCTGGAGTAGCCCACAAAAACACACTTGATAGCCTTAGGAGAAAGCTTATCAAGTCCTGGAGACAAGCGGTGGACAAAAGCAACAGTGCCAAAGACCTGAGGTGTAAGAGTAAACAAATCTCTGTCAGGAAGGAGAACAAAGATAGGAGACTTCTCCCCAAGAACAGTTGTGGGCATGCGGTTGACCAGGTAGCATGTTGTAAGAATAGCATCCCCCCAAAAAGATAATGGGGCACAACTCTGAATAAGTAATGTGCGAGCAATATCAAGGAAATGGCGATGTTTCCGTTCTGCAACCCCATTTTGTTGAGATGTGTATGCACATGTTGTTTGGTGGATAATGCCTTTAGAAGAAAGAAAACTAGCAAGGGAACGAGTGCAGAACTCCAATGCATTGTCAGTACGTACATACTTAACAGTAGATGAAAAAACATTTTGAACTTCATTGATAAGATTTTGAATAACTCTTCCTGCTTCGGATTTATTTTTGAGAAGAAAAGTCCAGGACACTCTAGAAAAATCATCGACCACAACTAAATAGAACTTGTGCCCCTGATGATCTGGGACACGACTGGGACCCCATATATCTATGTGAAATAACTCAAATGGGGAGCGACTGCTCCGATTCTGACGACTGGGGAAGCTGGACCGATGGTGCTTCCCTAACGGACAAGCTTCACAACGAAATGATGAACTCGGAGAAATCTGAGGCAGGAGGTGACGCATTTTCTGTAGTGGCAGGTGACCGAATCGAAGATGCCATGTATACAGAGACACGGAGCTCTGGGAATGTAGTGAGACGCCAGCATAAGAGTTCCGTACAAGACGATGGAGGCCATTGTGCTCAGAACCACAGCCAATCACCTTGCCCGTTAGTATGTCCTGAAAAATAACAGACGATGGGTCAAAAATAGCACGACAGTGCAAATCTCGTGTAATCTGACTAATGGATAAAAGATTCATCGAGAATTCTGGTGCATGTAAAACATTCTGTAAGTGCATAGATGGCAGCAAAGCCGTCTCCCCCTGACCGATGATAGGAGAATGAGTGCCATCAGCAATGAGTACAGAACGACCAGGCTGGACAGGTCTATAGGACTGCAGAATCTCTTTCTCACGACAGAGATGATGGGTGGCTCCAGAATCAACAATCCATCCTGTGAGATCATGGTTATGATATGAGCCAGAGGGACTACCTGAGGCACTGGCTGAGGCAGATGTACTCGCTGATGCTGAAGCCGCAACATCAGATGTATCAGCACCCTCTGATGATGACTGTGGCATGATATCACGAAGCCGTGCCACTAGCTCCTCGAACCTGTGATCTGGAGTAGATGCTGGTGGACCCTGAGCATGATCAGCGACACGTACAGAAGGAGGGAAGCCATGCTTGGAATAGCATGTATCCTCCGAATGATCAGTACGACGACAGAATGAGCACGTAGAACGCATGCGACCTCCACGGCCACGTCCACCACTTCCTCTGCCACGAAATGAGGAGAAACTACCTCGTCCTCTGGAGACAGCCATTGCCGAGGGAGGTGTAGTCGTGGTGTTCGATGGAACAGGGACACGACTGCTGCCTCATATTCAGGATCAAGGGCAGCAAGTAAGACGCCAACCATAGTAGCGTTGCGGAACGTCTTCTGCTGTTCCGGCGTGGCTGTGAGTGGAATTGTGCTATAAAGTTTCTCGAACATTCCACGAAGAGAAGTGTACAGAGAATGAAGAGGCCTCCCATTTTGCTTCGTGGTAAAGATATCATGCTGCAACTGCAGCATCTTGGTCTCGTTCCGTACTTGGGAGTACGTTGTGGCCAGAATATCCCACATCGCCTTGGCGGTGGGTTGATGAAGGACATCATTTGCTATCTCCGTTGTGAGCGTACCTGACAACCAGACTTTTGCGTACGCGTCATCGGCCTCCCATGAGGCATATATTCCTGTCTTCTCCGGCGGTTCATCTTCGGTAAGAATATGCTTCTTCCCACACGACTTCATGAGACTGAGGAACTGCATTGCCCACAGTTCGTAATTCGTCCCGTCCATTTTGACGATAGGTGCCGAACCTTTGAAGGCACCGATGGCGGGCATATCGACCTTTTGATCTGACATACTGCCGGAGAAGAACAACTAGGAATAATAGACCAAGAAACTGGTGTCTACCTTGACATGTGAGGATTCAAGTGCATATGTAGACGTTATGCACTTGAATCCATCATATCTCCGGAATCGACCGAAGTTGGGCCGCCCCGGGGATGAAGAGAGACTGCGGACGCCATGGCGGAAGGGAGAGGCGGCAACTAGAGGTACCCGGCGTTGAGGCTGGGCACCGCTAGTGGCTAGGAGATGCCTGGCGGATGGCTGGCGGCACCTGTGGCGGCCGAGAGAGGTCCAGCGGAGGGCTGGCGGCGCGGGGAATGGTTGGGGGTTGCACGGCAGAGGGTTGGCAGCACCGTTGGCGGTAGGGAGGGGCCCAGCGGAGGGCTGGAGTCCTGGCGGAGGGCTGGCGGAGGACTGACGGAGGACTAGGGCCCAACGGAGGGCTGGCGGAGGGCTGGGAGCCCTGGCTGGCTGCGGCGGCGGCTGGGAGCCCTGGCTGGCGGCGGCGGCTGGAGAGAGGAGGGGGGGCGGGTGGAGAAACAAAACCCTAGGGTTAGGGTTTTGGCTCTGATACCATGTTAGAGTAAACAATACTCTGATGTGTTATTCCATAGAGCCCTCGGGTCTCTTATATAGGGAGAAAACCCTTGGGTAAATTACAGAGTCTTACAAAATATAAATAGAAATTACGGAACAATAAAACGTAACATATATATAAGTCTCTACAAAAACAACCACAATCAAGCAAGTGCAAGGACCCAAGAATTTATAACTAAGAGAAGTCCTTCACAGTGGAAGAGAAAAGCTATGGAGGGGGATGTCCTAATGCTCACAGACGTCTAAGGCTGTCTTTAATTGCTAAATGAAAAGGGAGGATGAGTTACATACTGACATGTGTATTTAAGTGGCTCCTCCGAATCACCCCGAAGTTATTATGCATACTCACCTTACCAAGCGTGACTTAAATTGAGGCCTGAAAGCGCTCTATAGCATGACATATCTTGTCCAAAATAGAATATTATGCTCGAAACATAGTTCCACATGGATAAACTCACAAACGAGGGTGGATATGTGATTAAAGAATTACTGAATCACAACTTGGCTAAGCATTTCCTTGAAAAACTTAGCTTAAGCATTTTGGTTTATTGCCATTGAATTCAATTGGATCCAACCAAGTCCGCCCAACAAATTGCTAAGGCCAATGTTCCTCAATAATGGCTCTACCCTAGGCTTGGGACATCACAAATTTTTGTAGCACCTAAAGCATAGTCCTACATAGAAATTTACCAAAAGTGAGGAGTTAATTATAAAAGAAGAGGACACAGCTTAACAACGTGCACTTAGTCACTTTTCATGGTAGTCATTACTCATTAGATTCAAATGGACCCAAACCCAACAAGTTGTTAGCCAACATTTTCAAATAACTTAGAGCTGTTGTCCTTTTAATAGTGGAAAAGAGTACCTAATAAATGGAACCGCCCCGGTTAAACAGTGAAGTGTTAGGAGGTAAAGCCTTCTCAGACTGGGCAGCTGCCGGTTGCCATTTGTCATTATTACAGGACTCGAGACAAGAATGCACAATGCTTAAGTTGAAGTTGTCAAAGTTGCCACTATTACAGGACTCGAGAAAAGAACGTGCAATGCTTAAGTTGAAGTTGCCAAAGTTGCCACTATTACAGGACTCGAGAGAAGAACGTGCAATGCTTAAGTTGAAGTTGTAAAGTACTGGGTTTCAAACACATCTATCAACCACAATATTTATATCCAAGTGAGATCTTTAAATCAATGGATTGGTCGGTCCAACCAGTCCGATCAGCCGGCTAGCTGAATTCAGTATGTGACCTTCCAATCAATAGATTAGTCCTAAAATTGCAACCTTGCTACGACAGACTTCATCAGAGAAACTCCCATCCAAGCCCGGTACAGCGGGCAGATGTCCCCTATTGCCAAGATGATGGAATCGAACCCGGGAAAATATTTAGGATGAAGCTATCAGATGGTAAGATTCAAACTCCCTCACCATTCGTGTTACTTTCACCAAAATGATAATTTTAAGATATTGCGTACTTTACATCCACAGTTCCCTTACCTAGTTCATCAACAGTTGCCAATTAATCGGCGTCAGACACTCTGCAAGAGAGCTCCTTTCCTCGAAAAAAGGAAACTTCCAAACGCTCCGAAAAAAACATATTTCCAAAAAAAGACAGTCTTTGCTCGATGAAAAAGAAAAGAAATAACCTTTCCTCAAAAGACAATAGAAAAGCAGAGAGAGAGAGAGAAAGAGAGATCTGACGAGTATGGGATGGCAAAAGGTGCTCTTGAGGAGCGCTCTCAAGTCCTCCCTCGCGCTCCTCAACTGCGCGGGGTCCGACGCCGCGCACCGCACCGCCCAAGGCGAAGGAGGCGACGAGTGAGGCACGGCGGCGCGCCGCCGCAACGCTGCCACTCCGCTTCTTTGGACGGGGATGAAGGAGGAGCGGAGGGAGATGGGAGGAGGGTGCGAGGACTTGACGGGGCATCTGACGGCGGACGGAGGGGGGAGTGTAGATCGGACGGCGGTGGAGGGGGAGAGGGGGGAGACGAAGGAAGGAGACGAGAGGATCTCTGCCATTGGTAGGTTGGTGTGTGTGGCCGTTGGTGTGTGTGGGAAGACTAAGATAGTGGAAGGAAGATGACCGGTCATCTTTTTAGATGTTAATTAATAATAGGGATTCTTATGCTTGTGGCCTTCCCAACTTTGTCCATAGTGATTGTGCCTCTATATATATTTTTTACTTAAACAACCACCCCTGCATAGCATCTCCATCGTCTTCTACATGCCATACAAGAGTAGTACAATACCATCCTAGGCATGACTCAATGGCTACACGTTCACCCTTGTTACATAGAATGTTCAAAAGAATATAAAGGGAATGGCATAAAATAAAATGCGATAAACATCTATTTGTGATGGGATGTCCTCTAGCTTCCATCACAAGGGAGGTATTGACCTCAGATGGAAGAAATGCGAGATATGGCTTTAGTTTCGCAGAGAAGAGATTAGGTTGTTAAGGGATAAGATCGAGAAAAGACTCGATCTAACGAGTTTAGGAGATTTGACGATATTTAAGGTTGAGAAAATCAAGAAGAATCAATCACATCGTCCGGAATGAAGATATGACCAGAGGCATATTATTATTAGGATCTGTATAGATGTTTTCTAATATTAAGGATTATGTAATTGACATAATCAATCAATGATGCAATGACCAGTTAATTGAAAAATAAATTATTTGACTAGCTTGAAATTCCAATCAACTAGTGAAAACTCAAATTTTGTGAGGGTCTAATGTATTCTACACAATGTGAGAATTACACTGTCATTGAAGCGACCACTCACGAAAGTCAAGAAATTCAACAATTAACCCACAAAATAAATCAAGTGAAGTGAAGCAAAGATGTGGAGTTAAAAATGATTATAAAACTACTAAAAATATATGTATAGTGAGTAAGTAGTAGATGTCGCGCATAAGAAGCACGAGGCATAGACACGAATATTGGCAAAAAAGACAACAATTATTTTTGGGTTTTTGTAAAGGTTTTTTATTATTGGTTTTTCTAATTTTGGGTTTACGTTTTTTTATTTTTGTATTTTTGTATTTTTTTTCTTTTCTTTTTTAATTATTATAATAAGAAAATATGAGATGTGTGTATAATATATATAATATAAATACTAAATATACAAAATAAATATAAAATCTAGAAAATACCATAAAGTATGAACATTTTTATTTTTAAAAGTATTGTAAAATATTTTTGGTATTTTAAATGATAATAATAATATTATAGTAATATACGTAAATATATCTATATATAAGGATGTAAGCTTTTATATTCATAATTATAGCCATAAATACTCAAAAATGATAAAATAAATGTTTTCCCTTTTTTTCCTTTTCTTTAATTTTAGATTTTTTTACTAATTTTTTGTACATCTGATTGAATAAAAATGTTAAAATAACGTCGTGTATTAGTAGGCCAAACTGTTTTGAGATTTAAAATAGTTAAATATCTCAAAATTTTCCAAAACTAAATTATATATAACATATAATAAAGAAAATTTAGGAATATAAAAGTGTACTTTTTTGGGATTTTTGTAAATTTTTTTTATAATTTTCAGGATAAATTACAATTTGAGTCCCCGTCTATGGGTCAGATCCTAGAATGGATCCGCGTCTTTATATTATAACGATTCATGTCCCCATACCGTTGACGTAATGAACTTTTTAGGGATGATGACGAATATGCCCTTGTTTAAAAGTTGGAACCCAACCCCCGTTCCCTTCTTCTCTCCTACCCGACAAATGAATTTTCATCATGAGCCCCAAAATTTCTGTTTCCAAAACGGTCCGGGGACCCGAATCATTACAATTTCAAGATGGAGACCCATTCTAGGATATGATCCATATATGGGGATTCAAATTGTAAGTTACCCTAATTTTTATAAGGATTTTTTGGAACTTTAAATTTTTAATGATTTTCTGTGCTATTTTTAGGGATTTTTAGTCTTCGGTTACAAAACAAGATAAATAAAGATAATATACTTTTGGGGAAATTTTCCAAGTATTTTTATGTTTTTTATTTTTTCTAAGTTAGACAGTGAAAATAACTTTTTTTCTATTTTTACCAAAAAATATAGAATAAAATACCTTAATAAAAATATGTCTGGTAGAGTAATATATAAGGTATTTATCCTAATTTTCTATGATGTTTTGGACATCGGATAATTTTTTAATAAAAGTAAAATCAACACAGACAAATACAACATGACATGGGCATTTTTGTAGATATTTAAAGTTTAGGTAATATTTTTGAACATCTTAAAGAATTATGGGGCTAAAATTGCAAAAATCTCAAAATAAATCACTCAATATATGTTAGTAGGGGCATAAATATAACAAATAAAAAATAATGTGTCTTTTTCGCAATTTAACCAAAAGTTTAATGGTAAACTTTAAAAATACATGCCTAGATGAAAATAACAATAGGGATTAGGTGCAAAATGCCAAGTTCCCTCACGCAGACAAGCATGTGAGGTGACATAGTCTGGACCTAAGTGCAAATATCCAAAAGCTCAAAGGTCTATTACAATTTTACACAAAATATATAACAACATAATCAAGTTCTTAGACTAAAATAAAAGACAAAATGTGCAGGGGTACAAGGCATAATTACGTACCCCCCCCCCCCGTTAGGCGTCCCAACGGTTGAAATATGTTCACTTGGATGTGTAACGCATTATGGATGCGTGATGCAAGTTTGCGATGATGGCAAAAATTAAATCCTTGAATGGGATCAGACAGTTATTTGGCACTTAGATCCTACGGCTATTGTTGCACCTAGAGTCGGGGCTTGATCGGACGGTGGAAACCTTCCCTAGATGAATGAGGAAGAATTCAAGTCTGGGGTAGCTACGATCAACTATTTCTTGTGACTCCGATCACTTGGGGACATCTCAAGGGTCGCAAAATGGAACCCAATTCATTCCTCGACTGTCGGATGTGTTGAAAAGGTCCGAGACCCATCGATAGGGTAATGGATTCGTGCAACAAAGCTCGAGAACCTATAAGACCTTACCCGGGTCCAATTCCAGCCCAGATGGGCTTCTGAAGGCTTCTGACCTACATGGGAAAAGTTAAAGGTCGAGCGCAAATTGCCTCGACCTCATTTGGCATCGAATACATGTGAGGCAGAGAGAGGCGGGGCTCTCCGACGATGGATCGCGAAGGGGGAATGAATCTCGAAATCGAGGCATGATCTGGGTGGCTTGTGGTAGTCGGGCAATGGAGAAACATCAGGGAAAGAAAAAGTGGGTGATTGGTGGGTCAAAATGAAGTCGTATCACGGAGGAACAATGGATGGAGCTCAAGAGATCCAGCGAACTAAATCTAAGAATCCAAGCTAAAATCAATCAGGAAATGCATGAAATAAAATACGGGAAATAACAATGGAAAGGAAAGCTGAGAAAGGGAGCTCAATCCTACAGGAGCAAGGAACTCAAGTCCTCACGGTGGAGATCAACCGACAAAGGTGGATCAACCTCTTCTCGCGCCTACAACATGCTGCAAATCGTTTGTGGAGGACATTGTCACCCTCCTCTACAAGACGGGACTAAGATCTGAAGTGTTCAACTCAAGGTAAGGGATCAAATTTGAATTTGACTTCGGCGGAGGTATATGTACATGCGTGGCTTGGATGGAAAAGCATGCTCGATTCGGAACTCCTCTGGTCGATGCAACATATGCACGTGAAAGATTGATGGTCGAGGCTCAAAATTCATAGAGGAATCGAGGCAAAAAAGTGGAAGAATCGGGCATATAAAATCGAGGAAAAAGGGTCAAACATGGTATGACAGCCCTAGGGGTGCAGTTGACTCAGTTGACCGGCAGGTCAACTGAGGCAGCATTCCCATTGACCCACATCAGATCACAAAAATGACAAATGTGTGTTAAAAAATCATTATTAATTTAATTTAAAATAGAAAATGAATTTATTAATTTTTGTTAAAACATAATTTATTAGTTTATATAATATTTTATTGTATTTTTAATTTTTACAACTTAATTAATATAAGTTGCTTTTTACAATTGTAATTAAATGTATGTTTATATATAAAGTATGTATTTTATTTTTATTTTGTGTTTTAAAATTTATTATTTTATATACATAACTCATTCATTATTTTGTGTTTTGAATTTTATTATTTTATATACATAATATATATAACTCATTTAGGTATACATAAATATATTTTTATTTCTGAAGTTATCTCTACATTTAAATAACTGTGTATATTTATTATATAGGTGTATGTTTATATGATTTATATATGTAGTTTTGTACACTTATTTATTTTAATGTATTTTGAATGATTTTATTTTATTCCAATTATGTTCATGTGTTATAAATAATATCTAAAAAATTATAAAAATACAAAATCATGAAAATATAAAAAGAATAAGCAAACTAAATATGTTATTCGGGTTTAATGTACAATATGGATCTAAAACCTAACTTTTGTATCTTAACTCCAAATTCAGTGAAACCACCTTCATTGAATAACTAATTAAAAGTTATATATGATTATCTTGGTGAGTTTTGAGTTCCTATGGAGGAGATACAAGTCTGTGAAGTTTTGGTTTTAGATTTTTGCTTTGCGTGTAGAAAGCACAATATGCGTTAGTTTTGTGCGAAATAGATTTTGTGTTTTTCTATATACATTTATCTACAACTTTCATGATAAAATTTATTGATTTGATGTATAAATAATAAAGAAAATAGGTCCTAACTTGGCCTTACTGAAAAATTGGAAATTAGGTTTTCTTGTATTTATTGGCCATTATCTCCCTCTACTTTATTCCTTGTCGATCCAATCATCATGATGCCTAAGTCTCCGAGTCTAGGGTCATTCAATCACATGGTATTTCAATTCTTTTTTTCTTTTCTTTTATTTGTTCTTTTATTTTGACTTTAAATACAACATTTTATACAATATTTACTCAGTAAATAATATGTATTATTTAATACACAACAACGATATTTACATGCATTTAGCTCGGGCTCAAATGCCAAAAATGGAAGAATGAAGGTGGTGAAATAGAGATTCACCAACTGGTTTGGTATAGGATATGTATGTATCCGGTTTAGTCAATCAACTAAAATGGTTAGGCGACGAATAAGTGGTCTAGTTAATCTACATGGCATGAATTGTGTGATATGTAACGCATGAAAGTATATGTTTTGTTTATATATGCCAGCTTTACTTATATTACGTGTAATTTTGTATTTTTATTACTTTTGCATATTTCATGGGCTTTCAAGGATGAGCAGCTGCATGGATATGGCTAAACTTCATTTTTTTCCATGTTTATCATAATTTAGCATTTATTAGCAAATGTACATATTTAGACATGTGCACATGAATTGATATAAAAGCAGGGTAGATGATAAGTATCCAAGTGCTCAGTAGTATTCAATATATATAGCAATGTTATTATGATAAATTAGTGATCTATCATACCCACGTGCTTGAATCTTGCTATCTTGAAATGGTGACTATTCAAGTGAGGGGAATAAATAAATTTATTCAAACAAATGGAAGTACCTGACTCACTACAGGGGAAATCAAGGGGTTGTGCCTCACTCACCAGGGCTTTAAACGTCTACGTTTCTGAGGAGTTTAGTCTCCTCAATATATTACAAGGACGCACCCCACAAAGTCATAGGAATCTGAATCGAATTTGTACGAGACTAAAGATACGTCTCGATCAAACATTTGAATCAGATGATTATCAAACCCAACGAACCTTAGATACCATCACCGTAAAATTATAATTCTGCGGTAAATTCAGCTTTATCCGATTAGAAACACATTTTGTAGTAATAGGAACTCTATGTTGTACTCGTTGTGCAATTTTAACTCTTCGTACATAGGGTGAGGATGACAATGTTAATGACGTCGTTAACAAGGAGGAGAATAATGTATGTGGTGTCAACGACGAGGATGAACTAAGGAGAGCGTATTATGAAATCAAGTAGATGCAATGGGTGATGTATGAAGGTAGTGGTAAGAGATCCTAAAATACGACATGGGATGGCATGGCGTAATGAAATGACATCAGGGCTTCGTGAATTACGATGGTTGATTAATCCAAGATTTATCTTTTTTATTCTTTAATTTTATATAAATTCCTATGCAAAATGTGTGTAAACACATAGTGATTAGCATTCTTATGCGTGAAAGATACCGAGGGGAGATCAGACTAGCAGCGACAGGGAGGTGAACGCTAGGAAAACCAAGGGCTAAATACCGTCGAGTCCTATATTCCCCTAAGAGCACAGATGGACTTCGGCTAGCTGTTGAGGCTAAAGTGATAGGGCAGGTTATTGTTAATTAGCTTCATTCGCAATCATAAAACAGAGTTTCCATGCCCATATCTCTCGACTTCCTCCACTCCGGCTGCGTGTTGTACCATAACCTCACTATAGGGCACGAGACTATTAGCTCTACACGCGAGAAAGCGACCAGAGAAAAAGCAAGGCAAAGTAGAGAACATAGAAAAGCTGGAATGGTTCGGCTAGAACTAAGGGAAGCCTAGATCCAAGGACGTGAGTTTGACGTGAGAGGTGACTGAAGTAGATAGTGAGCCAGGATCTCTCTTCTCTATCTTTCTCCGCAGTTCGAACTAAGTCGGAAGTCAGAGAGGGCATTATAAGTACAAGTGGGTGCAGTTAGCTAGTAGTACTGTTCGAATGAGTTGGAAAATCTTTATAGCTTTCCCGAAACTTCCCCTAGCTTACGCACTGATGAATCCACATTTCATCATCTTTATTCTATCATTTTGGCACAAAAAACCCTAGCAAATGCCTTTAAATAGCCTTAAAACCATCATCTTAGCATCCATGCATGTGCATTCAGATTGTGTATAAATCACTGTAATTAAAGCCAAAATTATAGAATAAATAAAGAAAAGAAAAAGAATAAAATATTGTAAATATTTTATGACCCAAAACCCCGAGACCTAGACATCTTGATGAATAGGTCGACAAGGAATAAAGTAGGGGGAGATAAGGGCCAAAACATAGTCAAAACACCTATACTCTTTATTCATTCTTTATTCATTTTGGGACCTATTTTTGGTTCCACTTTTTGTACATCAAATAAAGAAACTTTGTACATGAAAGTTGTAGATAATTTCATAAAGAAAAAGACAAAATTGATTTCACAGAAAAGTCATGTACAGACAAAAAGATATGGTCTGAACAAGAATCCAAAATCCCAACTTCCCAGACCCGTATCTCACAAACGACAACTCCAAATGCAGTGTACTCACCTTTAATTGTATATAGAATAAAATAATCTATCCAATGGCGGTAGTTTCGCATTTGGCGGAGCTACGGTTTGAAAGTTGACTTTTAGACCCATATTGTACATTTGTACTGAATAAAATATTCAATTTATTCTTTAATCATTATTTATTCATTTTTAAATTTTTTTTTATAATTTTGTAAATATCACTTATAATATATGTGCATTAAAATTGAAATAAAATGCAAGAAAAAAATAAAAATAAAAATACTTGTATATATCCAATACATAGATACGTTACCTATATACATGCCTACACAAAACATACTTGTATTTTATTAAGTGTATAAAATATATCAGAAAATTAAAATAAAAATACATTTGTGTATATAAAAGTATTTTATAATTTTAGAAAATAAAAACCAAATTAAAATAAATTAAAAATACCAAAATAAAAATAAAATACTCAGAAACATAGATATAGATACCTATAAGGATATAAATGCAAAAATGCAAAAATATGTCTCATAAAAATAAATAAAAATTATAATAAAATAATTTACAAAATAATGAATATTTTTTATTTAATAACCAAAAATCAATAAAATCATTATCTATTTTTAATTAATTTTTCATTGTTTTTCCTCAGGCCTTTTTCTGGTTGGTCCACGTGGACCAACCAGGGGGCAGCAGCAGTTGACCGCAGGTCAACTCTCTGCCCCAGGTCTGGGCTGTGTCAGGAGTGCATTTGACCTTGTTTTCAACCTATTTTCGAGGCAAATCCTTTCATCCTTCCATGAATCGACCTTCACAACTTTTTTAGCCCTTACAAAGAGCTTTCACGCCCATGGATCATCTCGGGCGTCGCATCACTGCTGTTCCAGATATGCCTTGGTCAATGGAGCCCTCCGTCAACCCTTTAAAAACAAAGTTTGAATCCCAATTTGATTTTTGAACCGCATTTCACTTCGTTCTCTTCCACCTTAGTCCGGCTTTGGAGGCCTGTAGGTGACAGCAACGGGCTGCCATCGCCAAAGGGGAGGAAGAGCAATCTTTCGAGCGCGTTCCACGACCTCCGGCGGTCGCCGTCGAGGTAACTTCTCCCTCGCCTTCCAGGGGCTTGAGGAAGCTTAGATCTCTTATAGTTTAGTTCGCATTTCACTCCTGTGCACTCGAAGTTTCATCACGATCCTTTTAGTCTTCATTTTGGCCATCGATTCGTTCAATCGATTGGTCGCCGGAGCAACTCCGACCACCTCCAGTTTCCACGTGCTCCGCCTCGTCACCCCTTCGTTCCGCTCCGCTACGTGGTCGGGGCACTTTACCCCCGACCACATCACCTTTTTGTGCAGGTCAGGGGCCAAGATACCCCTCCTGGGGTCGGATTTTTGCTTGAGCCGAAGCTCCTGGGAGCATCTCAACCCGCACACGCCGCGGTGGCCCTCCCGCGTCTTTTCCATCATTTTGAGGCCGCCGTTCACTCGAGGACACTCCCAGGAAGCGCGAAGAATCATTGGAAGGGAAGATACACATCCGGACCTCGAGATTTTGGGGGTCGAAATTCATCCACGCCGTGTTCTAGGCGTGTTCTTGCAGCACTGCTCCGGTCCGTTGATTCAGCTCATGTTCTTCGCGCAGCACAGGCGTCGTTAGATCACCTTCTGCTCCAACCGTCAGATCTCCAAGGGGGGTGTCTAATCTGGGCCGTCCAGATGCGAAGAGGTATCGCGGCTCCTCGCGTTGACACGTGTCTTAAGTGACGCGCGCCTAGCCGTTGGATGCGCCCCCGCCGCTGGGTATTTTGCGTTCTTAACCCAGCGCTTTTTGTTATTACTTATTAGTTTATAAACTTTCAACTGTTGTTTCATACTTTTGTAATATTTGCAAAATCGCCCCCGAACAATTTGGATATTGCGGTTTCGTCCCTGCCTGTCACGTGCTTGACGCATGTGACTTGGCATTTTTGCAGGAGAAACCCCTCGAGTATTTTGCTTTTGTATTCAGTACTTGAACATCTTTAAGTAGTTCTAAGTTTCTGGAAATTTTGCTTTGAAGCCCTCAGACTTTGTAATTTCGCAAAGAGGTCCTTGCCAGGTCACGTGCACAGAGCGCGTGACCTTGGCATTTTTGCAGGTCCACCCCTGCGGCTTTGGGTATTTGTTTTGGGTCCAGAAATTATTTTATTCAGTACAAATTTCGTGGAAATTTTGCAAGCATGCCCTTATTGTTTTATCTATTTGCGTATATGCCCCTGCCAGGCCTTGAAATTGTGCTTGCTTGATCTATTTATTTAAGGCATCTCTAAAAGCCCAAAAATTCCACAAAAATAGACTTAAGTTTCTGGATAGTTGTACTTTAACGTCCTATTTTTAGTTTTTGATTTTATTTTATTTTCATATTTATTAAAAATCAAAAACCCCCTTTTTGTGCACTGTCTACCTTAGAAAATATCAAAAAAATATCAAAACACCTCCAAAAATTCCCAAAAATTCACATAGTGTCTATTTTACCCTATTTTAGAGTCAGTCCAAAAATCATTAAAAATTTCAAAAGAAAAACACTAAAAATTGAAAAACACTCAAAAACTTCAAAAAAATATATAAAATAGTAGAGAAATCCAAAAAATACAAACTCAGCTTCTGTTTGTCACTTATTTTATTCTCTTTATTAGAAAAATAGTGTGAATTATTTTGAGTACTGGTTGATATTTTTAAAGTATATTTTACTCACAGCCAGCCCTATTCTCACTGTTTTCCTTTATTTCAGCCCTTAAAAATACCAAAAACACCTAGAAAAATCCCCAAAAATCACAAAAAACAGTAAAAAACCCTAAAAAGACTAAAAACATTTTATTCCTGAATTTTTGAGCATTTTTGTGCATTTTTATAAATCTTTTACTTTGCCTTGTTTTATATTGCCTTTACTTCCCAATATTGAAAAAGAAAATAAAAATTATAAAATATAAAATATAAAAATCAGAAAATCAAAAATCAAAATACAAAATTAAAAATTAAATAAAAAAATATTTTTAAAAATTAAAAACCCACAAAAATTTGTAGTTGTTTGCTTGCTTAGTGTAGACACTTCACACATCACTCACACACTTGTGCATTCATTTGCTTGGATTACACTGTTTGCTCCCTGTGTTCGAACTCTCTGCATACTTGACACTATACACCATTTGTGCAGAGTTAAAAATAAATTTTAACTCACACCTGTTTTTCATTGCTTGATTTGCTTGTGGGTTATTTGTTGATCAAACCAGGATTTTGTAGTGGTTAAGACACCGACTGTTGACTCGCCTTGTGAGTCAATACAACCGCTCTCGATACTGCGTTTATCAAATGGCGCCGTTGCCGGGGAGCAACAACTTGTAGTTCACATTTTTGATTGATTGTGTGTTTGTTTACCATAGCATTATCCTTCTCTTACATTTTGATATACATCTTGATTGAACTATCTGACCATCTCTTTTGTCTTCTTGCGAGGGACCGCGGAGCGAGGCGGGTGGCTTAGGTGACCCGACGCAACCTTGGGACGTGGAGCCGGCTTTTCTTGAGCCAAGCCGGCAGGAGAGAGCAAGGAGAGTGAGAGAGTGGCCTAGATTAGTTTTTATTTTTTGTGAGAGAGTGATATTCAATTAATTTGTAATAATACAGGTACACAGGACTTGGACTTGGACTTAGACATTCGGGCCTAATTTCCGGGTGTTTGTTCACCCGGGGGCTCACCGCAGTTTTGCCGCGTTTTTACCGCTTGTCATTTTCCGGTTTTGTGTTTATTTTCCATTTTCTTTTGTGGAATGAGCTCTTAGATCTAGGTCTGCTTGATCGATTAGAATAGGTCCAAACACCTAATAATCTTTGCATGTTCCTATAGATACGTTTTGGACTTAGACTAATTTAAACAGTTAGCAAGTAATTCCCAAATCCACGTGCCGCGAGCTCACACCCGAACAAGCGCTTTCTCCTACTCCAAATGTGTTGGGCAGAGGAGGGGTGAGCCAAGACCGGACACTCGGATTAGGAGTTGCTAGTTGACTTGTGGTGCTTCACGCTAGCAGTTGCCTGTTCTAGGACGTTTTCCGCCTGCATATCGTCATATAGATTAGGTTTAAATATTCTGCTTTGCATCCCGCATGGAGAGAGCTGGGATTCGCTGTAAGTCTTCTTACTTTGCATGCATCATCTAGGCACAAAGGTGAGATTTCCACCTTGGTGCCGACTTGCACGGCTTTTCCGACTCTATTCTCCCTCTGTTTTTGGACAAAGTAGGATAAAGGAGAAAATACAAAAACGTTAGGCGCTTGCTTGAATTGACTCAAAAGAAGCGATAACACCAAAAAAATTAAAAAAGGGACTGCTAAAGAAAACTTGACCAAAATAAAAACGGTAATTGGATTCATTGCTTGGGGAGAGTAACACCCTCACTTGTTTTCAGGTTGCATAGGAAGGTTTCCTTCACAGTGAGGTGAGCGCTTCGTAAGGATTAGAGCCCAAAACCCAACTTGTGGCTGCCTTGTGTATCGCCTGGATTTCCGAAGTATTGGCGCTACTATCGTACGTAGTCGAGTAGGACTTGGTCGTCATTGGTGACTCTCTATTGTGAGAGCGCCGACCCTGTCCGAAGTACCGAGCCTAGGCCACGCCTTCACGGGTGTGTCTGTCTCACCGGCTGCGTCCGAGTAGGACCTTGTACGCTCACGGGTGATTCCGTTGCGAGCGAGGTCCGAAGTATCGGTTTCGCCTATCGGCTTCTCCCTCTTTTCTTTGGCTGAGTAGGGATCCAGGAAGGGTTACAAGGACCTCAAAAAGCGCAAGTTACAGGTTACACAGGAGGAGGACAAGTACGGGGATACTCTCCTGGCAGTACTCTCTCTCCTATAGGCGTAGCGCTCTAAGGACTCGTGAAAAGATAATTGCCTGAAAAACAAGCTAAAATTGACAAGATAAAAGCCGAACCTTCACGGCTTCACGAGTTGAGTTGGTGAACTTACCCTTGCTTTGTGTTTGATTTCTAGATTTATTAAGGTCAAGATCAAAAATACCGCACAATTGTGCAAAAATTTTGTCGCATCTCATTTTCTTCTTCTTGCATCTTCCCTGCTCTATTCCGAACAATCAAGATGATGGGACGGAGGTCTCTTAGGCCGACCTTGTCGGCACCGCTATCCAGCACTCCTCCTACTCATCTAGGAATAACTCGGAGAGTCCGCTCTCTGAGCCCGAGTTCGCATCCACCCTGTTTCCCCTCGACCACCCTTCTCATTCTCCTTCCCTCAGTCCAATCATTTCAGAGTTCAGTGCATCACAGAGTTCAGCCCATTCCACAGCACCTGAAATGGCCTCTTTTGCATTTTCAGAACGTCAAGCAATGGCAGACAGAGGCGAGCACCAAGATGATCACGATCACCAGCCGTTCATCATTGATCAAGCGGCCATCAACAATTCCCTGCTAGTGTCCCTGGAGAATATGCAGAGACAGATCCGTGACAGGGGACATTTATGGGTGATCTAATGAGAGAGATAGCACAGCTGAGAGAAAACCGACCTGGGGGCGGTGGCGGTGGAGAAGGAGGAGGACCCGATGCAGGAGGAGGTGACCCAGACGGTGAGCGACCGCCACAGACCATAATGAGGGAATTGCACAACCCAGCTTCATCCCTCACTCACCGGTGGATCAGACTCCCACCAATCCTTGGAGACTTCGAGCTTCGGCACAACACTATTCAGATGCTACCCAAGTTCCATGGGCTGCCGACCGAAGAGCCACACCTCCACCTCCAAGAGTTCGAGATGATCTGCAGCACAATCCATGATCGGTTGTTGACCGAGGACACTATCAGGATGATCGCCTTTCCATTCTCATTGGTTGACAGAGCCGCTTACTGGCTCAAACACCTGGGGCGATTCATCGACACGTGGGCAGATCTCCGGTCCGCATTCTTGAAGAAATACTATCCTCTTGGCCGGACAAATGCAGCCAGAGCTATGATCAGCAACTTTGTGATGATCCCAAATGAACAGTTCCACGAAGCATGGGATCGATTCAGAGAGCTCATAGACCGGTGTCCACATCACGACATTTCTAAGCCCAATCTGGTGCAGAGTTTCTTCTGTGGGCTGACACCGGAGCTGCAGGGGCTTGTGAACGCCTCTTGCGGTGGATCCTATTTCTCCAAGGGAGAAGACGACGTCTGGGCCATCTACGAAGGCATGGCAGAGAACTCAACAGTGATGACCCAGGCTAGAGTCTACACTCAGCAGAAGCCCCCGCAAGGAGCGGGATCATTTCAGAGGATCGCACGCATCGATGCCGGGTCCAGCACAACGTCGGTAGCCGCAGCCGAAGCCGAATCAGCCGCAGCCGACATGGGCATAATCAGTGAAAAGCTGGACCGCATGGAGATCCTCGAAAAGAAGCAGAATCAAGGTCTAGCCCAGATGGACCTTCTCACAAAAACAATGAGTGACCTGAAAACTCAAATTCTCTGTATTCAGGAGGCACAAGCCCATTCCCAACAGCCTCCCAGGTCACAGGTTGCTTCCAGCAGCAGCAATCCCAACCAGGCCTCCACCTCATACCGCCAGGTGAACCATATCCAGGCGGAGCCGGTTCCATTGTTGCAGTACCATCCAGAGCAACCGCTATCTCAGGAGATGCAGATGGTGGTGTTTCAGCCGGAGCAACCGCTGGCAGTTCTTCCTCCACCCTCCTTCGAGCAGGAACCGTTGATGGAAGTCAACGGGATATGGTATGACCGATACCCGCAGCTTGCAATCCGTAGGGATCACCCCGGATTCCGTTGGGGTAATGGAGCTTCCTCATCCCAACAGCACCTTCCTGCTCAAGGACAGCAGAGCAGCCAGCCACAGCAGCAACACCAGCAGCCCCAGTACAACCAGCCCCAGCAATACCACAGTGGTCCTCGTCCCGCCTATCAGGGACAGCAGTGGAGGCAGCGTCAACCGCCTCAGCATTCTTATGCCCAGCCTCCCCCCCAATATCAGCAGCAATACCAGCAGCAGCAGCCCCATGTCCAGCAGGGACAGACATCCGGTTCTCAGGGTCCAGCCTATGAGAACCCAGCCCTTGACGATCTTGCCCGCTTGCTATCTGAACAGCGAGCATCTTTCAGACAAGAAATGGATGAGTTCCGGCAGGAGATGCGGGACATTATCAAAGGCAAGGCCGCCATACCCGCTCAGATCGAACCAAACCCTAATAATTTCAAAAGAAAATCTGAGCAGGTAGAGTTCATAGAGGGTGCCTCTCCTAGTGACAATTTGAATGATATGTCTTCTTTTGTGCATGATGCTGATTTTGTGACTACTAGGAGCGGTAGGATACCAGCCGGCGGCGCCTCTTCTGAGCGACAACCCGAAGCCAAACCAGGAGCGCCAGAGGAGCAGAGGAGCGGCACTGATGCCGCAACAGATGATGTTGAAGACGGTGGTGCTGATGCCACCAATGATGGAGCACAGGATGACGGTGCTGATGCCGTCGTGATACCAGATGCAGACGGTGGTGCTGATGCCACCATTTTGGGAGATGAACCAGAGCGCGGTGCTGATGCCGCAAAGACCGGTGCTAGTGGTGGTGCTGAGGCCACCACATCTACTTTTGTTGAGCCGACTTCTGTGACTTCACCACATTTTGTATCTAGAGATTGTGGGAAGAGAAACAAAAACAACAAAAAGATGAATAAAGGAAAGGTTTCTGTTCAAATTGCAGATCCATATGTGTTGAATGATGATGATTGTATGGATTCTCCACCTTCACAGGCACAGGGACCGACTCCTAGCCCTCCATCTGAGGAGGCACCTACCATCCCCTTCCCTGAGGCACTCCGCCGAGCGAAGGGGAATAAAAAAGAAAATCCCAAAAAGAGCCAACAGGTAGAGTTCGGCAATGAGATGATTGACAGATTTCATATTCAGCTGACTCTACGAGAAGCGTTTGAGCATATCCCCTTCTTCAAGAAGAATCTGAAAGAGACAACTACTGTCCGAAGGAAGAAGAGGCACAGAGATCAAATCCATATGCTCACGCATAACACTTGCTGCGCCATTCAGAACACATTGCCAGCCAAGCGACCAGACGCAGGAGCTCCCTATGTCAGATGTGAGATTCAGGAGCAGCAGTTTGATCGTACTCTATTAGACAGCGGCTCTTCAATCAACCTACTTCCGGCAGCCTTACTCAAGCAGTTCGAGTTTGGCCCTCTTCTTCGAAGCAGAACCGTTCTTCAGTTTGCTGACACGTCGATTAAGAGGCCGAAGGGGTTATTGAAAGACGTGGTCGTTACCATTCAGGGCCTGAAATTCCCCGTGGACTTCGTTGTGTTGGACATGGAGATCCCTGAGTCGGTAACTGATGCCCCCATCATTCTCGGACGTCCATTCTTGGCCACAGCCAAGGCGGTGACCGACCATGATAGTGGGAAGGTATGCTTTCGTGTAGAGGGCGAAACCATACAAATAGAGACGATCGAAGAGATCAGAGCTAGAGAGGCAGAATGCTCCGAGCAGTTCAGCGAAGCCGAGCAGATGACAGAGAAGGAGCTAGACATCCACCAGGTGTGTGATTTTGAGATGACTGATGATGAATCCAACTGGAAAGATCCCGTAGCACCGACCCTCGCCTTGCCTTCAGATTCACTGTATCTCAAGCTCATGGCAGTCGAGAGCCGGGAGAGCACGTTCCTGGATGAGGATATTTCTGAGGCTGACAGTGTTGTTATGAGTGGTGCTGAAGAATTTCAATCTTGCTCATCTTCTTCCGATCCCTCGGATTCAGACATTGACTGGGATGACTTTGATGATTATTTACCATGTCTGATTCCTGCTGAGCCAACAGCCATGACAGAGTGTGAGCCAGTGCAGTTTATTGATGATCCATCAGGCCGCCCTTCGTCAGTGATTCATGCAGAGCGAGAGTTCTCCCATGCAGACCTGGTAGCCTTTACACAGTCATATCAGAAGCCAGATCTGCCACCTCCCAGTTGTCCGGAAAGGAAACCTCTGCCGCAGTCAATGAAGTACAGATTCCTTGCTGGAGAGCCAGAAATGCACCCAGTCATTATCTCAGCAGATTTGACTGGAGAACAAGAATCTCGTCTGATGGAGGTTCTTGAAAGAAACCGCAAGGCAATCGGTTGGAGTATAGCTGATCTCCAGGGGCTGAGCCCTAATCTTTGCTCTCACCACATCTATCTTGAAGATAACGCTAAGCCGTCGCGTGAGTTCCAACGACGGCTGAACCCGAATCTTCGAGACGTTGTCATGAAAGAAATTTCCAAGTGGTGGAGCGCCGATTTTATCTATCCCATCTCCGACTCCAAATGGGTTAGTCCACTTCATGTGGTACCCAAGAAGACGGGTATCACTACAGTTATCAATGAGTCCGGAGAGGAGATCGCTACCAGAGTACCAACTTCTTGGAGGGTCTGTGTGGACTACAGACGATTGAATGAGGCCACCAAGAAGGATCACTTCCCGCTACCATTTATTGATCAGATTATCGAGCGGTTAGCCGGGAAGAGCCATTACTGTTTTCTTGATGGGTACTCTGGATATAATCAAGTGGCCATTGCGCCCGAAGACCAGGAGAAAACGACATTCACCTGTCCGTTTGGGACCTATGCTTTCAGACGGATGCCCTTTGGTCTATGTAACGCTCCGGCGACATTCCAAAGGTGCATGTTGTCCATCTTCTCGGACATGGTGGGTGACTGTCTAGAGGTCTTCATGGATGACTTCTCGGTCTATGGCGACGGGTTCGACGCTTGTCTTGACTGCCTAGACCGTGTGCTGAAGCGCTGCATAGAGGTTAATCTAGTCTTATCCTGGGAGAAGAGTCATTTCATGATGACTCAAGGGATGGTCCTTGGTCATATCGTCTCCAACAGAGGCATGGAGGTCGATCCGGCTAAGGTGGACATCATCAGGAAACTCAATCCGCCGTCCAATCTGCGTCAGTTACGGTCTTTTCTGGGGCATGTCGGTTTCTACCGACGGTTCATTCAGAACTTCAGTCGAATTGCCCGACCGCTAACTGACTTGCTGACCAAAGACACCGAGTTTATTGTTAATGATAAGTGTCTTGAATCATTTGAGACTCTCAAAAATATGGTTGTCTCAGCTCCTGTCCTTCAGCCACCCGATTGGTCTCTCCCATTCGAGATCATGACGGATGCTTCAGATTTTGCTGTTGGGGCTGTGCTCGGACAGAGGAGGGATGGTTTACCTTTTGCCATCCACTACGCCAGCCGGACTTTGGATGCCGCGCAGCGGAATTACACTGTAACTGAGAAAGAGATGCTGGCCGTAGTCTTCGCTCTTGATAAGTATAGATCATATATTCTCGGATCTAGAGTGACAATATACACTGATCACACCGCCATCCGGTATTTAATGGCTAAGAAGGATGCCAAAGCACGTCTCACCAGATGGATCCTTCTACTCCAGGAATTTGATATTGAAATTAAGGATAAGCCTGGAGTCAAGAATGTGGTGGCGGATCATCTCTCCAGATTGGAGAATCTTGAGGAATCTGAGCCCAGCGCACCTATCACAGAGACGTTTCCAGATGAGGCGATCTTGGCTGTCACCTCACTCCCATGGTATGCTGACTTTGTAAACTATCTTGTTGCCAAGACAGTCCCTCAGGGTTGGCCCAGGCAGAAACTTGAGACCTTCCTAGCTAAGGCCAAGTTTTATCATTGGGAGGATCCCATCCTTTATCATGAAGGAGGGGACAGTATCTGGAGGAGGTGCATTCCTCAAGAAGAGCAGCATAGCGTCCTCACATACTACCACAAGCTTGAGGTAGGAGGACATCATTCTGGAAAAAGGACAGCACAAAAGGTGCTTCAATCCGGCCTATGGTGGCCTACTCTCTTCAAGGATTCTGATGAATTCGTGAAGAGATGTACTGACTGTCAGAAAATGGGAACCTGCGGACAGAGAGACATGATGCCCATGCAACCCATTCACTTCTGTGAGGTTTTTGATGCATGGGGGATTGTTTTCATGGGCCCATTTCATAAGAGTCAGGGATTCGGGCATATTTTGCTCGCTGTAGATTATGTCAGCCGATGGGTTGAGGCAATCCCCGCCCGAGCCGCAGATGCTAAAACCGTATGCAAATTTTTGAGGAGAAATATCATTTCACGGTTCGGAGTATCTAGAGTCTTGATTTCAGACGGGGGGTCTCATTTCATCAATGACAAAGTCAGGGCCCTTGCAGACGAGTTCGGCATTGACCATCGGGTTGCCACTCCTTATCACCCTTAGACTAATGGTCTTGCCGAAGTATCGAATAGGGAGATAAAGACTATCTTGCAGAAAGTTGTCCGCCCAGACCGAAAGGATTGGTCACAGCTTTTGGACTCGGTCTTGTGGGCGTATCGGACATCTTTCAAGAACCCATTGGGGACATCTCCCTTTCGTCTCGTCTATGGCAAGCCGTGCCATTTGCCAGTGGAGATCAAGCACAAATCTTTTTGGGCAGTTACTGAGTTACTCTTAGATCCCGAGAGTATAGGAGATCAGAGAAGAGCAGAATTGGCAGCCCTGGAGGAATTGAGAGATACAGCCTTTTCCAACAGCCTACAGTACAAAGAAAAAGTGAAGACATGGCATGATTCGCATATCAGCCATAAACAGTTTGAGCCAGAACAAAGAGTATGGTTGTTTGATTCCAGGCTAAAATTGTTCCCAGGGAAATTACAGAGCAAGTGGAAAGGACCGTATGTGGTCAGGAAGGTACATGACAATGGCAGCATCGACATATCCGAACCGTCATCTTCTTCTACCTTCCGCGTCAATGGTCAACGCCTAAAGCTGTATCGAGATCATGATCCGCCGACCATGGACGTTGCCCCCATTCTTCTGGTATGAGATGTGTCCTTTGATTCTCATCATCTACATCTCATACATGGTGATCAAATGCTACTTTCCGCTGTACAGATCTATCTGTTTATATCACTCTGTTTTCGGTTGAAGTATTCTTTTCTTTTTTTTTCTTTTCTTCTTTTCCTTTTCTATTTTCTTTATCTATCAAAAAGGTGCCGCCCTTGTAGACAGCTTTCCATACTTAGGACGTACCTTGTCCTAAGTATAGGGGGGTTGGCACCCCGAGTTTCTCTATTCTTTTTGATCCTCTCCATTGTCTCCTCTTCTTGTCTATACTTAGGGATATCTTACCCTAAGTATAGGGGGAGACAATCTGAGTACGATCTGCTCATTCCCACCCTTGACCCTCCCTACTTTGTGTACAGTCTGCTATACTTAGGATTATTTGATCCTAAGTATAGGGGGGACGGTCAACTCCTCATTCGTTGATTCATTCATTTATTCTTTATTCTTTAGACTTGTCTATACTTAGTACGAGTTATGTCTTCTCTTTTCTCTCCGATCTATGAGGACATAGCTCAAGCTAAGTATAGGGGGGTCGTATATACTACGTATATACTTTAGCCATAACTCGTACTTTCGTATTTTCTTAATAATATGGCTAAAAATTCTTTAAAATTCATTAAAAATTCCTCAAATTCTTTTTGTATTTACTGATTAATAAATCAGGTGAAAATATTTTTTGCAAAATGTTTGAAAAATAGTTTGAAAATCTTTGAGAATATCTATTGACAACTATTTTGAAAATATTTTGTTTCGTGTTTTCAACCTGTATGAAAAAATGTGTGGATTGTAAAATTTCTGTTCTTTGTGTGAAATAAAATGTTTGAAAAATGATTTGCAAATGGTTTGAAAAAAGGTTGCAAAAATGATTTGAAAAACCTCTATATACTGTTTTGAAAGCCTTTGCAAAATAATTTTCAAATGTGTGTAAAATGTTTGTAAAAATTATTTTGGACTATAGTTTTCAAAAATTGTGTGTAAACTGTTTTCAAATAAGTTTGAGGAATATACACATCACACCGAAATCCACTATATATATGTATAAAATTGATCACTTACCCTGTAAATTCTTAAAATCCACTTCTTGTATATAAGAAGCACTCTCGTGTACATAGTTTTCACCTAATTTGTAGCCAAACTTTTTGTTTTCAAAATTCCCAAAAACATTTGCAAAATTAAAATCCAAAAACATTTGAAAAATCTTTTTGAAAAAGACAAAAAAAATGCATCTGCATATGCATCATCATCATCTTTTCAAAAATCCATAAAAAGTTCAAAATCTTTGAAAATCGCATCACAAAAATATTTTCTGCATTGCATTGCATAGCATTCGCATTTTTTGGATTGAGTTTGACAGTTGAACAAGTCTAAGTAAAATCCGGAGATTGGAGCTTGATTGGACCTTAAAATATACCTAATAACAGGAACCTTATAGGAACTGGGTTTGAGGTACTTCAGGTCTAGTTGACTTAATTCTTTGAGGATCACGGGACTTGGTTCAATGGATTCTTGACTGCCTAAGTAGAGTATTTCGGAGCACACGCACGACTCTTGTTGATAATGACCTAACTTGGACACCTGCACCTTTCACATAGCTCTCCACGGATGAGGTGGTGAGGAGGCAGCTTCCTTTAGCTTGGGGTAGCATATGAGGGTAGTACTTCTAGGCGGAACCTCTCTTCTTCTTATAGTGAAGGAAGTGCACCTCAACTTGGTCTAGTGGTGATGAAGGCTAAAGACAGAAGCCGTGGGTTGCAATAAAGCTTCAAAAGAGGGATAGTCTACTGGCTCAAGAGGAAAATTTCTTGTATATATGCTGCACCATGTAGATATGTTGTACAGATGCAATTGAAAAAAAAAATGCAAAAAGAACTCCAAAAAAGTGGTGGGTCGGATTGAAAATTTAATAACCCCACCGGAGTGTATATAGTCCAATAAAGCAAAAGCTTATGGTATCCATGTTACATCTCATGAAGCTTGCAGCGGGAGACTCAGCTACACTGGTTGAGCTCCCAAAAGTCTATACTTCTTCCCCCTCTTCTTGAGCCGGTTGCACTTGAACTTAGAAGGGAATACCCCGCTTCTCGAGGAAAGAGTTGCTAGACCGAGGCATTAGAGTTACCAGGTTGGGGGAGGTTGTTTCTTTATTACTTCTGAGGTGGGGAGCTACATATCACTTACACTGTACGAGTTAGACTCATAGTCGTAGGAGTTTGCGTATGAGTTGAAGTATTTCTGACCAGGCTATTGAGGAGACTTGGACAGAGTTTTGGGATTCTCAAGGACTGTTGGATTTCAGACTTGGTTCTCATTAAGGTTCCGACCGCACTAAATTCCAAAGGTCCGACTTAAGCTCCAAACTTTGATTTTGCGAAGACAAGTTCGATAATTAAACTTAATCTAATTTTCTTCTTTTTCTTTTCTTTCTTTTCTCTTTTTGCACTTATTGCATAAGTGTTTGCTAGGGACTAGCAAAGGTAAAGTATAGGGGGATGATGAATCCACATTTCATCATCTTTATTCTATCATTTTGGCACCAAAAACCCTAGCAAATGCCTTTAAATAGCCTTAAAACCATCATCTTAGCATCCATGCATGTGCATTCAGATTGTGTATAAATCACTGTAATTAAAGCCAAAATTATAGAATAAATAAAGAAAAGAAAAAGAATAAAATATTGTAAATATTTTATGACCCAAAACCCCGAGACCTAGACATCTTGATGAATAGGTCGACAAGGAATAAAGTAGGGGGAGATAAGGGCCAAAACATAGTCAAAACACCTATACTCTTTATTCATTCTTTATTCATTTTGGGACCTATTTTTGGTTCCACTTTTTGTACATCAAATAAAGAAACTTTGTACATGAAAGTTGTAGATAATTTCATAAAGAAAAAGACAAAATTGATTTCACAGAAAAGTCATGTACAGACAAAAAGATATGGTCTGAACAAGAATCCAAAATCCCAACTTCCCAGACCCGTATCTCACAAACGACAACTCCAAATGCAGTGTACTCACCTTTAATTGTATATAGAATAAAATAATCTATCCAATGGCGGTAGTTTCGCATTTGGCGGAGCTACGGTTTGAAAGTTGACTTTTAGACCCATATTGTACATTTGTACTGAATAAAATATTCAATTTATTCTTTAATCATTATTTATTCATTTTTAAATTTTTTTTTATAATTTTGTAAATATCACTTATAATATATGTGCATTAAAATTGAAATAAAATGCAAGAAAAAAATAAAAATAAAAATACTTGTATATATCCAATACATAGATACGTTACCTATATACATGCCTACACAAAACATACTTGTATTTTATTAAGTGTATAAAATATATCAGAAAATTAAAATAAAAATACATTTGTGTATATAAAAGTATTTTATAATTTTAGAAAATAAAAACCAAATTAAAATAAATTAAAAATACCAAAATAAAAATAAAATACTCAGAAACATAGATATAGATACCTATAAGGATATAAATGCAAAAATGCAAAAATATGTCTCATAAAAATAAATAAAAATTATAATAAAATAATTTACAAAATAATGAATATTTTTTATTTAATAACCAAAAATCAATAAAATCATTATCTATTTTTAATTAATTTTTCATTGTTTTTCCTCAGGCCTTTTTCTGGTTGGTCCACGTGGACCAACCAGGGGGCAGCAGCAGTTGACCGCAGGTCAACTCTCTGCCCCAGGTCTGGGCTGTGTCAGGAGTGCATTTGACCTTGTTTTCAACCTATTTTCGAGGCAAATCCTTTCATCCTTCCATGAATCGACCTTCACAACTTTTTTAGCCCTTACAAAGAGCTTTCACGCCCATGGATCATCTCGGGCGTCGCATCACTGCTGTTCCAGACATGCCTTGGTCAATGGAGCCCTCCGTCAACCCTTTAAAAACAAAGTTTGAATCCCAATTTGATTTTTGAACCGCATTTCACTTCGTTCTCTTCCACCTTAGTCCGGCTTTGGAGGCCTGTAGGTGACAGCAACGGGCTGCCATCGCCAAAGGGGAGGAAGAGCAATCTTTCGAGCGCGTTCCACGACCTCTGGCGGTCGCCGTTGAGGTAACTTCTCCCTCGCCTTCCAGGGGCTTGAGGAAGCTTAGATCTCTTATAGTTTAGTTCGCATTTCACTCCTGTGCACTCGAAGTTTCATCACGATCCTTTTAGTCTTCATTTTGGCCATCGATTCGTTCAATCGATTGGTCGCCGGAGCAACTCCGGCCACCTCCAGTTTCCACGTGCTCCGCCTCGTCACCCCTTCGTTCCGCTCCCTACGTGGTCGGGGCACTTTACCCCCGACCACATCACCTTTTTGTGCAGGTCAGGGGCCAAGATACCCCTCCTGGGGTCGGATTTTTGCTTGAGCCGAAGCTCCTGGGAGCATCTCAACCCGCACACGCCGCGGTGGCCCTCCCGCATCTTTTCCATCATTTTGAGGCCGCCGTTCACTCGAGGACACTCCCAGGAAGCGCGAAGAATCATTGGAAGGGAAGATACACATCCGGACCTCGAGATTTTGGGGGTCGAAATTCATCCACGCCGTATTCTAGGCGTGTTCTTGCAGCACTGCTCCGGTCCGTTGATTCAGCTCATGTTCTTCGCGCAGCACAGGCGTCGTTAGATCACCTTCTGCTCCAACCGTCAGATCTCCAAGGGGGGTGTCTAATCTGGGCCGTCCAGATGCGAAGAGGTATCGCGGCTCCTCGCGTTGACACGTGTCTTAAGTGACGCGCGCCTAGCCGTTGGATGCGCCCCCGCCGCTGGGTATTTTGCGTTCTTAACCCAGCGCTTTTTGTTATTACTTATTAGTTTATAAACTTTCAACTGTTGTTTCATACTTTTGTAATATTTGCAAAATCGCCCCCGAACAATTTGGATATTGCGGTTTCGTCCCTGCCTGTCACGTGCTTGACGCATGTGACTTGGCATTTTTGCAGGAGAAACCCCTCGAGTATTTTGCTTTTGTATTCAGTACTTGAACATCTTTAAGTAGTTCTAAGTTTCTGGAAATTTTGCTTTGAAGCCCTCAGACTTTGTAATTTCGCAAAGAGGTCCTTGCCAGGTCACGTGCACAGAGCGCGTGACCTTGGCATTTTTGCAGGTCCACCCCTGCGGCTTTGGGTATTTGTTTTGGGTCCAGAAATTATTTTATTCAGTACAAATTTCGTGGAAATTTTGCAAGCATGCCCTTATTGTTTTATCTATTTGCGTATATGCCCCTGCCAGGCCTTGAAATTGTGCTTGCTTGATCTATTTATTTAAGGCATCTCTAAAAGCCCAAAAATTCCACAAAAATAGACTTAAGTTTCTGGATAGTTGTACTTTAACGTCCTATTTTTAGTTTTTGATTTTATTTTATTTTCATATTTATTAAAAATCAAAAACCCCCTTTTTGTGCACTGTCTACCTTAGAAAATATCAAAAAAATATCAAAACACCTCCAAAAATTCCCAAAAATTCACATAGTGTCTATTTTACCCTATTTTAGAGTCAGTCCAAAAATCATTAAAAATTTCAAAAGAAAAACACTAAAAATTGAAAAACACTCAAAAACTTCAAAAAAATATATAAAATAGTAGAAAAATCCAAAAAATACAAACTCAGCTTCTGTTTGTCACTTATTTTATTCTCTTTATTAGAAAAATAGTGTGAATTATTTTGAGTACTGGTTGATATTTTTAAAGTATATTTTACTCACAGCCAGCCCTATTCTCACTGTTTTCCTTTATTTCAGCCCTTAAAAATACCAAAAACACCTAGAAAAATCCCCAAAAATCACAAAAAACAGTAAAAAACCCTAAAAAGACTAAAAACATTTTATTCCTGAATTTTTGAGCATTTTTGTGCATTTTTATAAATCTTTTACTTTGCCTTGTTTTATATTGCCTTTACTTCCCAATATTGAAAAAGAAAATAAAAATTATAAAATATAAAATATAAAAATCAGAAAATCAAAAATCAAAATACAAAATTAAAAATTAAATAAAAAAAAATATTTTTAAAAATTAAAAACCCACAAAAATTTGTAGTTGTTTGCTTGCTTAGTGTAGACACTTCACACATCACTCACACACTTGTGCATTCATTTGCTTGGATTACACTGTTTGCTCCCTGTGTTCGAACTCTCTGCATACTTGACACTATACACCATTTGTGCAGAGTTAAAAATAAATTTTAACTCACACCTGTTTTTCATTGCTTGATTTGCTTGTGGGTTATTTGTTGATCAAACCAGGATTTTGTAGTGGTTAAGACACCGACTGTTGACTCGCCTTGTGAGTCAATACAACCGCTCTCGATACTGCGTTTATCACGCACCTATCTGATCTTATAGCATCCTCCCTTCCCCTCAATCCCTAGCCTTGCTACTTATCGACTACTCCCCTCACGAAAGATGTGCACATCTGTCTTTCTTAGGTCACCTCAATCTACATATTATAGATAAAACCCTGACCGCATAGACTTCATAGTTAGGGATTGTTCATGGGATGATAATAGATGATGAAAGACCTTAGCACATGCTATTCGGTGCCCTTATCTTTTCGCCTATGCCTATAGCTTACATTAGAGAGTTTTAGATAGTTCTTCGAATAAGCACTTACTCTCTGAAGGAGGCCCATCTAATATCATCAGACAATCCCCAACTCCGAGCTGCTCTGATGATTCTAGAGAGCACGACTGATGCGTCTTCTTCTCTTTTCCCCACTTTTCATCGGTGAGAGCCGACGTCGAATCAATCTCGGGAGCATGAAAGAAAGTGTGGTCTACATGCGTGAAATCTCATCTTCCCTGCGTCAATCAACAATTCTCGTGCTAGTTGAGGCTGGGCGAAAGAAAGCAGCCTGAGTGGGGCGTGGAGTTAGAAGGAAGTCGTGAACAAACTAACTTCTCTCTTTAATCTATCAGCTCAGAGAAGAAGCAATGACGTGAGGAATAAGCATCGGCTAAGAACTCTGTGCCCGCAGGCAGGTCAGACAAAGATAGAGAGAGAGGACCCTCTGATTTTGATCAAATAGTTCAAGGATTTTTCTTGAAATCGGATTTCTGATTAAAATAGTGATGGGTGGCTTTTGTCCGCCGTCAAATCCCAGATACATAGTTGATGTATAGTTGCGGTGGAAAGTACCAAGCAGCAGGAGTACTCGGCCTTAAGACTATTCGGGTGAAAAATATAATATGAATAGGTGAATTTCCGTGGAAAGAAGAGACCGAGGGTGAAAGTCAGCAGGGCAGACCTCACTGGAAAGTTGAGTTCTCCCTTCGCTCTGCTTTGTCTCCCACCATCCGTCTTCTTTCACTGGCCCTCTCCCACCCTACCGGGAGCTAATTTCTCTCAATCTATGAGGTAGGCCGTATAGAACTCGATCTAATGTAGGGTCTTTCAAGAATTGTCAATAAGGCAGTCAACTTGCTTGAGAACCAACTGGTCGCTTTCATCTTCGCCCCTCTGTGAGTGAAGCAAGCAACGATCACTACACACCTTCCCAACTCATGCGTGAAGAAAGGGAATACCCGCCGGTCTCTCGATTCCTTTAATCTCACTTCGTCTTCAGGTCTACTTTTGCTCGACGTAACAAGCAAGATAACAACAACCATCCCCCGAGGCGTGGTGACATGTAAATGAAACCCGGCTCCTGGCTTTCATGCCTTCACTTCTCCCTCTTATTATAGATAGCCTCCGTCTACAGCTCTTCTGGTCCCGCGCAATCTCCGGCTGGCTCATAGGGAGTTGATAGTTTATGACCTTTCTACACTTTTGACATAGTTGGGAATGAATTTAACGTCACATTAATCTCGCCTCGGCTCTTGTGCAAGCTTCTTAGTCAACGACAATCCGGAAATTCTCCTTTCCTGCATTCTTGCCCGTCCGTCAGATTAGCTGGATAGCCAACCTCCTGCTCAACTGCTTAACTCACTATCAAACCAAAAAGACAAAAATGCATTTTAACACATACAACAAACTAAAAAGAATGAAATAAGAAAAAGGAAGGAAAAGAAGAAGGTCGAAGTTTCAAGAGCAAGCGGGTTGACTACGACTTTCCTGTTCGTCTTCCATAAATCAGATCTTATTTATTAGAGGTTTTAAATCTAGACTTTTTTATTGGAATATTAGAGGCTTTAACTATAAAAGATTATATAAGATTTCAAATTAAAACATAATCTGAGTTTGATGTTTACATTAGGGGGCTTGATTTGTAGTAGTATCCGCTAACATGCAATATTGACTCATTCCACCAGTTAACCCTAGTCAAGATGAACAGAATGTCCCTAATCTCAAAAACCTAAAAAGTAGGAAGATATACATAAGAAACCGAGAAAATAGAACATGATCTAATGATGTATGGAAATACATATTTATTGTACGTACAAACTTCAGACATTTTTAGGGGTTTAATTGTGGATTTTTTTATAATCTCCTCACTAAAGCGTAGATGGTAATTAACATTATATAAAATTCCATCAAATGTAAGTGGGGTCAAATCGTGGAAGAAAATACACATCATAATCCATACTTTTTGCAACTTCCTAATCTCATATATATCCGTAATAAATTCTGAATGGACCAAATCCAAATACGCTAATTACCATCGAATGAAAATACTACAAAGTATGTAGCTAAATGTGTGAATTTTTTTTTCGAACATGGTTAAACAATTGTAATGTGTGCATATAAACCCTCTTACATTTTTCCATGATTTATTTTTCACTCCTTTTAACTTGCTTTATTTTCTGTAACTTATATACATAAATATCAGTAAAAATAAAAAAATAAATGAGGAAAATATATAACTTGTATCGGGAGTCTGAATTGGGATTTTCTTGTGTACATTCTCTCTTCCTATATTGGTAGATGCGGTATGTGGGTTCTTATTCAACAAGTATGGAACGATCCATTGGAACTTTTTTTATGAGATGGTTGAGAGATCTTCTCTTACTTCATCACGTACTTTTCCAGAAGCATACACCCCATGAAGCCACCAATTCAACTACATTTCACGATGAGGATAGACCAGAGAATTCCAACCTTGGGATCAGGGGCGGAGCCAGGAAAATTTTATAGGTGGGGCCGATATTTTGTAAAGTATATAGATATATAGGTAATTGGAAGTGTTACAATTGAGTTACATAATTATGAAAGTGATGGATAAACTTTAAGAGAAATTTACATAAGTTATCGAAGGTGCGCTCGATGATTTTTCATGATATAAAAATCATCAATGACCTCTTCCACTGTGACATTTTCTGCTATCTCCTTTTCTATATAAATAATCATACAACTGCTTAAAAAGCCATCTTCCATCTTATTTCGAAGCCTTGTCTTTATGAGGTTCATAGCTGAGAATGCACGTTCAGTTGTAGCAATTGAGACAGGAAGAGTCAAGATAAGCCGGATCAATCTGTCGACCAAATAATAGACTCGTGACTTTCCAATTTCTGCCAGTGCTTGACATAATTCAGACATTCTAGTCAATTTTTTCATCTTTTGATGATGAGGGATATCAAGTTGATATGCATCAATTGAAATTGTAATAAGTCTCTTTCACTATCGGAGAAATCTTGTGGATAATAGTTTAGGGTTTGAAAGCAAATATCATTTATATTAAATTTTTTATAACCATCTTCTGGGTGTAGTGCAGAACTAAGACGCAAGAGCTCCATAGCTGTTTCGTTAAATCTGTGATCTAATTCTTGAAGTTGTGAATCCAATGTAGCCATAAAAATATCCACTTGATAATGATGTTCAAGTGTAATGTTGTTTTTCTCATGAGGAGACCGTGCTCGATGAGAATAAGGAAGACTCATATCTGAAACATCAATATTTTGCTTTGAACAAAATGATTGTACACTGTCAAAAAATCTACTCCAACCATCCTCACACATGTCTTGAAGAAGAGATCTAGTGGTGGAAATCAAAATTATTGCATTCAAAATATCTTGATCGATATTTTGCAATGCGCGACATAATACATCTGCAAATCCCAAAATCACCTTCATCAAGTGTAAAATAAATATGAATTCAAATGATGTTATCGAATTGTAAGCTGCATCAGCATCCTCACGTTGAGAATATGTAGAGCCATCTTTCACAATTTAACTTAGTACAAGACATGTCGAATCAAACAATCTTATCAAACTAGAAATTGAATGGAAATGAGGTCCCCATCTGGTATCTCCTGCACGTTGTAATGTTCCAATCTGATCAAGACCTCTTCCTGTTTCAATTTCATTAGCTGTAATTTTTTCAGCCAATATAGATGCTTGAATATCTTGTAGCTCATCATTCCTCTTGGTAGAAGAAACAACAATGTTAATGACACAGGTTAACTTAGAAAAGAAATGATGAAGGGAAACAATTTCTCTTGATGCTGCAATTAAGGCTAACTGGAGTCTGTGAGCAAAACAATGCAGATAATACGCATACTTGCAATCTACACTAAAGAGTGCTTGAAGTCCCTTCCATTCTCCACGCATGTTGCTCGCACCATCGTAACCTTGTCCACGCATATCTTGAATACTAAGATTATGGTGAGAAAGGACATCTGAAACCGCTTTCTTTAAAGTAGCTGCACTTGTATCTTTGACATGTACAATATCTAAGAATCTTTATCTGATAAAGCCATTAGTATCAACAACGCGAATGACGATGGCTATTTGTTCTCTTTTAGACTCATCACGAGATTCATCGACAATGATGCAATATTTTGCATTTCCAATCTCATCACGAATCGCCATTTGTACTCTAGTGGAATTAATATCCAATATCTCCTTTTGAATCGTAGGAGATGTATATTTCGCATTTTTATGGGCATTATCTAAAACAACTTTTGCAACATCTTCATTACACGATGCCAATAACTTTATCATTTCAATATAATTTCCCTGACTCTGGGAATCTGCAGATTCATCATGCCCTTTAAAAGCGCATGCTTGAAAAGCAAGCATTTTGTGCAATCAATTGATGTTTTCAATCGCAATCTGTTGCACTTAATCTCTTCAGATGTTTGTCGATGTATGCCATTATCAATGTGGCGTGTTTGAATCATCAAATCTTTACAGTCTTGCTCAACTATATTATGTGGTGAACATGGATCATTTCCAATATGATGTAAAAACGCACAATCTTTTCCTCCAATTTTTTTCTAATTACGAAATCCATCAACTGTAAAGACATTTGATCCAAATCATCAGGTGGATATTTTATTGAAAATAAAACATGGCAAACAAAATACTGCATCCTTGGCTAGAGAATATTCTAACCATGAAGGATATTTCTGAAACCAAGAAGCTTGAAATCTACGTTGATGATTTTCACGACTAGATGTTGGATATTCTAAAAGATAATACCGATATGGTTCATTTTTAATATATGCACGTCGAATCTTGTCTCGTTCATTAATTGGATATTACTAAATTTGACGACGCAATTCCGGATAATGAACTATAGAAGATTCATCAACAAATTCATTTTTCACTTCTTCTGGATAATTTTGAACATGTATATCAGAAGGAGATGGATCGACGGTATGAATTAGAGCATCATCTAAAATAGATGGATTTTTTGCAGAAGATTGGGATACATCTTTCCGTACATCTTTATCACAAATATCAACCCTTGGTTTCTTGAAATAGGAGTCGATTGTTCTTTTAGCCATAAGTAAACCTAAGTTCACATGACACAATGTAAATAACTAATATGTTAAACTAAACCCAACTTACAATGCATAACCATTCCTATGGAGCTATTTTTAATTAACATCAAATATGGCATTCGCCATCATGTGTTCAATATCTACTTAATTTGCTTCATTTCCACGTAAATCAATTAAATAAACTCATTGGCTACAATTTTGAAATTCTCAATTACACTTTTCAAAGTTATTAGATTAGATGGTATAATTTTATTTTTGAATGACTTTTTCTTAATTTATTCTACACAAAAGCTACAATGTCAGACTAATAAATTATTTTGATATTAGTATTTACAGTAGAAATGATTGATCTCGATAACATGTCAAAAAATAATAAAAATAACAATGCAGATGTGGAGGATGTAGATAAGGAGTCATTATTGTAATGAAGAAAACAACCAATTTTTCTGTAACTATTTACATTTAATTGTGATAACGTTATATATAAATGTATACAAATAGATATACTTCAGTTACATATTATAGGAGTCAAATGTAATTAATGGAGACAACTAACAATCTACGCCCTCAACTTATAACTTCGACCATGATTTATATCTGACAATGATTTTAGCAAGATGAAGATGTCTTTATAATTTCAAATCGAGCATATATCTCTAATTGCTTCATCACAATGGCGTCAAAATTATTTCAATATTCAAAATTTAAAAAAATGAGCATTGTTGATGGAGGGGGTTAGGGATCGTAGAATAAGTCGATAATCGAATCATTGGATTTTACTGTAAAAAATACCTTTGAGCCACCAGCCCACCGCATCGATGTCGCCCCGTAGGCTACATGCTACCGTCACTGATTGACGGCCTTGACGAATTGACGGATCACCGATGGAATATTGGTCTGTGAGTTTGTGACCGCTGCGCTGCGCGGGATAAGGAGGACAGTCCAAGCGGAGGTAGGGTTGGCGGCTGCCGACTGGTGCAGGCGCCCTGTTGGCTGTTGGAGAATATGGAGGGAGGGGGCAACAGGCAGAGGTGTTGGGAATCTGGGGGTGAGGGCGACGACAGGAGGGGATGTTGGTCGACAACTTGATGTGTTGTTGGGGACGGAATATACGGATGTTAACTGGGGCAGATGGAGCGGCAGTCACTGGAATTGCCTTTTTGAGAACGTGATTTACGTGGAGGGAAGTTTTTTCATGGAAAATTTGCAGAATAAAGTATGAAAGAATAAATATTAATGGGAAGGGGTTTAACACTTTTGAATTGGGAGGGGGGGCCATGGCCCCTACCCGCCTCCCTAAATCCGCCACTGCTTGGGATCATTGGCCACCATCTATCCAAAGTTGGCTTCATTGAGAAGCAACTACAATACCTAAAAAAATTGTGGTCGAGAAGCACACACAACAACTAGACAAGCTAGACGAGATTTCCAAGTACATGGGGCTTATTGTCAGTACCATCCATAGCATGTCGGTTATGCCAACTACACTTGATATCATTGCACGTGAGGCTACATCTTCTAACTCTCCCATACAGTTGAGTTCAATTCCTCCTCCAACAGTACAACACATATACTACATGTAGTTGTTATATCATGTCTACCAGCAACAATCGATATAGATGGTTGTATACCAACATGAGCCCCAACACCACGAGCAATGGTTTTCACCTCCACGAGTCAACTCGATTTGGGTCCAGGTCATACACTCATTCTGGACCACGCTCCATAACGAGTGGTCAGATCGAGAGACTACTTCACTAGCGACACGGTGGTGGGTATGTCCAGCCGCAGTCACATCATTTTCCGTCTCCATCACAATTGTAGACTTGGAGACATGGTTCTCAACAATATTGCCATCGACCGTATTATTCGTCCCCTTTTTCTTCGCATTTTCATCCTCCTCGGACTCGTAGCCATGGCTACTGCCAATAATAGCCTCAACCACATTTTCAGCCTCAATGATAACCGTCAATTGAGCATCCCAAGGCGAGTGCGTCTAGTTCTATGAACCCGAACCTGGATTACATTGTCCAACTCACATCACAAATGGACATGGTTAACAAGAAGCTTGGGATCTTTCAATAGCGAAGACTGCCATTCCAACCCAAGTAGAGGCTATCCCAACAACTTCATATGTCGCAATGAGAGCAGGTAGTGAGCAATGTCAATCCTTCTGCCAAGTAAAGCGAGAGTTTGAGCATCCATTTTAATCTAATACCTATACTCTCACAAGAGATAGGAGTCTCCAACCACTCGCGGACGCTGCCCGGAATATTTTACAAAAAATTGAAGTCAGTCAAAAATCTCAAAAACATTAAGGGGAGATAACAAATGAGTCAAAGACGGATGTCTGCACTCAAGACGAGGGCAACACTCTTTCCATGGAGGCTCCCCACATGCTCCAAAATAAATTTTATGTAGATTCTGATTCAATTAGGAAGACATTTTATAGGTTGTTTCTAGCCATCTAGTTGTACATAACGATTCACATAATAAAGAGCATGCTTTTGTTTCGATTTCGGTTCCTTCTCCCTCATCTTTGTATGTAGGAACATCATATCAAAAACCAAAAAAAAAACATTGATTGATCTAAAAGTAATTGAGACTCCTTATGGCATCATTTATGGATGCCACTCCTCAAAGCTACGAAGTATATGCATGAAATTAAAAAAGGGATGAAAGAGGTTTGGACTTGTAAGCATCAACCTAGGAAGAGGTGACATAGTATGGTCTAAAGATGCATTACGACCATGACTGCTGTAAATTCCATCATATATAACAGGCCCTCATATAAAAAGAGAGACAAGGAAGCACCTTTTACCATATGTGATTTTTCGACCATGGGTTCGATCGTACTCTTTTAGACAGTGGTCCAATCATATTTTGAACTCTCTCTCATAGGAGGTTACGATATAAGCTAATGGCGGATGAGTTCATAATAAACTCTACTGGTCTATTTATAGAGATGGAGAGAGCGATGAAGGTGATAGGTGGTTGGTGACATGTTGGATTCAAGATAGTGACCGGGAACCATCATCAGTTGGGTAGTTGATCACCGGTTGTTGGAGGAACGGAGGTGGAGTCTTGGACTAGTTAGGTTATTGCAAGCGTTGTTCCATTTTCAAGAGACGAAGAGAATGGGAGGAGAAGAAAGCGGAAAAAGAGAGTTGAATTTTGGCGGTAACCAATGGGTGGCCGCCGCACGTATGGTCAAGTCAAGGCTTGGCCATATAAGATGACAATAAGGATTTAAATAGCTTCTTAATTCCATAATAAATAAAAAATGTAAACTACTTTTTAAAAATATGATGGAAGAAACAAAGAATGTAATAAATCGATGGTGTTCTTCAAATAAATCGATGGTGTTCTTCAAATAATTAAACACCATTGTTTTAATGGGTAAAGTCATACAAGTACTATAACATATTTACAACTTGTTGGATTTTACATATACAAGTCAATATATTTTTATATTTTATCAATTGAAAACATTTTATAAGGATTTTAAATTTACTCTTATTTGTTTTAGGGGTATTTATAGAGTTGGATAAATGGGGCAACATACATTATAGGTCAACAATATCTATAAATAAGAGTTTTCTATCTATTTAAACTATTTCTTGTGATTTTTTCTACTATTAGTTTGATTAAAAAATATACTAGATTAGCCAACAAGGAAAATAACATGAGTGTGTATAAAACCATTAAATAACGAATAAATAAATGTAAACACAACTGTACAAGTACCTACGGGTGCCTCAGAATCGAAGTTTTGCATGTTAATGCTGATTCTAGTGAAACCATCTTCATTGGAAAGGTATTTTCTTAACCCGAATTTCAAAGCAAGTTTGGTAAATGTGGAGTAGTTATTCAACTTTGAAATTTAGCTTCTCTCTTCTCGATTTATGTCTCTGAAATATTTGTTCACAGTATATCTTGGAACATAATTTTTTCTTTGGTTTTTTATAAATAAATTTCAAGGAAAAAAATAATTTGACTTAATGTTTTATGAAAATTCGAGAAGTCTGTACTACAAGTAATAACATTCTGAGTGGATTTTTACGTACGATAATTCAATTACAATAATTCAATTTTCTGTACTTTTTCTTCATTTTTACCCATCCTCTCCGTACTTAAATTTAGTCGGATCATTTTTAAGGTTACAACCTTCTTTCCTTGTTTCTTTCTGTATTTTCGTTGTTCTTTTGTTTCGCGTGAAACTATGTGTTAAAAATACATTTTTATTCATGAGATCTCATGTACTGAAACTATTGTATATTTACATGTATTTTACCCCTGATTTTAACAAAAAATGAAAAAAATAAAAAAGATGATTATGGAATTCATCAATAGGTCTTCCGCGTCATGAGTTCGAACTAAATACATGATGCAATCATAAACTTGTAATAGGTTAGTTAACCGTAATACTTGTCACGTGTCCGACAAAATCTAACCCAATATTTGATATGATAACTGTCAGAAACTTGTTACATGATACAAATGTGAGAATCATTTTCTTCGTGATAATTTCAGGGAGAAAGAAAAGAAAGGAAAGAAGCTTTAGTTTGGGATATTTACACCCATAACCCTGAGTAATTGTGTAATTACCCCAAGAACCCTCGATAATCACTAAATACACCCAAGACCCTCTATAATCATTCCGTTCTACACCTGTAACCCTCCGTTAGTTTATGGCATTAACTCAACCAGATGTATGAGTTAATCTAACCCATTCGTGATCTAACGGTCCACATTAATTAAAAAAAGGAGGACGTGGCTTTGGAGCTTGCACAGGCGGCTGATGCACGGAGAGCTGGTGCAGGAGGGGAAGAGGCCGGGGGTGGCGCGGGAGGGGAGGAGGCGAGAGGTAGCGCGGGAGGGGATGAGGCGGGGGGCAGCACAGGCGGGTGATGCACGGGAGGTGGCTTTGGAGGAGGGCGGCGTGGGAGGGGAGGTGGCTTTGGAGGAGGTGGGCGCGGGAGGGGAGGAGGCGGGAGGCGGCGCGCGGAGGGTGGTGGTGGGCGCAGGGATGAAGGGCGGGGCGGGGGGGAGTCGGAGGGCTGCGCGGGAGGGGAGCGGCCGAGGGGGCGGCAGGGGTGGGGAGTCGGAGGGCTGCGCGGGAGGGGAGGGGATGGGGGGCGGCACATGCGGGGTGATGCACTGGAGGTGGCTTTGGAGGAGGGCGGTGCGGGAGGGGAGGGGCGAGGGGCGACGCGAGAGAGCGGGTGGGGGGAGGCGGCACGGGAGGGACCCCAAGTGTGTGGCAACTGGAGCTTGCCCGGGTGGATGGGGGGCGGAGGCGACCAGACGCAAGGGAGGGGGTGGTGGCAGGATCAAATCCGGAATAGCGGAGCACCCGTACATGGAAATATCTGGAGAATCGAGCTGCAGTTCGATCAACGAGCAGCTCTACCCGCTTCATCGAACCGCTCATCTGAAGCTATTGCAATATCTGGACACGTGAACGTTCGAGTAGCAGAGCAGAACACCATCGAGGATCGAAGTATCATCTAGAGGTCGGATTGATCCGCGTCGGACTGTTCTCCTTGTTCGAGTAGCAGAGCAGAACATCATGTAGAGGTCGGCTTTCCGAACGAGCCGGATGCGGAGCTTCCTGGAGCTTCCGAACGAGCCGGACACGAGAGGGGGGAGGCGGGAGCTTCCGGGCAAGCGTGGGGAGGGGGGTGTGCTGGAGCTTCCAGACACGGGAGGAGCATTCTGGCGAGCGAGGGCTCGCGGGGAGGACTCGTCCTGTGCATACTATAAAGAGATGGCATGATTTGTAAATATGATTGAGCATTAGGGATAATTTCGTCATTTGTTAACGGAAACCGTCAAATGTAACGGTCATGTCAAACAGAACATAACACAGGGTCATGTCATGTAAGAGTTAAAAATTATTCGGGGTTATTCATGTAATTCGTGATTATTGAGGGTTCCTGGGGTAATTATGAAATTACTCAGGGTTATGGGTGTAAATATCCCCTTTAGTTTTTCGGAACGTAGAGGAAGGTGGATATCCCTTTAAATACTAGCTCCTGCCCCCATTTTAGGGTTTCCTCTCTCCGCCGCCCTCAGACCCGAAACGCTAACGCCATGGCCGTGGGGAAGAACAAGAGGATCTCCAAAGGGAAGAAGGGAGGAAAGAAGAAGACGTGAGTTCGACAACACGCTCTCATAGGCTGTTGCATTCCCTTCCCAATCGCGTAATCTGATCCTTTTGCTTTTATTTGTTTTCCGAAGTGTGGATCCTTTCTCCAAGAAGGACTGGTACGACATCAAGGCGCCGTCCATCTTTAACCAGAGGAACGTCGGAAAAACCCTCGTTTCCAGGACTCAGGGCACCAAGGTATCGTCTTTCCCTACAATTACCTGAATTTCATAGGATTGGCATCTCGGGTTGTGTTTGGATTCCATGTTTGGATCTTCGTCAAGTGAAAGTATCATGCATGCCTTACTGTTAAAATGGAATTATGTTGGATAATGGTTTCTTATTAACTGTCATTGTTGTTTCTTTTTGTTTGGATTACTGACCCACCCAGCATTCGGTTGTGTACCGGATTGCCTTGCAAAGACAGGTTCTTGTTCGTGTGATTTAGTGGACATTTGCAAAACCATATGAAGTACAAGCGCAGTAAGGATCCGTGGATCCGTACAATTTTCATGTTCTGTCAGTAGAAAACCTTTATTGTATGTATTTTTTTTCTCAACCGGGAAATAGAACACGTTTCATCAAACATTCAGAATATTAGGTCATCATTACCATTGGTTAGCTATTCAGCAACAGAATTGGTTTCATCAGATTGACGTGAATTTTTTATGAGACGCACTAAACCCATCGACTTGTTATACCATATCCTACTTGCTAGCATATAGCCATAAGAGAAGCTACAGTTGCTTTGAAAACTGGGCATTATGCTAGGGGTGCACGTGGATCGGATTGGATCGGATTTTAGCTTAATCCATGTCCAATCCAATCTTAACGGATTTTTATTTTTCAAATCCAATCCAATCCATCAAATACTTCAATCCAATCCGATCCAATCCATCGGATTACGGATTGGATCGGACTGGATTGGATTTTTACACTTACCTTTTCCCGCTCAAGAGTCTACTCTCATGTATGTATTTTATAGCATGCCATCCATCTACATTTGAATAATATCATAAAAATTGATAATTTCAATAGATGTAAAAAAGATCACATAATCAAATGAAAGCTCAATGATTCCACTAAACTTCTATCAACATGAGAATAGATGCTCATGAGAATAGATGCTCTTCTATCCCTTCTTCTCAGTCTTCCAGAAAAATCCCCATTCCATATTTTGTCTAGCTTATATACTCGATACATCTTTCCTTCTCAACATCATCTGTCATGACATCTTATTTCCATATTATCTTCCAATCTTCACCAATCCAAAAGTCCTTGTTCTTCTTGATTAGAAATCACATGTTTAGATTCTTTGAGTTGTGCTTTAACTGAAATTTTTAGATGGTCTTCACCTCACAGTCAGAGTAAGAAGTGTCTTCATCAATCACATATATTTCCTCTACTTTCTCCTCATTCTTCTTAAGCATTGATCAACCACTATCCCATTCACCAAAAGTTTTAGGCATTTCCTCGAACCATGCATTTACAATTCGATCACAAATCATTTCAAAACTTAACTCCTCCGTGAGTTTCGACAAATCTCCTTTCTCCACTCATTAGGAATTTAGGAGAAATCCCGGATATTTGGCATCTCCCCTGTCCAATTCATACCTTCAAGTATGATTCCATCTGTATATTATTGGCACAGCCTTACATTTTACAATGTTGCAGCTTAGTCGGTTTCTTTACTGGATAAGTGCTTATTTTATTTAGTATATGACCTTTAGTATTTTCACCAAATACCCACACCAGTAGGACATGGTTATTTCTAGAAGGACCATCATTCATCTTGAACTGTTTGAAAATGAGCAAGTTCAGTGCGACCCCCCTCCCTCCAATATTTTTTGGGTTTGCCTTCCATTCGCAAAACATCAATTTTAAGATCCAGTCTCTGAACAAGCTGTTTCTCTGCATCACTTCTTACATATTGGGCATTAATATATTTTTTACTATCATAGTTATAGCCAACTGTATTTTCCTGTGAGTTCCTTTCACCATGAATCATATTTGTCCACACCTTCAAAGCTGGATTTCCCAAAGAATCCAGACCAGTCAGACCTCTTTAATTATCCACCCAAGAATATTTAATTGGATCAATGTGAAGTCTCCACTCATATGCCACCTGTTAACATTATCATATGTCTACGATATTCTAAAGGCTTCCTTCAATTTTTAAAAAATACACATGCTATGATGAAACAGCTAGAACTAATTTGCTCATAAAGAAAAGATGTCGATCGTCTATTTTCTCAATAATTGGTGAATCGCTATTTAAAGTAATGCTAAACTTGTGTTGAAAATTTTCATAAAGAGGTAGCATCGGCCACATCATTTTCTAAGGACTTCCACAAACCCAGCTGACTCCATCTATCTTCTCTGTGTTTTGTTCTTATTGCAACCCCATGAGCTTTTTACACAGATTTTTTCATTATTGTGAAGGAGTCACTATCTCTTGGAAGCAGTATAGGGGTATTAAATCTTTATGCTAGATTGAGTACTGTATTTCCATACAAGCCGAAGCATTAACTGGGGTGAAAGTTGTGAAAGAGATTTAATTTTTACTGAAAGATCTGCTTCCCCTCCACATGCATGGTCGGGCCTTCTGACAGTCGCCATCCTCCCACAAGATGATCAGCAGCACCAATCTTTTACTTTGACAATGATTACGTTGTCATTGCTGCCATGCCTTTTGTTCATAAATCTGGTCCAGATAGACTGTTCATATATTCATACATTCTAGCCATTATCATATGATCTCCTCATGTTTCCTACCTCTAAGTTGCCATTATTTATGTGGCTCAAAATGCCCCAATCCTCTCATTTAATGTGTTATCTACATATAAAAATATTATGTTGTTATAATTCACGTTAAAAATATTATATTGTTATAATCCATGTTAAAAAAGGTACAACTTCAACATGAACGGCTTTTCATGATTAGTGCCAAAAAGAAAATAACAACAAATTTTATACACACCAGTTAAGTAAAATATAACTAATAGATTAATATAATTAGTAATTGTAAATGCTGTACTAGTAACTGACAACTTAAGGCTTATTAATTTGCAAGGTATGAAAAGATGGCTCCCACTTTTTTGTAACTAAAACTACAGCTAGTATCCAGTAAGTTTTTAATTAGGAAACTATTATTTACAATAATCAGCAAGTATAAATAAGCTTTACTATAACCGGTAATACATAAACAACCAGTATTTACATGGCATTTTTGATTAAAGTGAGCTCAGAAAGGCCACACATGCCTTATTTGAAATAAGTGAGCATCTCGAAGCACATACCTTAGAAGTGTATTGTGTACTGATCTCGATGCCAATAATTTGATTAGGAAAATGATTTAAGCTTGAAGAACAGAACCAGCTGTTTTGATATTGAGAAGCAAAAACATCTGAAAATATTGACACTTTACATAGCTGCACTGTTGAGAAATAAATGATGATTGCAGATTAAACTATAAATTTTCAGAGTCAAATGTTATCGAGTGTAGTTAATACTACGTATTTATTTTCTTCCATGTTGCACCCCGTGTTGGTATTTTTTTGATATGTCCGTTTTAGTTATGTTTATACTTTGAGGCCGTCATTAAAATCTAGCTGAAATCTTTGATTTCATTTTCATGTATTATGATGACTATGATGTGAAAATTTCACCTTTTAGTTTCTTGAAAACCATTTTTATGTGTTTTGGATAATTTTATGCTGATATTAGATTTGATTATTTAGATACATAAGATACAAATTACTGATTATTTTGAAGCAAACACATATCCAAATACATGGTAAAGCAATGCATTGAATGGCTATCAAATCAGATAGTTCTATTCTGTCCATCTCTCTTTGTAGGTCGAATGTAAAAGTGTGTTCCTGATGGCTTTTAAGCTATCTCAATTTGCTTTTCCGAAAAAATCAACTAACCCACTTTTCAAAGCTTCAATTTTGTTGTTTAAAAGACAAATATTGTTTGTAGATTGCATCTGAAGGACTCAAGCACAGGGTGTTCGAGATCTCTCTGGCTGATCTCCAAAATGATGAAGACCAGGCCTATAGGAAGATCCGTCTCCGGGCTGAGGACGTGCAAGGAAAGAATGTCCTTACAAATTTCTGGGTATTTTTCATTTTTTCTGTTCACATTTGATTTCTCTCGATCTTGACTTCTCGGTCATCCAATTGGACATATTATCTGATGATCATTGCTTGGGTTATTTTCTAGGGAATGAATTTCACGACTGACAAGTTAAGGTCACTGGTGCGCAAGTGGCAAACCCTCATTGAGGCCCATGTTGATGTCAAGACAACTGATAACTACACTCTCAGAATGTTCTGCATTGGTTTCACAAAGAGACGGCCAAACCAGGTTAAAAGAACATGTTATGCACAATCAAGCCAGATTAGACAGGTATTTTTGTTTCCTTTCCCCTTCTGATTGCATCAAGGTCATCGTGATCATAAAACAGTAATAAATTTCCTTACAGATTCGCCGTAAGATGAGGGAAATCATGGTCAACCAAGCTACATCCTGTGACCTGAAAGAGTTGGTTCAAAAATTCATCCCTGAGGTCATTGGGAAGGAGATTGAGAAGGCCACATCAGCCATTTATCCTCTGCAAAATGTCTTCATTCGTAAAGTTAAAATTTTGAAGGCGCCTAAATTTGATTTGGGGAAGCTGATGGAGGTACAATTAGATCGAAATAAAGTCTTGGGCTTGAAGTTGCATTAACTCGAAAAAGACTGATCATTTTTCCTGCCATGCCTCTGTTTTATAGGTCCATGGGGACTATTCCGAGGATGTTGGCATCAAGATTGATCGCTCTGCCGAGGATGCCGCCATTGAACCTGAAGCTGAGGTTACTGGAGCCTAAGGCATGTTTAGAATTTTTGAAGCATTCAGTTTTTTTCATGAGACCTGTAGAGAGTTGTTATTTTCATTTTGGGTTCAGAAATATTCAGCAATTCAGGTGTTTGCATTGTGGTTTTGATTTTTATTTGCTATCCTTTATCATAGAAAATAGTCCATTTTTTAACTTAAGATTCTCCTTAAATCAGTAGTTTTAAGGTTTTTCTGTTTGAGTTGCCAAGAGCAACTGGAGCTCATCTAATTTGTGCCTTCGGATATTTCCATGTTATTATGATATAGGATTCTTCCCGGGACGTGAATTCTTGTGCTGACTCTGCTTTAATGATTCAAACTTTTTGGCAGTGATTATGTAACACGATATTTATAAGATGTCACAATGCATAATTCGTGTTATAAAGCTTTTAAATAAATGTGTATTGATGAGAAATAAAATAAAGAATATTTCCAGAAAGATAATGGTAGCGGGCATGATGCAAAAAAACATTTCATAAAAAAAAGATGCAAAAAAGCATGTTGGAACCCTCTTCTTTGCATTGTGAGCACACATGTCAAACACATATCATTTAATTAAGATTCTCTGAAAATTTTATCTGCTTGTTTTGGAGACGTCACATTCCAGAAAGGTTGGTAGCGCATCCGACTAAATTTTTTTAGTGATTCTATTTTGTCTTCGGCTATATGGATCTGTTTGTTTTAGAAATCTGTTTGTACGAGAGTATATAACATCTGTGGGGTTAGGGCTTTTAGTATCTTATCTATTTTTTCTTCTTTCTCCATTAGTGAAAATTGTTTGTCGTTCAAGGATGTAGCATAGTTACATGTGAACCATGTAAATTCGTGTGTTGTACGCTCTTTCGCAATTCACATCAAACTAGTTCCATCTTGATTATCAAATATGTTGACTTCACACAATCTGAAGATCGATTGGTTCACAATGAGAACATATTCAGTTTATGGCAGACTAAGATGCGTATCTGACGAGCTCGAAAATGTCGCGTTAAGAAGTTGTTTTTAATCTTCGTGTGTGAAAATGATGAAAGTCGTTCGTTGCAGGCGGCAATTGGAAACAATCAAGAAATAATCACAAATTTTTAATCAATTTTTAATCAAGTGGTTTTTATGTTTGTTTTACTTGGGCAAGTCCCAAGGTCGATCACAAGAAGGCAAAGGAACAACTTAGAAATATGTCTATCCAATTTCGTGTTCGATTTTCAAGGTGGTCTTTTTTTTTTAGAATTTTCAATGCAAATGAGGGATGCAAGATGCGGTTTTGGCCTATTGTAGGGACTAAAAAGTAAAATTTGATCAAACGATGTCCGAAAAATGTGAAACTTGGCCACAATGTAAATGATGATGAAATAAATGCACTGTAATTTTTTTTGGATTTTTCTGATGCAATATGAATTTTTTTATGAATTTTTAAATGCAAACAGAATGATTTTCGATATTTAATTATAATAAATATTAAAACTATTTATTTTCGAGAGATAAAATTATCTAAGATCTATCACTAGGTGGTGGATCTCAAAAAAATCCTAAATCTCGAAAATGTGGGGTCTAATACCTATTAAAAATTAAATAATGAAATATGCAAAATGATTTTTACAGAGCAAATTATGCATGCAAATGCAAAGAATTTTGGGCACAATGTTAATCAAAATAATTTCTACAATATGTGATTTTTCGAGGATTTTTAGAGCAACGATTAATCAACTAGAAATTTCAGAGCATAAGATGGGCAAAATATATCAATTTCCACAAAATAATTATTTATTAATTAATCGTTGATCACATGAATGTCCACAGCATGTCAAAATGTAGAGAATTATATGAGGAACACAATGCTATTTTTAAATAAATAAAATAATGTAAACTAGAGGTCTAAAATGCAATGGGAGTACAGGGATATAAATGCAATAATTAAGAAGATAAAATGCGGAGTAGGGACCTAAATGAAATTACCTAGAACTTGGGGGGGTTTCTGCAAAATTCTCAAGAGAGCACGTGCTCCTTGAGTCTATGGTATGAACTGTATTTATGCAGAGCTCTGGGGGTGTGCATATAAATTACCCACGGTCACGTGCAAAGCACGTGACCTGGGTGACGTAAGCCTGACGTGGCGTTCCCTCCCGCACGTGCGCCTCACGTGGGAGGGCCTCGGGCTCTGAGCGCCCGGTTGCGCGATACGGAGGGAGGGGGCGGTCCGACGGAGCCTCTGCTGGCGATCGAGGGTGCTGCTGGCGGTGGATTCCGACCGTGCTCCGGTGGAAGAGGCGAGAGCGTGGTGGCGCTCCGAGCTCCGACGGAGTAGCTCGAAGATGGAATCGGTGGTGGGCGTTGGCGGAGAAGATGACCAAGGAGCGGAGGCGTCCGGTGAAGATGGATCGCTTGGTGGAGGCTTGCGGCAGATCGTCGGAGTAGCTAATCGTAGATGGCGTAAATGGCGTGGGCGTCGTCGGTGGACCCAATGGCCGACACACGACCGGCGGGTGTCGGTGCAGTGGGTGAAGTCGGCGGCGATGGCGAGGTCAAAGCAGCTCCTGACGACTGGGGAGGATGACGATGGTGATGCGTGCGAGGGAGGAGTCGGTGACGGGTGTCGAAGTTGACCGGTGGCGTGGCGCGGATGTCGATGACGTCGATGGAGCTCGTTGGTGAAGACGAGGACGTGGATGTGGTTGCCGGTGAGGGCGATGGAGTCGAAACGGAGATGTGGGGTGAATCTCCGAGCGGAGCGAAGAGCTCGGAGGTGGAGAGATAGAGAGAGAGAGAGCGGGAGAGGGAGAGAGGGAGGGGGAGAGAGAGTACCTGGAGAGGGATAAGGGGTTCGACGGCGACGGGTGGCCGGAGCGAGGGCAGGCTCGGAGAAGCGCTGCGACGAGCTCGAGGAGCTCGGATCTCGCCGGGGTAGAGGGCTGTCACCACCTCGAAGGAGCCTTTAGGGCGGAGGTCGGCGGATAGCTGGTCGGGTTGGAGTCCAGGAGCTTAAATAGGGAGAGGGGAGTCGTTGGCGACGCGAGATCGGCGGGGCCGGTGGTTGCGGAGGGCCGGTGCGGGGTACGCGGAGGAGGTGGTTGACGAAGAGTGCGGCGGCGGCTGCTGCGGAAGGGGGAAGGCGGAGGAATCGGAGTCGGGGGTTGACGATGAACAGGGGCCATTCGATCGGCCGCTGATCGAATGGCCCAGGATGGAGCCACATGGCAGATGGAAGGGGGCAAAGGGCATGCCACGTGCGACGCACGTGCGGCCGGGTTTTATTTTTTTATTTTTTTATTTTTTTTTTATAAAAACGAATATTTAAAAGGCTTAAAAGCGATGACACGTGGCTGCCTCTGGGGCTGCCACATGTCAGCTCCAGAAAAATCCGAAAATAAAAGATTTGTAAAATCAAAAAGAAATAGTAAACGACCTCGGATCGAAAAAGTTCCTTCACGAAAAATGCTTGTCTCGACGAGATATACAACTTTCATGAAGACATCAAAATCAAATTCGTTCAAATGTAAAAAGTGAATTTTTGGGGTATCCCCATGTACATAGAATACCTTGATTTTGGGGGTTTTCTATTTTTTATCATTTTTAAATATAAAAAATCTGGAAAAATATGGGAAAATTAAAGATAAATAAAAGACATCTTATTCTATTTTTTTTGGATTTTTAATGATAAAGAAAATATATACATAAAATACAAGGTCAAAAACCGCGAAATATACAATGTACAAAAGAGGCCCAAAACCCAACTTTCACGTACGAGCTCCGATTCACTTGAACTTGGTCTTGTTTTGAAGGTAATTGAATGTGCATTAGTTCAAAAGTGAGTAGGATCAAATCGGACACTGGATGGGGAAGATATGTGGCTTTTAGTCCGAAAATCCTGAAACTAGGGTTTGAGTTTTTGGTCCACTTATTTGGGTTAGTGATTTTTTTGTATTTTTCATTATTCTTGTGAGTGATATGTACACAATGGAAGTGGTTTTGGGTTATTCGGAGTTAGCATGAAGGAGTTAAAAATCTGGGAAGTTAGGCTATTTACAGGTCAACTGTGGCTTGGATTTTTGGTTTTTATTTTGTGCAGAAATTATGGATAAAATGCCATTTTTATGAAAACATGCATGAATGCTAATTATGCAGAATAAATGCAAATATGCTGTTGATTTTTAGGGACTTAAGCTTAATATATGAGATTTAGAGTGATGAATCCGAGAATCATCATCTCCCTATACTTAAACCATGCTCGTCCCTGAGCATCAAAAAGACATGCCATGAAGTGAAATGAGACTGGGTTCCATACCAAGACCATGAGCTGAAGGTGAGAATGAAACTAAACTCGACCTTTGGATTAGTAGTGTGGCGGAACTTCTGTGAGACTTAGAATTTTAAAATCAACAGCCCTCAAGTTCTACACATCATTGTTACAGTTTCGGCTCAGAAGTCATCTTAGATCAATCCTCTTCCCAAATTATACCCTATGAACATTGAATAACCGACTCGTGTGTGTGAAGGGTTTTAGCTCTTCCCATCCAGAAGGTCGGACTACCATGCTCCTCTCCTCTCCAGTAACTCGTCTTCGGGGAGTCAGGTATTTCCTTCTAAGGTCTGTCATGCTGTGTTCACAATCGAAATGGGGGAGAAGCTAGAAGAAAGAGAAAAGAACTGGAGGGGGTGGCCAGTGTAGTCACCTCTCCTTGTGAAGATGGCCAGTGTAGCCAAGTCTCCACCAAGATCTGCAGGTTTCTTGAAGTTTGGACCTTTTTGGTTGAATTTTATTTGGTAGAATGCTTCTTTGTATTTTGGATTTTTGGTGGTTCTGCTTGGATCTTGTTTTGCCCCTACGGATATAGCATCTTTTTATTCCGTACATTTTTTGAGGTCTTAGAAAAAATTGTGCCCAGTCGTCCATCCCTTTTCCGAAGCTTTATTTCAACCCGTACTCCGGTCTTTAGATTTCCACGCTACCAGAAAAGAGACTCACACAGTCTTCCAACATCCCGTCTGGGTTGAGCTAAGTGCATAGTGTGAGAGTACAAATTAATTCCCTATTCCAGAGTTGTACCCAGAATGAAGAGACCATGTTAGACACTAAGAGTCAAATGCTGCACATTGTCATGTGGAACTTAAAGAATTAAGTCAAAAAGACCTGAAGCTCTTAAAATCCTATTTCTCGGTGAAGTTCCTCTGAAAATTAGGTGGATTAAGGGCAAGTTCAGACCACTCTCGGTTTCGGCTCACAACTCGGTTTAGAACCCATTGACTTTTCACCTATGCAATGCTGGATGAAGTGCAGGTGTGTGAAATACAGATACTCTCTTTTTTTTCTTTTTTTATACAAGGGATTTTTTAATGCAAAAATGGATAAGAAGCCCTTCTTTTTTTTCAAAACTTTTTGGCAAGTCAATGTTAGTAGCAAAGTTCTTTTTTTTTTCAAGTTAGTACCCACCCCGTAAATACATATAGACTTACGCGAAAGTACGAGATATGGGTAAAATATATACAAATTATATATACAGACCCCCTATACTTAGCGAATGCTGTGTCCTCAGAGCACAAAAAGCGTAATGAAGACATAACTTGTGCTAAGCGTAAGAGAGTTAAAAATTTATATACAGTGGTTCGCCCCCTATACTTAGACTGTGAACAGTCTATGTATAGAAGAGGCGCGCAAAAAGAGGCTGTCGGGATATATGGATGAAGAGAGTATGTATAGGTGGGTGTCGGTTCCCCTATACTTAGGCTCTGGACAGCCTAAGTATGGAAGAAGGGTGGAAATGGAGCGATCGGGAGAAGGAGATTGCATTCAGATGTTTCTGCCTCTTCAGTGGTGGATTCAGAGTCTGGCCTTTGCCACTTTGTCTGCTTCATCTCTAAGTCTACTTCCCCTCCTGGAGATCGGAATTTCATCATGCCAGAACCGTAATCAAATACAACCTTAGCGGTTCTTAAAAATGGTCTTTCGAGAATGATTTGCGATTCTTTCCAATGGTTCGGGGTTTCCATATCAAGGACAGTGAAGTCCACTGTGTATTCTGTACCCTCGATAATGATGATGACATTCTTTACTTCTCCCTTAGGTCTTTTGGTGGATTTATCAGCAAATTGGAGTAGAGATGATGATTTCTTGAGAGGGCCTAACTCCAATCTATAGTATAAGGCTAAGGGTAGAAAATTTATGGAAGAACCATTGTCAAGGAGTGTGCGTGTGAACACAATGCCGCCAATGCGACTCTCCACATAATGAGTGCCTAGATCCCTTTTCTTTCTTGGCAGATGTTGATTTTTGACACATTTGGTGGTGGCAACTGTCAAGATGTGAGTCTCTACAAATTGACTTGTTCTCTTTGTTCGAGTCCCGGTGGGAGTGCATTTTGCCTTCAAATATTTCTGAAAGGCAGGATTACTGGCCACGTACTGGTCAAAGGGTACTTTGACGGTGATGTTTTGCTGGCAGAATTTTTCCATTACTGGATCATCCTGAATGTTTTTCTTTTGTTTTCCTTTCTTGAGGGCATGGGGGAAAGGAATGGAAGCATTTGAGACAGGGATAGAAGATCGGAATCATAAATACAAGCATCTTTATTAGACTTGGAGTTTTTATTACGATCATCAGATTTTTGATAATAATCAAAATCAGGTTGCTGAAAAGATGACAAAGGTATTTTTGCAGCAACTAGAGGCTCAAGGTCCTCTGCAGACTCCATAGATGCTTTCCCCTTCTCTGGTGCTGGGATCTTCAGGCGTCCTTCTTCATCCTCCTCGGAAGCATCCTCCGGCTGATCCTCCGAGTCTTCATGAATCGATTCCCGAGTCCGGTCAAATACGACCACGGTCCTTCCTCTCCTGAGTGACATGGCATGGATATTGTCAAACGAAATGTTCTCATGTTCAGATGTGGAAAAATCTGAATAGTATACCTGACCATTGTGTTGAGATGATTGAGCTTTGTTCAAGCTATTGGGGTTAGCTTGAACTGGGACGGGAATGGTTGTGGTGGGAATAGTCTGCACATCCTTCCATCGGGATAGACGATTAACATCCACCCGCAGATCATACAACTCATTTCGGAAGCTGTGAAGTTCTTCCAGCATCTGTCTCTGGATATCAACAGGTTCTTCCGGAGGATTGGATGATTGAGTTGATGGTCTGGGAGCCTGACGGTATTGCTGAGATTGGTTCGGGCGACTGTAGGGCTGCTGCTGTTTCGGATGCTGGGAAGTTGAAATGCTTTGAGGGTACTGAGGAGGCTGAGGGAATGCAGCATTATAGAAGGTGGGGGAGCGTTGATAAGGCTGGCGTTCCCCCATACTACCCTGTCGGGTAGTGTCCTGTGTGTACCAAATGCCGTTTATTTCGAAGGTCAGGGGCGAGGCTTCTTGGATTGTCTCGGTCGGTGGGGGTGGTTGCTGAGAGGCTTGAGCATAGGATTGGTCCTGTACCCATGACTGTTGCTGTTCTGATCCTAACTGCTCCTGGACATGGTGCACATGGTAGACCGGGACCGTTGGTGCAGTAGGTACCCCCATCTTGGACATCTTAGTAGTGAGCTCCTCCATCTGCTTTGGGAACTGGGAGATCCGGTTGTCGATGTCGCTCACTCTCTTGTCCACTATTGTTATTTTATCAGCTATGAAATGCATGTTTGGAATCAAGTCCTCCGCTATTTCAGCAACCGTCTGCTTTCTGCCTTTGGCTTGAAGGGTGTTGAGGGGATCAGTGTATGCTCTACTGGCAAGTTGAGAGCGGCTTGTTTCTGCCATCTGCTCCAGTATTTTCCAGACGATCTCAGCTCCACGTGATGCATAATTCCCTCCGCAGGCAGCGCTAACTAACCCTTGAGTCTCGTGATTGAGGCCAGAGTAGAGGGACTGGACTAGGATGTTGTTGTCCAGATCATGACAGAGACATTTCTGTAGAAGGTCTTTAAACCGATCCCACGCCTCACAGAGTGGCTCATTGGGCATCTGAGAGAAACTGGTGATGCGGGTCCTCATTTGATTGGTCCGGCTTAAGGGGTAAAATTTCTTCAAGAATAAGTTTTTAAAACTCTCATAAGTCGTCACAGTCACCCCCAAGTTCTTCACCCAGTAGTCTGCTTTTCCTTTCAAGGCGAAAGGTAGGGCTGTGAGACGAATGTAGTTTTGGCTGACTTGTGGGTGCCTCAGATTAGAACAGATCAGCTCCAGGTCCCGCAAGAATTCATAGGGTTCCTCAGTCGTATTACCATGGAATTGAGGTAATTGACTGACAAAATGTGGCTTCAGTTCATAGTGGATTGCCGGTTGTGGTGGCTGTAAATAATTCCACACTTGATACTGTCCAGGGTTGTAGGCGGCTTCCATTGGCACTTCTTCCCCAGCATTCAATTGCTCAAGATGTTGCCTCAGTAACTGTTGTTGCTGCTCAGATGCAGCCAACCTTGCTAGAATCATTTGAATGGCGTCATCATTGGTTTCATCTTCCGGGTCTTTCTTGGAAGCCATCTTGGGGGGCATCTCTTCTTCTTCACCTTCAGAATATAAAGGGTTCGAGTTAATAGATTGGAAAGAATTGATGTAATAGTTGTCCTCAATTTTTGGTGATAGAGAGAGTTTGGGTCTGTCCTCCTTCTAGGAAGAAGAAGGAATCGTAGGAATAGGGTTCTTGGGAAGGGTTTCCCGGAGGCCAAGCAGATCCAGAGTAAGAGTTTCTCTGGGCTTTTGAGATTGGAGAGTTTGTGGTAGAGAAAGAAGGGTTCGCGGAGTTTGAACAAGAATTACCACAATCTTCCATTCTCGAGGTCAACAAGAGGTTTGCTGTTTATGATGGAGACACAAATGTGCAGTATTCGCTGATGGCTTATTTTCTACGCACAAACCAAACACAATACAAGGGTTGTTTCACCAACTCAACTCAAAGTGAAGACCGTGAGGGTTCGGTCAATTATCTTTTCAATTTTAGAGTTCGGTAATAATGCAATGTATCAGAGCGTTTAAAGCGAGCTGTTTAGGAACCCAATACTCTCATGAGACTGGCCTATCCCAAGATAGTAGTCTGAAAAGAGTTAAGGTGTGGCTCTATCCTAGTGTGCGGGTCACTCTCTCGCTCAAGCAAACCAAACAATGACGGGGTTTCTCTCCCGCAAAAATTCTTGATTTTATGGGTTCTTAAGATCGGCTATATTTAGCAGTCCCCATTTTAATTAGGTGATCACTGAAGAATTTAGATGAGCACAAACATACGTCTACCGTCCAGTCCCAATTTCCTTTAGATTTATGTGATAAAACAAGGGGGAGAAAGTCGGGAAAAGCCGATGCACGCGGAAAACTATGATGAATGCTCAGTTAGAAGGCTTACAGTGCCTCCTTGCAATCTCCATGTGGGATGTTAGACAGAATTTAAAAATTATTCTATATGCGTGCAAGCCGATAAAAACCGCACCTAAACAGAAAGTTCTATTAGCGGGAAGAATTGAGTTAAATTTGGCTAAGTTGAACGATCTATGTGTGTCTTGATAGTGCAGTATGGCTTAAGATCCTACGAGCTCAATCAAAAAGTAAAAATGCTTTCAGAGCCGTATGTGCAGGTCTATCCTAGTCGCCACTCAAGTCGGGCCCCACCCTTACCGGAGAGTGAAACAGGCCACGACACACCACAGAAAAAGTTCAAGGTCTTTTTTACATGCGCGAGAGTCCAAACGGACACCGCTGTAAATGAGCAGAAATGGAAATTTGCAGAAATTAAAAACCTAGACTCTACGCTCTCTCACGACTCAACTCAATCTTAAATTAATTGCGGCTTCTTCGGTTGTCGGTGAAGATGCGTCGGTTTCTTGAGAACCGCTCCACGTACGCCGGGTACCTCGCAAGGAAAATAAGAGAGATATGTGTAAGAGAGGGACTCAGGAAATAGAACAAGAGAATAAATGCAGAAAAATAAATGCTGGGAATAAAATGGTATTCACAATGAAAAATTCGGGGGTCAGACTACCCGAATTCGAAAAACCGAATGAAAAATGTCAAAACACAAAACTAAGCCGTTTGCCTCCCCGGCAACGGCGCCATCTGACGAGCCCGAAAATGCCACGTTAAGAAGTTGTTTTTAATCTTCGTGTGTGAAAATGATGAAAGTCGTTCGTTGCAGGCGGCAATCGGAAACAGTCAAGAAATAACCACAAATTTTTAATCAATTTTTAATCAAGTGGTTTTTATGTTTGTTTTACTTGGGCAAGTCCCAAGGTCGATCACAAGGAGGCAAAGGAACAACCTAGAAATATGTCTATCCAATTTCGTGTTCGGTTTTCAAGGCGGTCTTTTTTTTTAGAATTTTCAATGCAAATGAGGGATGCAAGATGCGGTTTTGGCCTATTTTAGGGACTAAAGAGTAAAATTTGATCAAACGATGTCCGAAAAATGTGAAACTTGGCCACAATGTAAATGATGATGAAATAAATGCACTGTAAATTTTTTTGGATTTTTCTGATGCAATATGAATTTTTTATGATTTTTTAAATGCAAACAGAATGATTTTCAATATTTAATTATAATAAATATTAAATCTACTTATTTTCGAGAGATAAAATTATCTAAGATCTATCACTAGGTGGTGGATCTCAGAAAAATCCTAAATCTCGAAAATGTAGGGTTTAATACCTATTAAAAATTAAACAACGAAATATGCAAAATGATTTTTACAGAGCAAATTATGCATGCAAATGCAAAGAATTTTGGGCACAATGTTAATCAAAATAATCTCTACAATATATGATTTTTCGAGGATTTTTAGAGCAACAATTAAGCAACTAGAAATTTCAGAGCATAAGATGGGCAAAATATATCAATTTCCACAAAATAATTATTTATTAATTAACTGTTGATCACATGAATATCCACAGCATGTCAAAATGTAGAGAATTATATGAGGAACACAATGCTATTTTTAAATAAATAAAATAATGTAAACTAGAGGTCTAAAATGCAATGGGAGTACAAGGATATAAATGCAGTAATTAAGAAGATAAATTGCAGAACAGGGACCTAAATGAAATTACCTAGAACTTGGGGGGTTTCTGCAAAATTCTCAAGAGTGCACGTGCGGTGCACGTGCTCCTTGAGTCTCTGGTCTGAACTATATTTATGCAGAGCTCTGGGGGTGTGCGTATAAATTACCCACGATCACGTGCAAAGCACGTGACCTGGGTGACGTAAGCTTGACGTGGCGTTCCCTCCCGCACGTGCGCCTCACGTGGGAGGGCCTCGGGCTCTGAGCGCCCGGTTGCGCGATGCGGAGGGAGGGGGCGGTCCGGCGGAGCCTCTGCTGGCGATCGAGGGTGCTGCTGGCGGTGGATTTCGGCCGTGCTCCGGTGGAAGAGGCGAGAGCGTGGTGGCGCTCCGAGCTCCGGCGGAGTAGCTCAAAGATGGAATCGGTGGTGGGCGTTGGCGGAGAAGATGACCGAGGAGCGGAGGCGTCCGGTGAAGATGGATCGCTCGGTGGAGGCTTGCGGCAGGTCGCCGGAGTAGCTAATCGTAGATGGCGTAAATGGCATGGGCATCGTCGGTGGACCCAATGGCCGACACATGGCCGGCGGGCGTCGGTGCAGTGGGTGAAGTCGGCGGCGATGGCGAGGTCAAAGCAGCTCCTGATGACTGGGGAGGATGACGATGGTGATGCGTGCGAGGGAGGAGTCGGTGACGGGTGTCGGAGTTGACCGATGGCGTGGCGTGGATGTCGATGACGTCGATGGAGCTCCTTGGTGAAGACGAGGACGTGGATGTGGTTGCCGGTGAGGGCGATGGAGTCGAAACGGAGATGTGGGGTGAAGCTCCGAGCGGAGCGAAGAGCTCGGAGGTGGAGAGATAGAGAGAGAGAGAGAGAGAGCGGGAGAGGGAGAGAGGGAGAGAGAGAGAGAGTACCTAGAGAGGGATAAGGGGCTCGACGACGACGGGTGGCCGGAGCGAGGGCAGGCTCGGAGAAGCGCTGCGACGAGCTCGGATCTCGCCGGGGTAGAGGGCTGTCACCACCTCGAAGGAGCCTTTAGGGCGGAGGTCGGCGGATAGCTGGTCGGGTTGGAGTCCGGGAGCTTAAATAGGGAGAGGGGAGTCGTTGGCGACGCGAGATCGGCGGGGCCGGTGGTTGCGGAGGGCCGGTGCGGGGTACGCGGAGGAGGTGGTTGACGAAGAGTGCGGCGGCGGCCGCTGCGGAAGGGGGAAGGCGGAGGAATCGGAGTCGGGGGTTGACGACGAACAGGGGCCATTCGATCGGCCGCTGATCGAATGGCCCAGGATGGAGCCACGTGGCAGATGGAAGGGGGCAAAGGGCATGGCACGTGCGGAGCACGTGCCTGGGGGCACGTGCGACGCACGCGCGGCCGGGTTTTTTTATTTTTATTTTTATTTTTATTTTATTTTTATAAAAACGAATATTTAAAAGGCTTAAAAACGATGACACGTGGCTGCCTCTGGGGCTGCCACGTGTCAGCTCCAGAAAAATCCGAAAATAAAAGATTTGTAAAATAAAAAAGAAATAGTAAACGACCTCGAATCGAAAAAGTTCCTTCACGAAAAATGCTCGTCTCGACGAGATCTATAACTTTCATGAAGACATCAAAACCAAATTCGGTCAAATGTAAAAAGTGAATTTTTGGGGTATCCCATGTACATAGAATACCTTGATTTTAAGGTTTTCTAATTTTTTTTGTCATTTTTAAATATAAAAAATCTGGAAAAATATGGAAAAATTAAAGATAAATAAAATACACTTAATTTTAATTTTTTGGATTTTTAGTGATAAAGAAAATATATACATAAAATACAAGGTCAAAAACCGCGAAAATATACAATGTACAAAAGAGGCCCAAAACCCAACTTTCACGTACGAGCTCCGATTCACTTGAACTTGGTCTTGTTTTGAAGGTAATTGAATGTGCATTAGTTCAAAAGTGAGTAGGATCAAATCAGACACTGGATGGTGAAGATATGTGGCTTTTAGTCCGAAAATCCTGAAAGTAGGGTTTGGGTTTTTGGTCCACTTATTTGGGTTAGTGATTTTTTTGTATTTTTCATTTATTCTTGTGAGTGATATGTACACAATGGAAGTAGTTTTGGGTTATTCGGAGTTAGCATGAAGGAGTTAAAAATCTGGGAATTTAGGCTATTTACAGTCAACTGTGGCTTGGATTTTTGGCTTTTATTTTGTGCAGAAATTATGGATAAAATGCCATTTTTATGAAAACATGCATGAATGCTAATTATGCAGAATAAATGCAAATATGCTGTTGATTTTTAGGGACTTAAGCTTAATAAATGAGATTTAGAGTGATGAATCCGAGATTCATCAGTATCCTTTTGAAGCAGTAAGGCATCTGAGCATCATTTGATCATGAATGAGCGAAGGCACTCAATCCCTTTGAGTTGACAATGTAGAAAGAGAAGTCGCACTTGTCGATAATGTCGTGTTTGGCAGACAAGATTATTGCGGAGGTTACCAATGAGGATTTGTGGTCGGTTTGTGGTTGAGATTTGAAAGTCTGTACATGACGAAGTCTCTGATCAACACGGTATTGAATCAAGATTTGTTCTCTCTTCGTATGTAGGAAGGTACATCTTTTGAAGAACATATAGGTCAATTGAATACATCGTTGATTAATTTAAAAAACATTGATGTTAAGATTGATGATGGGGATGGTGCCTTGCTTTTGTTGGTTTTTTTCCATTATCATATGAACATTTTGTTCAACCATTTATTGTGGGATGAAATTGACAAACCTTGAGGAAGTTCGAGGAGTCTACAAATGCGCGAGCTTCAGTATATGGCTATCAAGAAGTAGGACTCGGACGTCGCAGGTTTGATAATGACTCATAAAAGGAGTCACGTCGATTCTGGTTACATAAAGAAGGGAAAACAAAAGTTTAAGTTGAAGAATCACAATTCTAAGGACATCTGCAACTACTGAAAGGAACCTGGACATTGGAAGGATTGCCCAAAGAAGAAAGGGAGAGCCACAATTGCTATCGTGGCTCAGGGAGGCAGAAACTTCGAAGATGATATAGCTCTCACCGTTACAAATTAGAAGACAACTGATAATACATGAATTCCTAATTCGTGTTGTTCTTACTTTATAACTCCTAATGAAGATTGGTTCTACTATGAGAAGATAGATGGTGGAATCATTACCATGGGGAATGACGCAACGTGCAGATTGTAGGAATCAGCTTTGTGAAGATCAAGACTATTGGAGTCGTGACGATGGTGAAAAAAGTACCCCATGTTCGTGATATGAGGAAGGACCTGATATCCCTTGGAGTCTTGAACTCTAAAGTTACATGTATAGCGCTGAAGGTGGTGTTATGCAGGTTGCCAAAGTCGGGGTGGTTGCCATCAAGGGCAACAAGCAGAAGACCCTATATGTCATGTAGGGGTCTACAGCTACAGATTTTGTTGTATTGTCATCCGAAGTCGTAAAATTAGATTCAGAATTGTGACATATGTGGCTGGGATACATGGGTCAGATGTAGATGAATATCCTCAGTCTGAAGGGTTTGATTGGGGATCTTATGGTATTCAAGTTGGAGTTCTGTGAATATTGCGTGTTCGAGAAACAACACATGAAGCAGTTCAATAATGCTATTCACAGGACGAAGGAGACTCTTGACTACATCCATGTTGATTGTTGGTAGGGGTGGGTATTTGACTGGTTTGGATGGGTCTGGATTATTCGATTTGGGTTGAATTCGATTTGGGTTGCAAAAATGAAACCTATCACCCAACCAAATTAGATTGGGTTGAGATGTTTGGGTAACTGGTTTGGGCCGATTGGGTTAGGTGAAACCCAAATTACCCATATTAAAAATCTTATTAATTGAAGGTCAAGTAATGATTAGGTCATTGATGTACAAAAAATGTCAAAATAAACATGCAGTAAGATCAATATATAAGAAGGTTGGAGGAATATGTTCGACATGGATGAAGAAGGTTGGAATATGTTCAAGTTGATATGGAGTTGTTCAATTAAGATTACGGAATTTCAAGATTAATTTATGTCACCTAAAGTCGATAGGGATTGGAGCATAATTGTGCGGTAATAAGGCATGCTCTCAGCTGTTTATAGTATGTAATGATAATTATTATGGATGATAGAGAAAAAAATATATTGAGTACAATACATAATAACAACTGAAATAATGTTTAGTGAGACAAGGATGTTGATAAGTTGATAACTTGGATTGGAGAATCCGAGTTGTACATTAGAAATATATGAGTTTACAATTATTGATATTATATATTAAGTACATATGGGTTGGGTTGGGTGGGATTAAATCTTCTATTATTCAAAGAAATAGTTTGGATTATTTGGGTGGGTTGGGTGGAAGACATTAGATCCACCAACCAATCCAATACCCATTGAAGGAATATGGTTTGGGTCCAACCCGACCCAAAACCCAAATGACCCAAATCATTCTGACCCATTTTCAATAATTTGGTTGGATTATATGGGTGGACCCATATAGTGCCCACCCCTAATTCTTGATGCCCTTCACGGGTCCCATCTTTGGGAGGTGCCATGTTATTTCTATCTATTAGTGATGAAGCACAAGAGTGAGTCATTTCAGATCTTGAGGCAGTGGAAGATCTTGATGGAGAACCCAACTTCTAAGAAGGGAAAGCTTCTTCGTACAGATAACATGCTGGAGTTTTGTTCGTCAGAGTTTAATGAGTTCTGCAAGGATGGTGTTGCGAGACATCACACCATTAGAGATATACCACAACAGAATGGAGTTGCAGTACGAATGAGATAATGTTGCTGGAGAGAGTAAGATTATGCTTTCTAATGCTGGACTTGATAGAGCATCCTGGACTGAAGCTGTGAATACAACATGTTACTTGGTTAATCGGATTCCCGCATCCGCTATTGACTGCAAAACATCCATGGAGGTATGGTCTAGTAATAATGTTGATTATTCTGTTTTATGTGTCTTTGTTTGTGCCATTTATTATCATGTTAGTGAAGGAAAGTTAGAATCAAAGGCATTGAAAGGGTTTTTACATGCTTACAAGCTATGGTGTAGGAGAACAGAGTCTGGTCCCCTTTTGGGTATATAATTATTGTTAGTAGGAATGTTACATTTAATGAGAATTCCATGCTTCACTCGAGTAGTGAGTCTCTTGATGTAATGACAGGTGATGATATGCACGAACATGTGGAGCTCGAACTGACACCTAGTAGTGATCACACAGTTTATCATACCACTTTTGATCAGGCTGTTGGTGAACATCCTGAAGCTGAGCAACTGGAGGAGAGGCAACCAAGTATTGCTATTAATCGACCCAATAGAAAGATAAATCCGTCGCGAAGATACATATTTGAAGACATGGTTGCATTTGTACTACAAGTTGAGGAAGCGGCAATCTCCAGAGCCCTCCACTTACAGGGAGGCCATAGCCGGGGCTAAATGTAGGCAGTGAATTGCTGGTATGGGCGAGGAAATGGAATGTCTTCACAAGAATCAGACATGGGAACTTGTTAGGTTGCTAAAGGGGAGGAAGGTCGTTGGATGCAAATGAGTCTAAAAACAAGAATTTCAGATAGTGAAGGTATCAAATATAAGACACATCTAGTTGAAAAGGATTACTGTCAGAAGGAAGGTGTGAATTACAACGAGATATTTTCTCCCCTTGTAAGACATCCATCCATCAGGAGTGCTGCTAGTTGTTGTAGCACACCGAGACTTGGGGCTGGAGCAGTTAGATGTAACGACAACTTTCTTGCGTGGTGAAATCGAAGAACACATTCTTATGAGCTAACTAGAGGTATTCACATCTCAAGGCAAGAAGACCATATGCATAGATTGAAGAAGTCCTTGTCTGGGCTTAAGCAGTCTTCCAGACAGTGGTACAAGAAGTTTAATAGTTTCATAACTGATCATGAGTTCAACAGGAGCCCATATGATTGCTGTGTTTACCACAACAAGGTGGAGGATGGCTCCTTCATCTATGTTACTGTATGTCGATGACATGTTGATTATTGCCAAGCAGAAGAATACCATAGATGATATGAAGATTTTTAGTTCATAGTTTGACATGAAGGACCCTGGTGCAACAAAGAATATTTTAGGGATGTAGATCATTAGAGATCATGCAGAAGGGAAACCTTTCTTATCTCTACATTAAGAAAGTTCTAATAAAATTTGATATATCTACAACCAAGCATCTAGGTACTCCATCCGTTGGGAATATTCATCTCTCAGTTTCTTTCGGACCTTAGTCAGACACATATAAGGAATACATGTCACGTGTTCCCTATTCCCACGTTGTTGAGAGTCTTATGTATGCCACAGTTTATACAAGAACTGATATCGCTCATGTTGTGAGTGTTAGCATATTCATCGACAACACATGGAAGGAGCATTGATAGGCAGTTAAGCGGATTTTTCGCTGTCTGAGTGGAACATCAAACACTGGTCTCATATACATAAGAGATTCAGAGTGTTTGGTTGCTGGATATTCAGAGTCAAACTATGCTGCAGATGTTGATGGGAGGAGATCAATGACATGCTATGTTTCACTTTGGGGAATTCGATCATCAATCGGAAGGCTACTTTATAACCATCAGTTACTTTGTTTACCATAGAGGCATAATACATGGCATTGACAAAGCCTGCAAAGAAAGGCACCTGGCTGAAGGGCCTAGCTGGAGATCTCGGTATACAACAACACCAAACTATAGTATATTGTGACAGTTTCAGTGCTACATGCTTAGCCAAAGACCGTATGCATCATGGGGGACCGAACACATAGATGTTGGATTTCACTTCATTCGTTCTGAGAAGAGGATCAAGGTGAAGAAAGTTGACACAACAAATAATATGTTCACAAAGGCAGTTCTTGGGAGTAAGTTTAAATACTATTTGGACTTGCTCAATATTGACAATTGATAGTATCCCCAAGGAGGGGCTGGCGGCGGCACGCTGAAGCTTGAAGAAGCTTCTCAAAGGATTGAATTCATAGTGGAGATTGTTGATATGCCTTGAATCCTAACCATCTCACCCAAGTTGAAGAACCTCGTATGCACCCCCTCTTGCCGTACCATATCTCAACAAGACGGGGGTTGGGGTGTGGGGTGGTGATGCAAAAGGGATTCTTGCGACGGAAAAATATTTTTTTTAACGGTGGAATCTCGGTGGAGAAGAAAATGGAGGGTCGAGAGGAAGAAAGCTCGTCAGAGAACGAGGGATTTGAGGAGAGAAACGTGAAGACCACGTGGGGAAAGAGAGAGGCTAGAGAGACGGAGAGAGAGAGAGAGATAAATCTCAATTTTTATATCAACTGAACTGTCTAAATAACTAGTCTATCATCCCTTTATATAGGAGGGATGAGATTACAAAAATAGAAACTCAAATTCAAATTCAAACTAATTATCCTAATTTGACTCTAACCGACTAACTGACTAATTTGAAATTCAAATTGAAACTAACTACTTTAGAGATCACAAGCGATCTCTTTTATTCGAATAAAATTACGACGACTCAAGAGTCAAAACAAACGTAAATAAAATTAATGGATAAAAGTAGAAAAATGCGGCCCTATTTATCCATTTCACGCTGCATCAACTCTCCTCAGCTTGAAAAATTCGTCTCCCGATGAATTGCTGGATTTGCAGGCTGGAGCGTTGATAACTTTAAATCAGCATTCTCGATCATCCCATGGAAAAACTGGTGTGGAGCAGATGGCGGAATACATGCGTGCATGGCGCGAGTGTTGGCGGCGTTGGCGTCGTGGTGGAAGAGCAGGTGTGGCGCACATGCGGGCATCCATCCGGTTTTCGTCCCTTTGACATGGTGCTTGAAGAACTGATGGGGCATCTTCATGACGAACAACTCGGCCTTTGGAGAGTCCATAGCAAAGTAATAGCACAAGTAGAGTAGAGGAGGAGATGTGTCCAATGAATTAAGCCATGTGGCCTTTAAATAGGTGAAACCCATAATCCTAATCCTAATTGGGTAAGGATGCCTTCCAGATTTCTCTCTTTCAGCACTTCTTTTAAAATATTTCTGCTCCAGGAAGTTGGAATGCAAATTTCGTACCCCTTCATCCCTTCTTAAGTTATCTCTTCTTAAATTCCCATCATCTTTGACCTCTTCGCAAATAGTTTTTAAAGGAGGTATTCTTTTGCAATTTCTCGCCAAATCCCAGACATCACGGGATGGTTTCTTGGGGAGCAATCCAGGAGTCCGTGGGACTCATTCTCCTTTCCCCTGATGGAAACGGCGCCGGACCCTAATTCGAGGGTCCCTGCGGCTTCGTCGGCTCGAGTTCGTGCCAAGGCAGCGCTGGCTGTCTGGGCAGGCGACAACAAGGGTGGGGAGGGGGCGATAGCGAGTAGAGGCGTCGGGAGGGGCCGCTGGAGTTATAGGAGGAAGCGCGGGGGTGGTGGCGGGTGGAGGTGGCGGCGACGGGGCAAGGGGTTTGGCTGGGGCCGCAGGTGCCTGAGCTTCGGGGAAAGGGCGCAACAGCGATGGGGTTGGAGAGGTGGGAGGGTTTTGCGGCGACGGTGGTGCCGAGCAGGTTGTCGTGGGAGGGAGTGGGCCAGGGGGAATCGGGGATGCAGGAGGAGGGATGGGGTCAGGGGAGGCGCTGTAGAAAGAGGGGAGAAGTGCGGGAAGCAGCGCATGGACATGGGGCTTCAGTGGTGGTGGTGGGGGGGGGGGTGCAGCGTTCAGGGAGGGGCCAGGGGCGTGGGAGGGGTTGGCGATAGGGGTGGGGTAGGGGAGGTCCGCGGGAGGATCGTGGATAGGTCGTAGGACGATTTCAGGGGGTTTTCCAAGTCTGAAATTACTTGGAAAGCAATCGGATCGACGTTTTTTTTCTTCCGGAACGGGCTGGACTGCGGGCGTTTCGTCGTCTTTCCCTTCTGGAATGACCTGGACAGCGAGTAAATCCTTGTCGACGGCGAGTTTTTCTTCGTCAAAACTCTGGACAACGGCCGTGGTAGTGGAGGATTTTGATAGGGCGCACATAGCCTCGAGATTAGCCATCAACTCTCGATTTTTGGACTGGAATTCTTGATATTTGGATTGGAAATCTTGATATTTGGACTGGTAATCTTGACATTTGGACCGGAAATCACGCAGTGCATCCATCTCTTTGTTGTAAGCTTCTTCGGCTCGTCGTTTCCGCTCCGACGAATGATTGTGTTTCATCGCATGTCGGTGCGAATGTCTGGACGGATCGTCAGATCGTGAGGACGATCTGTAGGCAATGCTCTGATACCAAATGATGCAAAAGGGATTTTTGCGATGGAAAAATAAATTTTTTTAACGGTGGAATTTCGGTGGAGAAGAAAATGGAGGGTCGAGAGGAAGAAAGCTCGTCGGAGAACGAGAGATTTGAGGAGAGAAACGGAGACCACGTGGGGAAAGAAAGAGGCTAGAGAGACGGAGAGAGATAAATCTCAATTTTTATATCAACTGAACTAACTAAATAACTAGTCTATCATCCCTTTATATAGGAGGTATGAGATTACAAAAATAGAAACTCAAATTCAAACTAATTATCCTAATTTGACTCTAACCGACTAACTGAGTAATTTGAAATTCAAATTGAAACTAACTACTTTAGAGATCACAAGCGATCTCTTTTATTCGAATAAAATTACGACGACTCAAAACAAACATAAATAAAATTAACGGATAAAAGTAGAAAAATGCGGCCCTATTTATCCATTTCACGCTGCATCAGGTGGGGGTTTCTAGGAGGGAGCAGGTGTGCTCTCCCCCTATGGGGTCGTGGATGTGACACCTCCAACATTTTTTTCTTATGAACAGTTCTATTAGTATTCAGGTATATGGATCTGTTTGTTTTAGAGACCTATTTGTACTAGAGTAGGATATAAATTCCCTAGGGTTAGGGTTGTCGCGCCCTAAGGTCCTAATACTCAGCAATACACATCTGCAACATATGATTCTACATTAGATACAAACATTATAATTTATGCATGAGAGTAGTAAGAAGGAAGAACAATCCATATTTTTTCCTTTTACACTCATAATCAATGCTCACAAAAATAAATACATTACCATATCTCTCAAAAAAAGTACATGTACAAAAAGATAAAAGAACAAACACCAATTGTACCACAAAAAGCTGAATAAGTTAACCACGAGCTGCCTACTGTTGCGGCTGCTTGTCCTGCGAACCTGTCGAGTTCATGCAAACAGGTTTATGAGCAAATCGCCCAGTACTAATATAAAATAACTAAAAATAGTATAATATGTGCACAAGAAATCGACTGTAAGGAAAACAACTATCCATAAGAAATAAAATGACTACTAACAAGTACTCAACGAGAAGTGTGGCTCTGTCATTTAGGTTATCATATTTAGATTTTACAAGAACTATTATTATTATTTATATGGCTCTTAACTATGTTCCATACATTACACATGAGATAAGATAATTGATTTGTGCCACGATCCATTAGATCCGCTCATCGTCAGTAAAAGTCCATGACGATAACAAACAAGGTAGTATTAGTAGTGGAATTAGTCTATGGTCTTAACCACGAGGGTTCCACAATATAACTCCAAGGTATCACAATATAACTCCAAGATACATCGTATCTTAAGGTTGGAGGGCCTCTATAGGCATGCGTGAAGTAGATGCACCCTAACTAAGTTTCTAATACATTCCTTTACTAGCCTCCTTACTTTTCTTCTAGATTATCATTCTCATTTCATTGATAGTTCTCTTGTCTTCATATTTAATCACATTTCAACTGTACCCATCTAATGTCCAACTTGATGAGATAAGCTGCTTGATTCGAAACATAGTCAACTATTATCCACTACATGTCAGTAAGAGTATACGACTGTAGTGCACAAGGTAGAGCCCAAGATTTGATTATAGGATCTGATTTAGCACTCATCACTGTAGTCGGAAAGTCCTACGGTTACCTTCCATTTTTCTTCGGCTACGATGTAAACCGGTAAAGCAACTCCTCTAACCGCATCCCTAACTCCCTTCACAGAACCAATACGAGAAACCAACTCGAGTGACCGTCTCTAATTGACCTCTCATTTTAATCCTATGACCGAAAGCGAAGACAGAACTAACAACCATATGTCGTCGAATGCCATTGCGCAACCGCCAGAACTACATCGAGACACAGTGGGACTACATGTCTCCAACCAACGCTACTATTGGGGCCGTGGCCATCCATTCGTCTACCCAAGGGCCCAAGGGTACATGAACTCCATCAACAACCGATAAAAATGTAGCATATCACATGGTAGTTGGAATGAATTGGAATTGGAAATAACTTAAGAACCATCATAACAGATAGATGCTAGTTAGTCGATCCATAGCTGCAAACTCATTCTGAAAGAGAAGGCGATAATAAAAGCAATAGGCATTATTCATGTTTGCCATTGTCTTTTTCTCAAGATTCAAATTGAAGAAATATAAAAAGAAGCATTTCTAAACTACATGTGCTCTTGCATAGTCTGAATGGTAGGATAGATTATGTTGCAAAAATCTAGATCCTCATAACAAGTTACTAGCACATTACATGAGCTAGCATCACCAATTATTAACATTTTTACCGACCTACCAAATTCTGTTTATAACATATTGAAGAGTTTCTTCTTAAGTTGTGTGCATATAGTGTATCATGGCCGCCTTAAATAAGAGCTTTCTCCATTAAATGGTTCTTTAATTTGATAAGGATGTCAACACACGTGCACACACATCAACACTGATATATCCAACATAGATATGGAGCAACTACTGGGGTTTGTAGCCAAACAGTGCCATAAAGTTTACAGGTGAGACAAGGTTGTTTGTGGTCTAAATTAGATTGACGGGCACTATTTCAGAAGTTCTCTTTAGCATGATCAAGCATTTCTTTTCATATAATAGAAAGCTAATTTTTAAATTTGCACTACAATCCTCCCAACTCTCATGCGTAACCATGCCTTGTTTCATTTTCCTAGCATGTTGTCGTGATCATATTGTACAGTTATTATCACTGCTCATTTTAGGATGCAGTATCATTATCTCCTTATTAAATGAGCTTATATGAGTTACTACATATGCGCTGACAAGGACAAGCTTAATACTAATCAACCAGGAACACACCACAGAAAACAAAGGATTTGATAGGATATTAAAAGGTATACACGTGTCTATTTTTGGTTGAAGATTCGGAAGAGATCCCATATTGACTAAAATGCTGTTTGTGAGTACAGAATTAAGCAAAAGAAAAAGTATGACTATCAGAGATGTTGACATTTTTATTACAATAGAATATATCTCTTATACTCAATCACACAATTTGATGGCCTGAACCTCCAAGGATCACACTTGGATTCTAGTTCATTGTCTCCCAAAAGAAAATGGCACAGTTCTCATGGATATCATATTAGCTCTTCATCTCTTACATCTTAGTTTTTGTAATAAAAGTGCAAGAATAGTTAAAATGGAAGGGTAGCTAAAGCATAATCTTTCTTTTTTGACTCATGAAAGGATTACAACTATGACATATTAACTAGGCTATTCACATACAATGCTGATCCAATAAATTTGAAGCAATCACCAGAAAGCATCATCAATATATCTACAGAAATGAGTTGAAGGTAAAAAGGCTAATCACAACTTGCATTTTATCAATTATAGTCCACACCATTAAACATCTATAGATTAATGAGCAGTGGTCTGGGAGTATCTTATATTTTCTTACAGTTGGATCTCCTCGAGACAGGAAGCAGATAAACCTGAAATAAACAGCAGCACTAGCAGCAGCAACACCGTCAGGGCACTTCAAAAGCAAGAAGAAGGCAATCACTATACACATGCAGCACCCTTAGAACTTAGAAGTATGGCCAATATTCTTGGTAGAAACATATCCTTGCTCAAGCAACCAGCGTTCATCATTCGATATAAGAAATAATGCGCGCCCCTGTGAGTCCTCATCAAATTCAAAGGAGTAAGAGGGCTGACATTCCAGTCAAAACCTGGCAAGCTTCTGCGCTCTTTGTAATGTAAGGAATTTGTGGATGTAGTCCATTCGTTTCAGCATACAATTACCATCCAATTCCTTTTGATTATTCCGTTTGAGTCCAGATCTATAATCATCGAAGAACTGTTGTATTTAAAGTTAATGTAATTAGGTTTTAATTTGATAAACCTATGCCATTACATTATAATTTAATTTGATTTCAATTGGGAAACTAAATTGCAATGGAGGGAAAGTTAGGAATTCCCAAATCTGAAAAAAGGAGTAGTTTGGGTGGAAGGTTAATACTACATCTAGTATTTCTAAACTTTAGGTGGGTTTATATATGAGTTCACACCCCAAGCTCTTGTAGTAATAGTAGAAAGGAGGAATGGAGGACCACACACGCATGTGTGTGCGCTTCGCTTCGTCTCTGGCTCGGGCTCGTGAGAGTCAATTCGGATCTTGATACTTTTGCCACGGGTTTTATTAGCGGGCTAAATAAATTAATTTTATGAATTAATTGGGATTCAACCGCTTAAATGGAATTCGACTCGAGTCCAACGATTCTTAGCCGAAAGGGGCGTTTTCAGAATTCGAAGAGGCACTCATTGGGGGCGTTTTTGAAAGATGAAAAGTCTTGCCCTAAGTCTTCTTATACCCTCCCTATCCACGCAGTTTTCTTCACTCGCTAGAAAACTTTCCATCGTCGTTGCTCTCTATTGCTCTGCCGTAACAACGTTTTTCTTTCTTCTCCCGGCTGCAAATTCTCTGAGGTACTCTCGAGGTCAATCTCTTCGATGTGCGCAGACAAAGATCGTGTGTCGTCATATCCTAGGAGCGGATCACCAATACCCATCACACCGGTATTGTAGGAGTGATATCTTCTCTAAGGACAGTCATTTCATTGATGCTTCTGTGATCTCTTATCTAAATTTCTTATTGTTTTGTTTACCGTAATTATTTATTGCTTTGTCTTTCCTGGATCTCATCCTAAAATGATTTACTTTTTATCTTACTAGTTTAATTAGTTCATGCGTGGATCTTGTATTATAACATGATTTTGATATGCTTGATTATAACTTCGTTAATATGTGATGCATTGATTCATATTGTTCATGGAAATTATTGTTTAATTATCACGTTAATGATCATATTTTCAACAATCTTATAGAAGATATCCATAATCATAATTAAATCATGTTGGAAACCATGTTTAAATCGAGAGTTAATATGATTGGTATATCTGAAAAATTTGATGGTTAGAATTTTTAAGCATTGGCAACAACATATGAAAATCTAGTTAATCACTGTACGGTTAATCTTGATGCTTGAAACTGAATGTCCTACGGTGGAAAAGCAAAATCCCTCGCAAGATAGTCAAAAGATGCTATCTGCGTGGAAGGAACACGACCGTATATGTCATGATTGCATTATGTTGGCACTGTTCAACACGTTGTCTGACATATACTGTTTGTCCACGCAGACTGCGAAGGGGTTATGAGAAGAACTAGATCGGAAGTATAATACCGAAGATCTCGGTATTGAAAAATACCCTGTTGCTAAGTTCTTAAAGTTTTCCATGGTCAAAGGAAAGATGGTTTCTAAACAGGCACACGAGTTTTTACTCTTGCTCCATGGTTTAGAAGATGTCAAGATGAAACTTTCAAAGAAGTTTCAGATCATGTGCATCATAGAAAAATTCCCCAAGTCTTGAGAAGACTTCGGTATGACCCTGAAACATGGAAAGGGGAAAATTTCTATGGATGACTTGATGATGTCAATCATCATAGATGACGAATACATGAAACAAAAGCTTATCGTCCCTATTGATGTTCATGCTAAGGTCAATTTCATGACCTTGAAAGGCAAAGATAAGAAGGGAAAATGTAGTAATAACAAGAAAATGAAATCAAAAGACAAGATCTAGAAAAAGGTAAAGAATAATCCCTACTGACAATATAATCAGGTTGGGCATTGGAAGGACTATCCGTTCTTAAAAGCCCAACCTAAGGTTATGGATGGGAGTTCATAAGTGAACATGATCACTGTAGGACTTGGGACTGGGGAAGGATATGTCTCTATAAAACATGAACTATACCATATCCATGATCCTAGTGAGTGGAATATGGGTGCCAATGTACATATTTGTTCTGATAGAACATTGTTTTCTTCTTATCATACATGCAGTGGTGGGACTATGAAGATGTAGAACGATTATGCAGCTAGGGTGCTAGTATCAGGACAAGTCAACTTGAGGTTCTCCTCTGGACGTGTCTGGACTTTGCACAGAGTGTTGCATGTCCCTGACATGAAGAAGAATGTTTTATTTGTCTTCGTTTTAGTTAGAAATGATTTTGAATTGAACTTTAAATGTAATAAAATTGTCATTTTGAGACATGATATTTTTTATTAAAAAAAGGTTATTTGGTAGATTTTGACTTGTTTAGAATTAAATGTGATTCAGTAAACATTGATTCAGTAAATAGTTTAAGTTCTGAATGTTCTAATTCTGTGTCTCATGTAGTTAATAATTTAGAATCTTGTGATCTGTAGCATGATAGACTATGACATGTGAACTTAAATTCAATTAAAAGAATGATGAATTTAGAGTTGATCCATGAATACACTGTTGACAAAACTAAAAAAAATATGAAATTTGTGTGCAAGCAAAAACACCTAGGAAGTCTTTTCGACCTGTCTCTAGAGATAGTGAGATCCTGGATCTAGTGCACACAAATATCTGTGAGTTTAATAATGTATTGATCATAGACAATAAGAAATACTTTATCACTTTTATAGATGACGACAGTAGATACTGCTATGTATATCTAATGAAAATCAAGGATGAAGCCTTATAAAAATTTCTTATATTTGATAACGAGGCCGAGACACAATCAGAAAAAGTGCTTAAACGCCTAAGGTCAGATAGAGGAGGTAAATATACGTCTAACTTGTTTGATAAACCATGCGAGCTATTTGGCATAGTTCATGATGTTACTGCCACATATATACCACAATAAAATGGGATAACAAAATGGAAAAATAGAACTTTAACTGATATGATCAATGCTCTCCTATAGAGTTTTGAACTACAAATCTATATGTGAGGAGAGATCTTGAATACGACTTGTCAAATTCTGAATATGATCCCTCCAAAACATATTAAAAAATATCCTTTTGAATTTTGGAGAAATATGAAACCAAACTTATGATATCTTAAAGTGTGGGGCTGTCTCGCGAAGGTATTAGTCCCATAACACAAGAGAAAGAAGCTAGGACCTAAAACTGTTGATGCGGTCTTCTTAGGTTATTTGGAAAATAGCTATGCTTACAGGTTCTTGGTAATTCAGTCCAACATATCGGACGTAGATGTCAACACTATTGTTGAACTTTGTGATTATACCTTCTTTGAGGCTATCTTCCCCATTAAGTCTGGGATTCCTTAAAATCTGACCATTGAGAGTGTCTTTACATTAGGATCTATTCAACATCAAGGGGAAATGATAACGAATGTGGGGGTTGAGACTCAACCTGAACCCAATGAGTTTTTAGAAGAAATTAAGACGGGGGAGGGGGGGGGGGTAAACAACCTCGGATAGCCAAGGATTCGGATAGTGACTTTGTTGTCTACCAGATCGAGAGTGATCCACCAAGTTACAAGGAAGCCATGACTTCATCAGAAACAAAACAATAGAAGGAAGTCGTCAAATCTGAGAGGTATACTATTATGGCTAATGGAACTTGGGAACTAGTTGATTTACCTAAAAGGTGCTCTACCATTGGATACAAATGGGTATCTAAGAGAAAGTTTAGGCCTCAAGGATCAATTAAGAAGTATAAAGTCAAATTAGTTGCTAAGGGCTTTAGGAAAAAGGAAGGTATCAATTATTTTGACACATATTCCCGCATGACTAGGATGACCACAATCCGGGTGCCCATAGCATTGACATATGCATATGATATCTCTATCCATCAGATGGATGTGAAGACCACCTTCTTGCATGATGATCTTGAGGAGAAGATCTATTTGAATCAACTTGATGGGCTTATGACTAATGGGAATGAGAGAAATTTTTGCAAGCTTGTTAAATCCTTTTACGATTTGAAACCGGCACCAAAGCAGTGACATGGAAAATTTGACAAAATCATTTTTTCATGTGGCTTTAAGGTTCATGAATCGGATAAGTGTGTCTATTCCAAGGTGAAAGGTGATGGATGTATTATCTTGTGCCTGTATGTTGATGACATACTATTGTTTGGATCACATGGGAGGATTACTAATGAGACTAAAGCATTCTTAAGTAACAAGTTTAAGATGAAGGACATGGGTGTTTGTGATGTAATCTTGGGTCTCAAACTGATATGGTCAGTTAATGGGATTGTAGTTTCCCAATCTCACTACGTTGAGAAAGTGCTTGAAAATTTTGGATATAAAGATTGCAAAGCTGTAAACACTCCTTTTGATTCATCCAAAATATTATTTAAGAATAAAAGTAGAGTACGTATAGCTTAGCTAAGGTATTCACAAATAATAGGAAGTTTAATGTATCTTGCAAATTGCACAAGACCTGATATTTCATTCTCAGTCGCAAAGTTGAGTAGATACATTAGCTCTCCTGACCATACTCACTAGGAGGCTCTAGATCGAGTACTGAAGTACTTGAAGGGAACTATTTCCCTTAATTTACATTATGGTAGAAATCCATCTGTGCTAGAAAGATACAATGATGTAAGTTGGATAGGGAAAATAGAGGAGTCTGTGAGTAATGGTATTACTGTGTATGTCTTTACTCTTGGAGGCGATGCAGTCTCCTAGAAGTTTGTGAAGCAGATCATTCTAGCTCGGTCTACCTTTGAGGCTGAGCTGTGTGCTTTGGGCACCAATGAAATTGAGGCTGAATAGCTAAGGGATCTTCTTTATGAAATTCCCATGGTAGGTCAACCAATTCTCGCGATCTTAGTACATTGTGATAACATGACCACAATTACCATGGTCAAGAGTTCAAAGTTCAATCAAAAAATAAGAAGACACATATAAATCAGACTTAAGACGTTTAGGGATTTGGTGTCTCAAGGAGTGCTGGTTGTGGATTTTGTTGGATTCAAAGACAACATGGCAGATCCGTTGACTAAGGGACATGATAGATCTTTAGTCCTAAAGTCTAGGCTTGGAATGAGATTGAGACCCCTTGAGATTCCTCTACAGTAGCAACCCAACCTATCTGAGTAAAGATCCCGCAAAATGGGTTCAATGTATAACAAGCTGTTTGGAGAACTGCTTGGCACTCTTAATTCTAATGTTTATGTATGAGTGTCTTATCCCTGGAAGCCTGGCCACCATATAAACTGCAAGTTTAGGAAGAGCGTAGGCTCTGAATGAGTTCAAGCCTTTGGACAGGATGTTAGCAGTGCATCCTTGGAGAACAACACCTATGTGAGCGTTACTGTGAGCTGCAGTTAAAGGAAGAGGGTCTTTCTTGAACACACTCATGAAATAGGATAATGGTGCATCGCCTTTAATAGCACCAACCTTGAAGATTGTACCAAGAACAATACTTTGTTGTTTCTACCATATACTTTAACACCAAGGTCTGAGGTTCAAGACGTAGTTCACTTCGTTCTTATTAAAATGAAAATAGTAAAGTCAGGTAGAGGTTAAAATCGGAAGGTATCTTTACTGAAAGCGAAGTGTGACAGTCGAAAGATATCTTTTAACTTTCTTTGAATATCTTTTTCAAATTGATGAATTCGTGAGGGATTGTTGTATCTAAAGCTAATGTAATTCGGTTTTAATTTGGTAAACCTATGCCGTTACACTAGAATTTAATTTGGTTTCAACTGAGAAACTAAATTGCATTGAAAGGAAAGTTGTGAATTCTCAAATTTGAAATGAGTAGTTTGGGTGGAAGTTTAGTACCACATCTAATATTTCTAATCTTTTGATGGGCTTATATATGAGTTCACACTCCAAAATCTTGTAGCAATAATAGAGAGGACTCTGCTCCATCTCTGGCTCGGGCTCAGGCTCGGAAGAGTCAATTCGGATCTTGGATCTCGATACTTTTGCTACGGGTTTCATTAGCGGGCCGAATAAATTAATTTCATGAATTAATTGGGATTCGACCGCGTAAAGGGAATACGACTCGACTCCAACGACTCTTAGCCGAAAGGGGGCATTTTCGGAATTCGAAGAGGCGCCTATTGGGGGTGTTTTCGGAAGACGAAAATTCACGTCCTAGGTCTTCTTATACCCTCCCCCTACACGCTGCTTTCTTCACTCGCAAGAAAACTTTTCGTCGTCGTTGCTCTCTGTTTCTCTGTCACAACATCTTTCTTCCTTCTCTCGGTTGAGAGTTCTCTGATGTACTCCCGATGATGATCTCATTGGTGTGTACGGGCGAAGATCGTGTGTCATCGTATCCTAGGAGCAGATCGCCAATACCCATCACACTAGTATTGTGGGGGCGATATCTTCTCTAAGGTCAGTCCATTTCATGGATACTTCTTTGATCTCGTATCTAATTTTCTTATTATTTTATTTGTCGTAATTTATTTATTGCTTTGTCTTTCTTGGATCTCGCCCTAAAATGATTTACTTTTTATCTCACTGATTTACGATTCATGCGTGGATCTTGTAATTATAATATGAATATGATATATTTGATTATAACGTCATTAATATTTGACGCATTGATTCATATTGTTCATGAAAATTATTGTTTAATGATCACGTTAATGATCTTATTTTCAACCAGAACTTCCATAAAGATCAAGCATTTCCCACCCACAGCTCTAGCCACATGCATGTGCACGGCCCATGATGGTTGTGGTACACTCCCTGCACATCAATACAGGCGAATCCCTCCATGAATTTGGCCATGCATAGAAGTCCGAACCATAGGAAACAAGATACAAAAATGACAGTAGGAAAAGGGATTCGTACCTCGCAAACGTGAGAAACGAGTTCCCTACAGCAAGCTCTACGTGTCGGGGCCCTCGACTTCACGATTTGACGTCTCCAGTGGACAGAGCTCTGACGAACTCAGACTTGGAGAATAGGGTTGTCAACCAAACTTGTGCCCTAATCTCTTTATATACTCGACTTCGTTTAATTGGATTTGGATTCAGATCTACTTCGAGTTCAGACTCGTTTGCCAATTCATGATTGTAAAATGATCGTATATCCCTCGTACGATGTTGGATTTTAATGTTTTTGTACCGTTGGAAAGGTCTCTAGTGCACATAAACTACATTTACTAAATTTGGATTTCATATCAGGTCTGAAATCCAAAAAGAAGTGAAAAAAATGTATAAGAATATGATAAGAAACCGAATCTCTAACCCTATCGAGACCTGATTTGTATGTGTGTCTGATATTCATACCGTATTTTGTATTTTAACACATATATAAGTGTGAAGGTCTCAAAAAGGCTCTTAGGAACATATGCATTTTTTCTTCTTTCTTCACACAGTGGAAAAACAATAGTCGCCATCAAGGACACAACCTAATTATGGGTGAGCCTTTGCATGTTTCGTGCTTGTTTGAATGATTTCATTTGTTTGTGCTTCCGCTATTCACAATACTTCTGATGTTATTTAGTATGTTACTGATACAAGCAATGCTCCGTGCATAATACGACAAATTTTTGATACCAATAATGTGCATTCCGATGCAGATTTCAGTAAAATCCGATGCCAATAATATGCTTCCCGTGCAAACAATCCGTTATCGATACAATTAGTATATACACACCTTCAGTAATTTTCGCATTAATAATCTTGGTAAGGAATGCCGCATTCGTGACACGTTGTTAAATTTATAACAAAGAATATCATTTATTTTTTAAATTTGCGAGGAATGCCACAATAGTTGCTAGCATCAGATAATAACAACGATCATCTACTCACTTTTTACTTGATCGAGAGAGAGAAGAACACGAATATCAGCCGTGTTATCCTTTTTTTAGCATAGATTGGAAACACCTAAAATTAGACTTAGAACCAAATTGCATCCCCTCTTTAAAGACAGTTCAAGTTGAAAGCAAATTGAGATTTATCTCATTTCTCTCCCTATCTCTTCTCCCTCCACACGATCCCCGCGATTCTTCCTCGATGCTCGCGCAATCGAAGTTCTCTCTCTTCTTCCTTCAGCCACCTTAGATTTATTTATTTTTCATTGCTGTAAATTTTTCATTTGCATCAATTTATATTAGAGTATATTAGATAGTGTTTGCCTAACCTCAACATGTCGTGCATGGATTGTTGAATGAGATTATTTTGATTTATGTCGGTGAGAATGCCTGGATGGATCGTCAACGAACGAAAATCTTTAATTGAGCCTCAATTGCTCGTTCCGTGCTGCATCGTCCCTCCTACGCTTGAAACATTCATATCCAGACGAATTGCTTGATCTTCTGGCTTGAAGCTTGACGATTTTAATTCATCATTCTTGATCATATTTTGAAAGAACAGATGTGGAGAAAATGATGAAATCTAGGTGAACTTGGTGCAGTGGTTGGATCCGTTAATTTCATGCGGGAAGAGCATGTGTGGCGCAAATACCAGTGCCCATGCGGACACCTCCTTAATGTGGTGCTCGAAAAATTGATGGGTATCTTCATATCGAGTATCAAAACCCTTGGAGATTACGTAGTAAATGAATGGCACAAATTTAGGAAGGGAGGAGATGTGGATAATGAACTAGACCATAGGGCCTTTAAATAGGTGAAACCCAAATTCCTAATCCTAATTGGATAATGTAACCTCAATTTCTTGTTCTTAGCAATGCTCTTTAAATATTCTCGCTCTAGAGGGTTAAAGTGCAATTTTTCTACCTCTTAACTTAAATAAAAGGCCACACATATGTATAATCCTTTAATCTTTAGGTAAAGAATTTTTAGTGGGAGGAATTGCTTGTAATATTTTCAAATGAGCCAATTATCCTCTTTTTTAGGGTTACGAATCTCCTTGGGATGGAAAGGACTTTAAGGATTTTCCTCCTCCACATTCGACAGCAACTAAGGCATCAAAAAAATGAAAGCGGGAGGTGCAAAAGATGGTGGTGCGACTGCAGCAAGTTTGGGGCGAGCGGGAGTTCGGTGGCGTAGGGGTGAGTGGAGGTTGCGACAGGATGCTGGTGGGATGAGAAGAAGGGTGTAACAGTATCTGGTAGGGAGGTAGAGGGCGGTGGCATGGACGGTGGGAAGATGAGCTGGCGACGGTGCATGGGCGAGGTGGAGGGGGCAACGTTGGTTAGAGAGTGGGAGAATGGAGTCGTGTGCGGTGATAGGTGGTGGTGGTGGGGCTGGGTTGTGTGTTGGGGAGGCGAAAAGGGTCTGTAGGGGAGGTGAGGGGGATGTGTGTAGTGTCGAGGTGGCGGAGAGGGGTTGTAGAGGAGGTGGTAGGGAGGTTTGGGGGGCGAAAGGGGACTGTAACATGGCTGGAGGGGTCGCTAGGGGTGCGGGGGAGTCATCGAGGAGCTCTTGGGGGGCTGGAGATGTTGTCAGAGTCGATTCATTCGAAGACAGTTGATCTGAAGCGGTCTGAACAACAAGCTCAGGGAGTCCTTTTTCCTCCATTTCTTCGTTTTTTAGTATGTCATTCAAACTTGCCTTAGACGAGAGCTGCATTGACGACAACACTTGGCGACGACAACAAGGTTTCCAAAACCTCATGGACAACAACTTTTTTAGTGTTTTTGGCGATATTTTCCTCTAGTTGGTGCGTCAATGCTTCAACATTTCGTGGATCTCGCATTTCTCTCGCCAAAGCTTGCATATCTGCACAAACTTGGAGCACATTAAATGGTGTTTGTCTAACCTTAGCACGCCGTGCACGAACTATTGAACAAGATTCTTTGGATTTATGTCGGTGAGAAAGTCTGGATGGATGATCAAATCATGGGGACGATCTGAGAACCATTCTTTGATACCAATTGATGCATATCGAAAAATTGCAACAATGGAAAAAATAAATTTGACGGTGGAAATTCGTTAGGTGTAAATACATCGGGGTGTGTCTCTTTTCAGTATCTAAGATACCTTCAACACCAAATAAGTGTAGACAACTCCAAAAACTCTTTACGGATGTATTGATCAACAAACCAAAAATATACATGCATTGAGTAATAAGGCACTCGAGAGGATCCTTGTTTTAATGTGAGGGAGAGAAGAAAATACACAATCATAAGCCCTCAATTATATTTTTAATTAACTCATTTTGATTTATTTAAAGGCCATAAAAATTTTGGATAATCTAAAAAAATCACAAAAATCCAAAAATAATTTTAATTTAATTTTCTGACTATTTTTGATATATTTAAAAAATACAAAAAAATAGTTGAGTGTATGTGCTTTAATTTTTTCTTTAAATATTCATTGTTTTAAAAAATAAAAAAACTTTTGCAAAAATAAAAAATTAGAAACCAAATAAACAAATAAAAAATTAAAATTCCATAAAAATACAAAATTCAAAAACACAAAAATCAAGGCTAGTGTGCGTAGAGGAATTTAATTCTTTTCATTGATTTTTCATTGCATAGAATAACCCTCATGATTTTGGTAGCCTATTTGAGTTCGATCCTGTTAGCTATACATGTAAATTAAATAGAAAAGTTCTCTTGCTATAATTTCTCTATTTATTTTTACTTGAGAATTGAATAAATTTTTATTTGATGCTTTTTTGGGTAGTGATGACCACAATTTCACTTGTGAATAACTCATTAGAAGAAAAACCTGAATTTCAGTGTTCAACAGTAAGCATGAAATTGAACATTGCATGTGGTGTGTGAAGTCCACTCCTAACTCGAGTAGTGCTTCACTTGAGTGTCGACCTAGGGCTAGGCACATGGCTCTCTGAGCTATTTAATTTTCACTTGTACTTGATTCGTAGGTTAAGACACATAATTCACAAGAGTCACTTACATCACTTCACTTAGCCAAAATAATTGAATTCTTTCCCGCTAATAGAAGCATGTTAGGGTGCGGTTTCTTTGATTTGTATGCATTTAATGTAAAATTTTTCAAATAAAGTTCTGCATGTGCATATATATTACGGGAGGCACCATAAGTTCTCTCTCAAGCATGCATCATGGTTTTCACGAATGCATCGAGTTTTCTCTATCCCCTTAATTTATCACTTAGGATATTAAAGGAAATTAGTGATCGATTAGACGATGTTTGCTTGATTTGTACTCACATTAATACAATGATAACCTAAGCATAAAATTGGGACTATAATGCAAATTTATGAAATGAAATGGAATAAAAATCACTCTGGGATTATGGGAGGGCAAAACCCTGACATTATATACATGATGTTTTGATTATTGAGAGGTGAGGACATATCTCTAGGATAGTGCCCAAAACCTATTTATTATAATAAACTTCAATTATGGATGACACCAATAAAATAAACAAGATAGATACGACCGAACCTTAATGGTCTTCTTGTGTGTTAGTGAATCAAGGGTATTGCTTGAATGATTGAGCTGTGAATGACTATTCTACCCAATCCTCCCATAACCCTAGATGATCCACCCACCCGCCATCTTTGCACATCCAATCATCTCTGTAAATCCAGCCCCTCGAATCCTAACTAATCATCGATTCCCCATCCTTAATTCCACATCCAAATACTTAGGCTACTCTTTATCCTACGTATAGGGGGAACCTTGTACATTCACTAATTATTCACCACGGGCCTCTCCATCCTTATTGCAGATCCAATACTTAGGCTATTCATAGCCTATGTATAGGGGGACCCGAGTCATTCAATCTTCCCTCTTCCTCTTATACATAGGTCATTTTGATCTAAGTATAAGGGGAGTGCCTGAGTCAGTTATGCTATATCACTGTATTTAACTTGAGCTATGGCGTCATATTAATTTTTGTGCTATGAGGACATAGCAAAAGTTAAGTATAGCAGGGTATACCGTATATATTGTATATATACTTTACCATAGCTAATATGTTGAAATTTTTGAAACTTTTTTGGCTAGGGTATAAGTACTTGTGGAACAATTTTCGTAAAAATGTTTGTAAAATATTTTGAAAATATTTCTAACTATGTGATGCTATTTAAAAGTTTTTTTTGACAATGGTTTGAAAACAAGGATTTTACTTGTTTGAAAAATCATTTGAAAAATATTTTAAAAAATTATATATTATGTGACATGATTTGGAAAATCTTTTCAAAAATATTTTCAAAAATGAGGGACTAACTGTTTAGCAATTTCTTTTTTTTTTCAAAATATAAAAAATTAAAATATTCTCTCAAGTAGAAATTCTGACTACTAAACTTAAAATTGAGTAGCCACTTTTCGATGAGGGAACTACAGTCTCCCTTAGTAGAGTGGGTGGTTAAAAGACAACGCACATGGCATCGTCTTGAAGTAACATGGGTAGCTGTCTATCGGTCCGTACTTACACCCATACTAGCTGAAAGTGGATGCAATTATCCATATGAGTTTATCACCTTTATTCTTTCTCTAAAGATTAAAAAATAATCCCGTAAAAAATGCAAAAATAAAAAATCATACAAATTCATTAACTTTGGAGTTGGTGTATTCCTGACACATTCATTATCACTCAAGGCTTAAGGATTTGAGGACCCTTGGTTTTTGAGAGTTTGAGAGTCCAAGTTAACTAGCCTTAGTCATTAGGCTTTAAAACTTAATAATCCACACTTCTCTAATTTGAAGATTTGAGCGCTATATTGAACTCTTTATCTCTACCCCTTAAAGAATATGATCATCACATCCCTTTCACAACTGCATGATTGATGAGATGAGTTGAGTTATCACTTGAGAGACTATCACTTGATGAGATGAGTTGAGTTATCACTAGGTATGGAGATTTGAGTTTAGACCCAATTTAATGATGCTCAAGGATGGGATAAAGTCAATGAAGGCTTCAAGAAACCTGAGTGTTAACTAGGGATGTCAGCGGGTCGGATTCAGGGCGGGTTTTGGTATTCCCAAACCCATATCCATTTATAAAACAACTACCCAAACCCACCCATTTATTAAACGGGTACTTCTAAGCGGATACCCATATATCTAGCGGGTATCCATGTACCCAACGGGTATCCATATATCCATGATATAACTCAAAGTTGTCATCTATATCCTCACCCACAAGTTGATAGAGGTCAATAGTCTTACACGAACCTATAATGATGCACATATATATTAGAATTTCTCTTAAATATAAAAATACAAAGACATTATAATAATCTAAAATCAAAATTCTTACCTAAATTATTTCCCCATAGCCAACTTTGTGTGCACATTAGTGCCTCTAAAGTTGAAGGTTTTAGTTAACTTCTATGTGTGCTTAGAACTCTTCCACTTGTACTGAAAGCGGACTCAGAAGCAACTGTCGATACAGGAATTGCAAGAAAATCTCTAGCAATGGACTGCAAAATAGGAAACTTCATACCGTTGGACTTCCACCAAACTAATAAATCAAATGTATGAGATCTTGGCAAAACACCATCCTCCAAATAATGATCTAATTCGGATCTCACATTCACATTGCTTGTTTCACTACTTATAAACTTGTCGAAGTTGGAGAGAGGATCTACGTCATTATCCATGTCGAAAAAGCCTGTAAATTGTGATAATGAGACTCCAAAGTCTTCCTTCCTGGATCCTTTATGACATTGATATTCTAAAACCAAGTCATACCACATCTTTCGAATTCTTGACAATTCATTTGAAGCTTCATTTCCATATATTAAAGGAAAATATCATACCAACAACTTCATTTTATATCGGGGGTCAAGTACAACCCCTAATGCCTTAGTACCACAAACAATTCCCCAATATTTATTGAACTTTTCGATCATCTTTTGTGACATTGCTCTAATCACATCTTTTGGATCAGATAACCATTGTTGCAATGCAACCTTTATCTCACAAATTTTTGGAAAAAGAACATTAGTAGTGGGATATTTTGTTCCTGAAAATAATTCTGTTACATTGTAAAAGATCTTTAATTTCCCACAAACTATCTTCGCCATCTCCCATTCCTCTTCACCGGGTAGGCACTTGTACATAGATTCACGTTGTTTTAATCTGTGAAATACATCCTTATACATGATTGCAGTTTGAAGCATCAAAAACGTAGAATTCCATCTAGTTTTACAATCCAATGACAACCTTTTGGTGCACACAATTTGCAATTGCTTCACTCCTTCCTCAAATTTCTCTTCTCTTTTTTGTGTAGCCGTCCAAAATACAACACTATCCCTGATTTTCTCTATTTCTACAGAAATAATTTCTAAACCATCTTTTACAATCAAATTAAGTATATGCGCACAACAACGCATATGAAAGAGATCACCACACAATATAAGTGAACTTGAGGAAATCTTTTCCAATAGAATGCTCACGAGTGCATCATTTGTAGAACAATTATCAAGTGTAATGCATGAAAGCTTTCTATCTATGTTGAAATCCAGCAATGATTCCATTAGAACATTTGATAGTGCTTCTAAAGTATGTGGACATGGAACATAGGCAAATCTACAATACAAATATATAGAATTAAGCATCATATAGAATAAATATCAAAAAATAAAAACTTTAAATTTATGAAAAATAATTACCTCAAAATCTTATTTTGCAGTGTCCAAGAGTCGTCAATAAAGTGACAAGTAATGACCATATATCCCCGCTTTTTGTTACTCGATGTCCACATATCAGAGGTAGTTGCAACTCGACTTTTGTTGTTATGAATGAAATGCATTATTTTATCTTTTTCCTCTGCATATATCTTTAGTATATCACTGGCAATTGTATTCCGAGAGACAATTTTAAAAAGAGGCTGAAGACCTGTAGTATATTTTCCGAATCCCACATGTTGGACGATATTTAATGGGTATTCATGCATTACTTCCCTTGATCAAAATAGTAGTTGCTAATGATATTTTTTGACATATTTTGGTTTGCAACAAGAAGCTGTTGTCTAACATCCTTATTTTTCCTTTTAGGACAAGTAAGAAGATGATTGTGCAGATGTTTTGTCCCATTCTTTGATTTAGCCCCTAATTGTAACTTACAATAGTTACATACAACCTTTTCAACTCCATTCACATCTATAGTAACAAAATGATTCCATACTTCAGATGTGCGCTTCCTTTTTTATTGTAACTGTAGATGATCCGATAGTATTCGAACAAGTAGGTATGTCATCTATCGGTATTGTGTCTTCTATTTCTTCTGATGATCCCCAAATATTATTAGGTTGGTTCTCCATTTCGATCATGTGATTAATATGCATTAAAAAATACATATAATTATATATAGCGGAGCTTTGGAAACGTAGGAAAACATTTGTAATGTATTCTAAGCATTAATATGATCCACAAATTTTCAAAAAGAACCAAATCACATAGAAAACAAACAAACTTCAACTTAGGATCATGGACTCATGAAGTCATTCTACAAAATAATCTCAAATAAACGTGCACGTCCTACAATTCTAAAAATTAAACATGTCAATATTTTTCAGCACAAAAATCCCTCGAGGTTCTGTATATGCATATGAAATCAACATAAGATAAGACAAAAAGGACCATGCATCATATAATTCCAGAATTCGTGCTTATCACAGTAATTGAATATAATTAATACAATTCTATTCAAAACTCGAGAAGGATATGAATTCAAAATAAAAAATATAATATCTGAAACTTTACACCATCACATAGTCAACATTAAGTTTTAAGCCATCTACATAATCTTCAGTTAACAAAAAAAATCAAGAATATGAAGTCACGGTTTATTATTAGTACCTTTCAAAAATCTGTAGATGTTGAAGCTTGAAACCGCAAAGCTTGGAACTGCAAATGCACAAGGAATGCCTGTAAATGCATCATGATAACATCCTAACGACAATCCAACTGGGCGTGTTATTGTCGATAGCAGATCCAAAATTCCAAATGCTCGTTTGGAATTTTTTTTGGAATGCAAAGTTTTGTGTTGAGAGAACGAGACCCGCTCTCTTCAAATTTATAATGCAAAGACATCTTAACGGAATTCCCCTTTATTTAGTTGAACACATGATTGGATTTGGCATGATTGTCATCCATATGTAGCATAAAATTAATGTATTCTTTAAATTCTAACGTGATTAATGGCCTAATGTGGCAATACGATTTATATATAAAAGCTAATAAATAAGAATATTCATGTGTGAGTCAGCGAATCTATGATGATTAATTTGAAAGATGGGAACCGTGGGATTAGGAAAGAGGTACAGTAAATTAAAAATCAAAGAATGGCATTGGTAATTAACGATGGATAAAATTGAGTGCTTATATTGCATATTTTTTTTAAAAATATTTGTATTTTAATTTTGTTGAAACAGATAAATAGGCACACGTATATAATCATTTATTTATATATTTAGCTAACGGGTTCAAGGCGGATTCAGGTTCGGATACCCATCGAGAAATCCCAAACCCGAACCCTAACCCGCATGGGTAATGGTTTTTAAACCTGGACCCATTTAAAATTAAATGGGATGGGTTTTGGGTACCTAAATGGAGCGGATTCGGGTCGGATACCCAATGGGTACTTCCAAATTGACATCCCTAGTGTCAGCAAACCCTAGCCAGTATGCGAACAAGTTCACATGTTATCATTTGATATTTACCTATGTGTCAGGGTGTGATGAATGATGAAACGTAGTTTCATATCATTAATTAGCGGTTATTAACCCCCTTTCTTAAACTTATGTCAATAAAAACCAGATAAATATGTGCTTATATCCAAGTCATAGAATAAATTAAAAATACAAAAAATATAACAAAAATAAAAATCGTAGTGTTTTTAAGTCTTTACAAATGCTCACAAAAATATTTCTCCCTTCATTTGACCTCACTTCCGATTTTGGTCACATGAAACTTGTAGATCTCACAACTTTCATGTTTTGAGTTTTTCCAAATTCGGCCTCCTCCTTCATATCTCACATTCTTTGTCTAAATAACGTGATTGGGCCACATGACGCTTTCTAGTTGTGCCATGTGGCCCGCTGCTTCACGTGCCACGCACCATCATTTGACCATCGTCCGATTCCCTCTTGGATCTCGTATCTCTACCGTTCATCTCCACTTAATTCCAAGCCCTTAGATCAAAGCCTCCAACACCATCACAGCCGTCCGCTAGCGCCTAGCCCCCCAACTCGCCACGTGTCTCCATCACAAGCCGCCTGATTACTCCAAAACGAACCATCTCCACTGTTCGTTCTTACTTCACATCTTTGACCTTCGATCATTACCCTAAAATCCTCATGTCGTCCACTTACGCCCTCCTTTGCACACAATACGTGGCGCTTCCTGCGCCCCCGATCATGCCGTCCTCGATCAAATCCAAACCGCTTACACACGATCACCTCTCAGCCGTTGGATCACGAGATCCAACGGCCAAGAAGCCGTCGTCTACCTCCAAACCCCCTCTCGCACACGTCGCCCACCTTACGCGACCTCTTCCCCCTTTTCATTTCCCCCTCCTCTTCCGCTATCTTCTCCACCCGCCAACCACTTTACGACATAGCCACATCTTCCCTCATCCTCGCGAGCCTCGTGGGTCGTCATATAACCACCCCTCTCCCTGCATATCTACCACTCAACTCACGATGTCAACCACCTGGAATCAATAACCCCCCTTTAAATACGTCATCGTTACCGCTCACACACTTTGTCCACCTTTACGAGGGGCGAGGCCCAACCCTATTCCATCTCCCCGTGACAGGGGGAGGTTCGATTAAGACCAAAAAAATTATATATTATATTCACTGTTTACTAGTATTTTTGTCTTTAAAAATACCAAAAAAATTAGGAAAAATCTAGAAAAATCACAAAGACATTAGAAAAATATAAAAACCACAAAAAACATTCCATTTAATGTATTTTGAGCATTTCCCCCTATTTTTATCCCTCTCTTTTATCTAGTGTACATATATATATATATATATTCCTTATGTACATTATATCTTTACAAAATATAAAAGGAAAATACAAAATAAGTAAATTAAAAACCAAAATATAAAAATATAAAATAAAAAATTAAATAAAAAATATAAAATTCAAAACCCACAAAAATAGCACTTGTAGGCATTTAACCACTTTCACATTTCTGAGCCTTATTGCCTTATTCTACCTGTTTGCTCCCTGTTTTCGACGCTCTACATACTTGCACTATACACATATTTTGTAGAGTTATAATAAATTTTAACTCCACACTTTGATCTCCATTGCTTGATATTATTCGTGGGTTAATTGTTGATTTAATCGGGATTTACCGAGGGTCGCCGCAACGACTTTGCCTCCGCCTTGTGTGAGACATTTAAACCCTCGTATCTCGCAGTTAATCAATGACCTAAAGGAAGTGTGTTATTGATCTTCTTTCAGAGACATGTATGACATATTGCAGACCTACCACTACTTTGCTTAACCCAAGCATGTAGTTCTATGATAATGATACCGAGGAGGTCGACAAGATTATGTACATAGAGCTTGTTGGCAAGCTACTACATGTAACTATTACCAAGCCTGACATTTCACTTGCTTTGAGTAAAGTAAGCCAATTTATCGAACAACCCGAACAAGCACATATGTATGCAGTCCATACGATTATGAGATACTTGAAGACTGTTAGCAATGTGAGCCCCGGGCGAACCATTCCTACAATAAATGTTATTGTAATAAATAAATTATCAATAAAAGTTATTGATTATTTTCACTCCCTTTCCGATATTGAATGAATGAATGCACTATAAGGTCCCTCTGTACAATAAGGGTTATGTACCATGGCCAACTTGATGATCATATAGCTGTTGATTCATTGAATGAATCATAGAGGCTGATGCTTGGATGAATATCTAAGGAGTTAGATAGAGGAAACATCAAGCATCATCAAATGATTGTTAAGTGATGATCTCCAGCCTGAGTAGGAGATGGCAATCCTTTCTCAAATGGCTGATATCTGACTGACCTCTTGATGCATGTCCTCTGCATGGGAATAGTGATTCGGAGGTGTCAGATTAGTTGAGTCAATGGGTTGACTTAACGAGATCGAGATAACCAAAGACCTATGTTGAATGCTGTCACAGCATAGGATGCATCCTCTGACCAGAGACAGATGTGTTGCTATATATCTGAGTATGTACATTTCGCAGACCAATAGGTTGATGACCTAACCAAGGTCTATACACCGGCGAGATGGTGTGCATGTAAGGGCATATAAGTAATACGATCTCTCAAAGGGATCATACAGGTTCACTTATGAACTAGGAGACATGAGCTCACTCATGAGGTATTGGGACTGATCAAATTCCATGCATGGTCGTCATGCTTTGGAAGCATGACATGAATTTGAAGGTAGGATATATGCTTTGGGAAAGCATATGATCTATACCAATTCCCAGTGACCAAGATTGAGAAACTTAATGATCAAACCCTAAAGATGACAGTATAAAAGTGATCTTTATCCTCAGAATGATCATAGGTCTTCCAGTATGCCGGATATACATGTATTGGGAATACCTGAGGGTGATGTGATCATAAATGATTGTATAACCACGCCGCTTCCATTCCGAGGGAGTGATGAAACATGTTTGGATTTTAGTGACTCCTCTCATTAGAGAAGTGACATAATCTTAGTCCATGAACTGGACATTGATCTGAATGAGATTCAGATGCAATGAGAAGATTAGGTCTACGGTCTTGATTTGATCAAGCATCTGTGGGAGGTCCATGGGATCTGGATTTGAGATATGATCTCAACATCCAAGTCACTATACGTGGAACAATACAATCGCCTTGTCCTTATCTCCAAGTATCTGCGGAGAAATCGCATTATTCTTGAAGGGTTCAAGAATAATTCCATAGATCTAAGTAATGAAGAAATAATGATTAAATGTGATTTAATCATCTTGATGTGTGTAGAAAATATCCAATTTAATTAAAAGTGATTTAATTATTATGGATAAGAATAATGTGGATAGAGATATCCAATTATTCATAATATATTATAAATGTGATTTATAATGTATTAGAGAGAGCTAATTATAATTTATATTTGTTGATTAATTATTATGTGTATTGGATACACATTGTGTAATCAATTGATAATGTAAATTATATGTTGTTTTGGGTTGTGAATGTGATTCACAATTTTTCAATGGTAAGATTGCAATATTCTCAAAATTAATTGTGAATTATTTTTTTTGAAGAATATATCACAACAAAATTGTTGGAAATAAATAATGAGAGATTTCCATGGAGATACGCAATCTCATGAAATCTCATGAGATTGCCTCCATGAGGAATCAAGTGGGCGACACCCAATTCCTAATTGGAATGGGTGGTCGTCCACCTTGAATGTATAAGGAGATGTGATCTCCATGTATATTCTCTCCTTATTTAGATGATGTAATTTAGGATTGATTTATATTTGATTTTGTCAATATATTTGATCTAAACTAAATCATAATTTGTTGGCTTTTTACCAACAACAATCTTGGCCATTGGATGGAATATGAATCAATCTCATCCATTGATTTTTATATGTCCCATGGATTGAGATCCATGAATCCTAAAACCCTATAAATAGAGAGGCATACCATGCTCTCTAGGGCTATGCAATATTGGAGCAAACTCTCTCTCTCTCTCTCTCTCTCTCTCTCTCTTCTCATACGCCATCCCTCTCTCCCTCTTCTTGGCGGTCATCTACCAAACCCTAGAGGAGAGGTTCGTCGACGCCATCGCCACCGTGCCGCCGCTTCGACGTTCTTCAGTTCTCCGTCTTCTTGGAGTGCTATGCTCACGAAGAAGACATTCGATATCCTACGACGAGATCGGGAGCTAACCGTGCTTGGATCAACTTGTTGGATTGCGAGGATCACGCGGTTCATCCCCGTGCTCGCAAGCAATCTCTCCGACGATCGGACTTGAGACAGAAGATCTCTTTTCGTAGAGACTCGATCAACCACGCTCCAAGAGGTATTCCTTTATACTTGTTGTGGTTATAGATGAAATGATCCGAGAATCGTTCTTGGATCATGTGGTTTCATCGCATGAAAATTTTTTAAATTTCGCTGCACAGAACAACTAATGCGACTAGTCGTTCTGCGTCGTATCCGATACGATGATCACGCTTTCGTGATGCGCTTGAGGATAATACCATATCCTTCAAAGACTTCACCTGGTACTGGCCTTCTTTTCAGCAGAGGCACATCTCTCTCTATTACAACATGCGCAGATGCAGATTGTGCTGGGTATCTAAAGGATAGAAAAACTACATTTGGCTTTGCTGTGTTCGTTGGGAATTTTCTTGTTTCAGGGAAGAGTAAGAAGCAGATCGTGGTTGCCAGATCGAATGCTGAATCGGAATACAGGGCCATGGCACATGCTAGTACATATATATGATGTGGGTCAGATTCGTTCTTACTGACCTGACCATAGAAGTGCCTCTTCCCATGCACCTCCAATGTGATAATCAAGCTGCTCTCTTCATTTCAAACAAGCCAGCATTTCATGAGAGGACAAAGCACATAGAGGTTGATTGTCACTACACTCGTGACATGATACAGAAGGGTATTATAACTACTATCCATGTTAGCTCAGGACACCAGGCAACAAATGTATTTACAAAGGCCTTAGCGAGAGGACCTTATCGTAGATGTTATTTCAAGCTGAGTCTTGTTGATATCTACGCTCCTGCTTGAGGGGGAGTGTTGAGATATTAAATATCTCTAGTATTACTTTCATATTTTTTATTTCTATGTTCTTCTTTCTGTATTTACACAATAGATTCTTCTCCTATATAAGAGAACCTTTGGGCCTCTAATCTCAATGTTTTCCCTTTAACAATGCTCTCTTTGAAATTTTGTTGGGGCCTAAACTGGAAGATGTCCATGGTCTTTTGCTACAGCTTTGTTGTCTCCTCTGAGGAGGAGGTGTGATATGTTATATACCATGTTTTCTTAATTTTTACAAAGACGAAATTCAGAAACTTTTAAAAGGAGGGAGGCAGAGAGGAGGGAGAGGGGTCCCCACATGCCTCTCTTAGAAATACTTTGATTGGAATAAATCATGATTTAGTTTAACTTATTAACTGTCAAATTAACATAAGGGTAGTACAAGTGATAAATTGGCAAGAAGGAAGGAGCACAATTGATATTCCAAAAGAAGAAGGGTATAATCGAAATTGCACACGTTAAGAGGGGGCACATGTGATAAAATCTCAAATAATAATATCATAGTATTGTAATTCATTCTCACTCTTTGTGAGCATTGAATTATGATACAGTTCACGAGGTGCATAATTGGTCTATTATTTTTATAGTAGCTACCCCAAATCTGAAAACGGGTAGCCACCTTCAAGGTTAAGGAAATAATAGTTGTTTATAGATTTGTTAATGATCCCCATGAAATCACATTTTTTGAGAAAGAAAATCATATAGGAAAATAATTATCTTAAAAAAAGTGTTCAAGTGGATGGTTGATATAACCATAACCGGTTAGGTCGAGAAATTTGGTGGATACAATTTAAAGCATTGAAAACAAAGCACAAAATTGATTTTGATGCTTTAAACTGATATTCTCATATGGTTATAGAGAACCCCACTCTCAAAAGTCTAAAGGTTCAATTTGCATGGGACGATCGTTTACTTATATGTCATGGTTATATTTTATTGGTTATGTCCAAAATTTTGTTTAATCTCAAACTTTGAATGAGACAGGAAGATCTTGGTATTGAAAACGTTCTATTGTGTAAAATTTTCTATTGTCGAGGGAAAAACTATTTCTGAATAGACATAAATTTTTATTCTTGCTATTTGGTATGGCAAATGCTGAGAAGAAGCTTAAAGAGAAGTTTCAAGTCACTTAAATTGTAGAAGAAATTATTTAGTTGCGGAAAGACTTATGTATAATTCTGAAACACATGAATGGAAAAAAACTCTATAGATGCTTAATGATTGGTATTTCAATTATGGAGGAACATTTGAAACAAAAACAAAGGACTCCTATTGATGATCGGACTAAGGTCAATTTCATGACCTTGAAGGGAAAATATAAAGCAAAATTACTGTAACAATATAGATAAAATCATTACCAATGACAATATCCGAATTATAGGCAATGTAACCAAGTTGGGAAACTAGGGCATTTCTTTTGTTAAAATGACTTTATGTGTTTTAAATGGTGCATTTAAAATTAAATCCAAACAATTATAAATTATAATTCGACTACACAATATATTAAATTATGTAGAAAGTAAGTTGGTTTCTATGCACAAGAATCAATCACGATGCACAAATTTGCTAAAGTGAGAAAAAAACAAGTTCTTGTCTGTTAGAGTAGTTTGAGGAATACAATTGTCAAAACAAAGAATATGACGCATTAGATTTGTGGACTTATTTGAGAAAGCCAGAAGGTTGAACTCAAGTAGATAAACTTAAAAGAGATACTTTGGTGTGTAAGGATACGCAACTCAGGTGCATCATAGATTTTAGTGAGGTATGTTTTGACCTTTTTTGAGGTATCTTATGTTTTTCTACGTATTTTGTAATTTATATTTTTACATTTGTTTTTAATTTATATTTTTATATTTTTTATATTTTGAGTTTTTAATTATTTTTTGAAAATAATTTTATATATTTTATTAAGGATTCAAGGGTTTTTATTAATATAGTGATAAATAGGTGGGAAAATAAGGAGAAAATATTCTGGTTTTAAATTGAAAGGTATTTTTGGAAGCTTTTTAGATTTTCAATATACTTTTATAAAATAAAAACAGGGGAAATAAGAACACACATTTAGAAAATATAAAATTAGGAATAAATAGGAAATGCCACTAAAAATGCTAAAGGCTAATTTCATTTGTGAAGAATAATTTGAGACACAAAATATGCACTAGCTTTTATGGTTTTGGACATTGTATTTTTTTATAAAATAAAGAAGGTTTTCAATGTTTTGGATTTTTGAGGGAAAATACAAGGAATTTTACAATTCTTTTTGTAGGCTTATATATCTACATTAGAGCAGTACCCTTCTTAACTTATGCAATATACCCCTTCTTTTTTGTAATATCAATTATGCACCTCACTTCTTACAAAATTCAAGTTCTGCCCTTTTGTAAATGAGTTATACTCCTACTTTACCTCCACGGAAGGGCAAAATTGTAAATTCTGTAAGAAGTCAAGAGCATAACTGCTATTGCAGAAGTTAAGAAGGGTACAAGTGAACAAATCTTTTTTTTTTCAAATTTCCCAACTACATGCTTTGGAGACAATGCCCGACAACCCATCGTTATGTTTCAAAAATTTCATATCTACCCCTCTTCTTTACAAGGGAGAGGTAGATGGGATAGGCTTGTCCAGACGTCCCCATTATCCCCAACTATCCTTCAATTCAAACAACTCCACACTCCCCCCTCCCCTCTCTCTTCCACTCCCACAGATGCAGATGCTGTCCACAGCTTAGATCACAAGAATTAGGGTTTATCTTCTCACCTCCCCTGTTCTTCCTCCTTCCACCCTCAGATCTCGTTCCCCAGTCCCCGTTGGCCTCCTTCTGGGCTCCCGCTCGCCCTTCGGAGCTCGACGGAACCCTAATTTCTACTCAAAGGCGCGATCTTAAGCCTCCAGATGTCCCCTGGCGAGAGGGATCCGGGTGGGAAAGGTGGAAAGGATGATCCTGTTCCCGATTCCAGTCCTGTTATCACCTACAAGAGGCGAAGGCGTGAAGGCGGCTTGGTTTCCGGTACCCAAAGCGGGGGTTCTGGATCAGAGGTGTTGCTTCTCTCGTTTATTGTTTGCATATTTGTTAACCCGTTCTTGCTCTTGTAATCTTGTTCAGTTAGATCGGTTCCAAATTGCCGATATTCCCTTTTTTTGAAATAAAAAATAAAATTTCAATGGTTCGATATAAGGTGGCAGTTCCATTTACTTAATAATGGCAGTTTGGAAATTGGATACATGTGCTTATTAGCCGAGCCTATGAATTATAGAAGTCTTAAAATGCAGAATATAGATCTGATCTGTCTGTCTTAGTTTATGGAGGTGTACTATTTTTAATTACATTCGGGACTGTCCCTGCTCTGGTTATTTTTTTTGCACATGAAAAAGTACGGAATAGATGGGATGGATTAGTATGCTAAGACATGAAAAGAAATAGCTTTTTTTGCCTAATTATGCGGTTGACAGTTGGGTTTTTGTCTTTCAACTTGGCAACTGAGATGGAGGATGAAGTTCCCTTGTTTCTACTTGGCTTAACTGATAATATATTTATTGGCGCAATTAACAGATTGCTATTCATTGCAATGGGGCCATCGAATCTGATAAGATGAGGAGGATTTCGAATAACTGGAGAAGCATTTTGGAATCTTTGATACAAACAAAGGGTGTTGATAATGGTGGTGGGGAACTTTGCATACAAAGAGCATTGGCATGTGATCTATTCAGAAATTTCAACCAGCCAAACGTCAGTTCTGTTCAAACAGAGGTATTGGAATTCCTTTCTGTCAATTTCAAAATATCATGAACCCAAATATTTGTCTATTTTCTCCAGGAAAGCTCCAGGGGTCGTCGAAATGGGGAAAATAAAGTTAGCACGGGAAGTAATCCAACTAAACGCTCCATGAGGTCCTGCAAAAGACGTTTAGGTGGTGTGGGAGATCATACAGGTGTTGACACTGCAAAGTGTCAGGCTGCCCTTTGTGATATCTTGATTTCTGAGAAATTTGCTTTGCTATGTGATTTGCTATGTGAGAACTTTAAAAGCAATCGAGCCTCGAGCATTGTTGACTTGAGCCTCATTTTCTCAAAGATGAAAAGGGGGGTATATGAGCAGTCAACTGACTCTTTTGACCAAGACATCCAGTCTGTAAGTAATGCAAATTCACTGTTTTCTTTTTCTTCTTCTTTTTACTCTGACTGTTAGATTTATGGGTATGTTACTTGCATGTCTTTGGCACTTTTGTCATCAGCCTTATTCTCAATCTTGTTTTCCCATGGCAAACTCCTACAATTTCTTCCTGTCAAATTGTTGTTTGCTGATGCCTTGGATGCAATAATTAGTTATTTCACCCTTTTGCTTCTGACCTATGTGCAATTGCTCTTTTTTCCCCTAAAAAATATGTGCAATTACTTTTTAAAGCATTTTTTGAAACTTGGTTTCAGGCCATAGATGAGTTCTGTGAATATGTATTGTGTATGTGGGAGCGTAATTAGCTTTTTTCAATTTTGTCATCCTGCTAAGTTGTCTGTCATCAATTTTGTTATGACCTCTTCTAGTTGCCATTTCAAGTAATATTTCTGCAGTTCTATCAGTTATGTTAATCTTGTTAGCGATTAGCATGCATTAGATTCTCAGTTAATTTGAGTCCGGGGTCATCTTCGCTCCTATGTTTTCCTTTTCTTTGCTATTTCGTAAAGTCAAGTAAAGTCAATCGTGACTCGTCATTAGAAGTAAAACTTTGCACTTTTCAAAAGTCATGGTCTTAACATCTTACATAATATTTTCTTGGACATTAAAACATTTATGATTTTGGATGGAGTTATTTTACAGTTTTCAAGCCCTAGATTTGTCTCTGAAGTCATTTGTTGATATTTTAACTAGGTTTGGAAGAATTTTCTAAGAATTGGTCAAGAAATAGCACATCTTGCAAGCAGCCTTTTGGGCATTTCACGAGCATCCTACCAAAGGCAGGTATGTATGGTCTTCTTCTGTATTTCATTGGATCAAACTCAGTTCAAGCTGTTGGTGGCGCTTTACTTATCTAGCCCTACTGAAGAAAATTGTGTGGTCTTCTGAAAATGTCTATTTTATGGCTCTTCTATTTATTTTTTTGCAGGTAGGAAAAGCCCCAGATCGTGTCCCCGTTATTGGCGAACAGAATCGTAGCGTAAATGATATATTTGATTCCTTGCAGTTAGGTTCAGGTTGTGTGACGAACCAGCAGGTTGTTACCAATACATTCGATCTCTCCTGTATAGAGATGCTTTTTTACATTTATTTGTATTACACTTGCACATGATTGCATCTTACCGTGAAGGCATTTCACACTAGCAAGTATCTGCCGATGTTAAATTAAATACATACCCTATAGCTCAAAATTCATTTTTATGTTATATGTGGGGAAGTGAACCCTATATCTAAATTCATGCTTGATTAATATTCTGGGAAAATACAAAGATGCCCCTGAAATCTTTTAAATTTTGAAGCCTAACTTTTTCTCCCCTGAGGTTTTCAAAATATGAATGTTATTAATTTTTTGTTACTCCATTGGCTAAGTTCCAAGGTGGTCGTCTTTTTCAAGATAGTTTTCCAGTCTTCTTTCTGTACTACCACTTTCAGTCCCCGTCACTACATTCTTGATTCATCTGATTCACGCCTTCTATCATCATTCCATAGGTAGTCCTTGAACTTTTTTACATTCCATAGATAGTCCTTGAACTTTCCCCCTTCTCAATCCTATTTTCCTAATGCACTGTGCCTTACTTCACAACTCATTGTCAACTTCTGATTACCATGATCATTGGCACGTTATACCCCTTGAGCGCTGGTTCGTCTTCAACTGCATGGATTGCTTTGGATCTTATCAAATTGGGATATTTGTTCTTCATTTTTTAAAATTTGTTCCCATTCCCTGTGCAATCACATTTACAAATGCTCTTTGTATATTTGGCTACGATGTTGCTCTTTTCATTGCTTGCTTCACTTAAGACTCTGACTTACTTTTGATTTTGATCAAACAAGTGTGTTTCATAAGTTCTCCATGTAGTTGTATTTGGAATTGCTGGTTAACATGCTTGCGAGGAAGTTGCCTAGGAGTGACAATGATTGGCGGACGGAGATTAAATGAGATTTTTTGAGGGGAATGCGTGAAGGATGCGGGTTATGTGCTTGGCATGATACACTATGAAACAGAGTTTGGACACCAATGGAGAAGGCGTCTGTGCATGCAATGAGTCGTGGTGGTGGTAGTACGTGGGTGAAAGTGGTAATTGTGGAGAGTTGCTTTGGATCGGGGATGACGATGGCTGCAGTGGGGATGGAAGGTATAGGGAATGCAAACTAGTGCTGTTTACCATTAGAAATACTCGTGGGGATTAAATTGTTGAATTTCAACTTCAAGGGGGGAAGGGGGTAAAATTGCTTGTTGCCTCAATTTTGAGAGGATGCTATTTTTCTATATTCTCTTATATAAAGAATGCTTTCCTAATCATGCTTGTTCCCAAAACTAGTGACTTGCATTTTAGAGTTTTTGAGTTCTATTCGTGCTTTTCTAAAATGTGTATTTTGTTTTTTCTTCCACAGGTGAGTACCAAAGAAAGTGTTAGGGGTACAAACCACATTGACTCATATGCAACCACCATACTCCCTTCTCATGAATCCGATCCTTCCACCAAAACTGCACCATCTGATCCTCCTTGTCTTAAGGTTAGCACTTGTCGCCAGTGTGGTCTTGAGGCGGATGGGAAAAAGAGCCTCATCTGTGATGGATGCGAGGTAGTGCACCATGTCAATTGTTTAAAGCCTCCTGTACAAGAGATTCCTAAAAGAACATGGTATTGTGCTGCATGCTCATCAAGCCGGGGCGAATCTGATGCACTCACTTTGACATGTGATGAACAAGATCACCCACATATAGATTGTGTGGTATGTGAAAGGATTATGAGAGATTCAGGCGCTCATTCAAAGATGGGAGAGAAGTCTGACATGGTTCCAGTGCCAAGCAGCTCCAGGGAGTGTTCTGTTTCAACTATGGAAGTCGATGAATCACCGGAGCCATTGCGAACCGCTGTAATGCACCTGTGTAAGCAGTGTGGAACGTGTGAGGATGAAGACAAGAGATTCCTTGTATGCTCTCATAAACATTGCCTCTACAAGTACTACCATATTCGATGTCTAAAGACCACACAACTGGCTACAAAACACCAACCTCCTGACCGTTGGTATTGTCCGTCTTGTCTTTGTAGAGGATGCTTGGCAGACAAGGATGATGATTTGATTTGCCTCTGTGATGCTTGTGATGAGGGTTACCATATATACTGCATGAATCCTCCTCGGACTACGGTTCCCAAGGGTACATGGTATTGTTTTTCTTGCAGCATGGAAAAAGCGAAAAAAGGGATGAGAATGTACGAGCAATTGGTCCTGCAGAATCATGGGAAAAATGGTGTAAAACCTGATAAGCTACCCGAGGATGAGAGGCCTAGTGGTGAAGTAATTGCTGTAGTTGCTAATAAAAGGGACAGATAAGGGACTGTTGTGTGGGGTAACATTTTTTATGTGATTTTACACTGCTACCAAATTCCAGGTCCCTTTCCCTACGGAAAATTCATTTGATACCACATTTCTGCGTTGCCAGCAGCTTGGGTGCGTACTTGGTGCTCAGGTTGATAATCTTCGTTTTGGCAGACTTGACTTGGATACGGACAAAGCGCTGGTGGGTTGCTGAGCTAACATTCTCAGGTGCAAGTTCTTCCGTCTAAACTGGAAGGAAGAAACTGGCTCTTGTATCTTGTAACTCTAGAATTGTTGACATGTATCCCCACCACTTGGGTCTTCCATTAACATTTTTTTGTTTCAGACTGACAGGGATGCTTTATTTTTTTGGAGGGTTTGGTGGGGTGTGGCAGTGCTAACGAGTATTGCTGCCTTACATGGACTAAATCAGATTCTGTTGTATCTTGTAATATTGGAAATGTTGGGTATGTATTGCTATTGGTTGTCTAATACTTCGATGGAGTTGGAACGGATGCACAACAGCTGATTTTAATTTGCTATTAAAAAAATCTTCTAATGTGGCATGGTATGCTTCAAATAGGAACTTAGTTTTGTGAAATTAAAGCCGGTTGAATTGCCCTAACGCTCTTGCCTTAGCAGCAGACAGCACGTAGATTGAATGGTGTCTGAACTTCCAATGCATCTACTGACTGTTCTCAAGTCACCTGTTTTTTTGTTTGTGGACAGTGAATGGTGCAGCATATCTTTACTGGATTTTAATTTCGTCCGGTACTAATATTTGAGAAATTAAGTAGCATGGATTTTTGTTTGGTGGGATTTGATTCTGAGGCAAACGGCAATTTTTTGGAGATTGGGACATGTATGAGTTTTATCCATTTTTTGGAGATTAGTACAGTAGCTCTAATTTTTTGCTCAATATAATAGATACTTTATTATGCCCTGTAGATTTTTAAACGCAAAAAAATAGTAACCTTTCCCATGTATAATGTTCCCTTTGGATTTTTCGAGGATAAAACCCATACATGATCCCCTTTGTCTCTCTTTATGTGTAGATAATATATCTTTCAACATAAAAATCGTATTGAATAGTAGTAAATTTGATCTTAGATTAATCTATATAACTTTTTAAATAGATCAACTTATAATAGATATCTATCCTAATTATCTTATTGAATATCTATTTTTCATGATCAAACTATACAATAGATTGATTTTCCGTCCAACCTTATTACCACTTACATGGTTTCGAGGTCTAATTCTCGATCTCAAAAATTTCAATTTTAAAAAAATCAATTTATTATCAAGTTTCATAGATTTATCATTATCCTATTTGTCATGTAGGTTGTCAAATACACATTCTTGACGGATGCACATTTTTCGTCATATCTATATTAATATTTCTAATTTTTGATAATAAAAAGTATAAAACTATATTTTATATCTGTGATTTGATACAAATTTGGAACAAGTGTAATATATGTTGCAATTAATCAAAATTCAAAGGCTGGAATTTAAAAATAAATTGGAAATTATTAGAATATATACAATTTAAAAAAAGACAACAATATCATAAAAATCCCCACAATGTGAAACATATATGATGCCAATTTAGATAAGATCAATTGATTAGAAAATATAGTTTGAAATGGACTAATATTTAGGTGAAAATTATAGGCGATATAATTTATCCTTCGCAATACTATTGTTAAATAAGGAATATGATAGTCTTAATCGATAGACCTGTTTTTTAAAACCTTGTGCCTGAACACGGATGTTGCGGATTTCATTCCCAATATCAAGAAATTACCCTCGCAGTAATTAAAAAAAAGACGTAGGTCCGTGTCCCAAGAATTTGATTTGAATCCTCTAGCTAAACTTTTGGACTTTTACATGGAGTGGTAAATAAATCTGGGATGGATGGCACAAAATCAATTCTGGTTCCCCAGTTTCCTTTCTTGATTTTATCCCCTTTTAGAGAACTTCCACCGTAAATATACATAAAAAAGATTTATTTTTACATTTAAAAAATACAATCCCAAATATGCATTTCCCATTCTCTTGTTGCTATGGATACAGATACATGCATCCTTTTACTGACATAAATATAATTTTATGGATACGTATAATTTTTTCTATACGGATATGTATACGTATGATATCGTATCCACAAATCTTTTTGTGGATACTAAGAATAGGGATAAATGTACGGATATATGTTAGCTAGTACACAACTCCCACTGTGCAAACGGTCAAAGGATCAAAATTCCAAACTCTAATTTTGAAACTTTAACATGTACGACATTAGCTCTTCGTAAGCTAACCAACATTTTCCTAAGTAGAACGGTTACGAACATGCTTCAACTCTTCTTTTGCTCCCGCTCACGCTTAAACACAAGCACGGGTACAAGAATGGGCAAGAAGCTCCATTGCTCTTATACCAAAGGGAGCACACAATGTACAAGATGAGTTGTTGTGAAAAATGAACTACATTCCTTATATACAAGATTCCATGAAAATCGAGAAAAAACATTATTATTGCATTTATACTCTTAATTACATCAAGACACAATTCATTAATCAATATAATCACACTCCAATACTTACTGATACAACTTTGCCAAAGTCCAACATGCCTATCGAATGCTTGACCTAGAGCCAAAGGAAATCAGCAACATCTTAGCCTTCATGTGCCCTAGACATCAGGGTAACTTATTTCTTTTATTGGAGGTGAATATCACGGTAAGGGTAGCCTATTTCTTTTACCAGAATATATAAATATTCAAATGACATGCACCACCACATATTTTCCTGTATCAAGAGCTTTTTTTTATAAGCACCAAATTTGAGACTCTTTTAAAAGGGTAAGTGACTGCATTTAAGAGATAAACTAATTAGAGAATAAAAAAAACTGAAGAAGCTCGAAATCGAGCCAAACATGATCATATTTGAATGAATGAAATTTATTCGATAATAGTTTAAAAAATGTTCGATCATTTCTTTTGAAAATTGACTTCAAAGTTTGGTATGATAGCTTAATGGACATAACACAATGTGTGAAATATCGATATCGTATCGATCTTCCCGGAAATAGATATATTGGGGGATATGTCAACGATATCGATGGAAATATTGGAAATGACTCAAAAAGTCATTTTTGCAGTTTTTTCATAAATTAAGATCATCCAAGTTATTAAAACAACAAATAACCTACAAATACATATTTTTATCGCACATATCGGTACCCCGTTATCGCACATATCAGTCATATCGAACATATCATTGTTAATGTTGATTGTTGACTTATAGATATTGGAAATGGAGTTCATCCAAGTTCTTTAATACCAAATAACTTACAAATATGTACTTAGATCACACACATCAATAATCTATGACCCTTATATCACACATATCGGTCATATCGAACATATCGTTGTTAATGTTGATTGGTGATTAATAGACATTGGAATTAGAATCAAAGTAGGTAAGTTAACCACACTTAAAGCACATGTTTTGTTCATGGAAAGCAATGAATGACATTAAGGTGTGTCGTTTGATTCAAAAAATATAGATAGTATTTAACGAGACAATGTTTTTTTTCATATAAATAACTTTCAACGATGGACAAGGTTCTACCGTTCTAGTGAAATAAAGAATTAATTGCAGGCTTACAACAACTAAATTTATATATTCACAAAAATAAATGAAAATATAAATTAATGTGATATTACAAAATATATTACATGGTCATTAGGGGTATAGAACCAGGAGTTTCGTGGTGGATTCGTATGCCCCTTGTTGTCTCTCAGATCGCATCGCAGACTCAATGAACTCACAATTTTCCTCCCATGTCAAGTACGAGTACATGACTTTGTAATCCATCACATACTTTACGTACTGATGGTCATCAATGATGTGAGTATCCCAAGATGAGGATAACCACTAGTACTATATCATGTCTCATGAGGGGCACGACACGACTGCGAAGTACTGGTTTGAGATCCTAGAGAGATGATGACGGAGTAGGAGATGATGTATGCAGAGGAGGAGGCACAACCATGTAGAAGTCAGGGAAGATACCATAACTTTTATGACCAAAATAGCTGCTCTGGCTATGCTCGGGCTAGCTACCTTGATTCATCACTGTAGTTGTTGTATCCATACCCGCCTATACCCATATGAGGGAGGTGTATGCATCTGATGATGATGATGATGATGATGAGGAGGTCCTGGAGGAGGACCATGAAAGTATTCTGGAAAGATACCAAATGATCTCTCATCGTCTGATGATCCATATTCACATAGGGGACTTGGTGTTGCTTCACAAAATGGGATGTCAATGTCCATGCAGCTCAAGGAACCTACACATGATATCAAATCATCTATGTAGCTATTCGTAGGAGGATGGCCATGTTTGTATGCTTCGTAATCCATTGGTCCCAGACTTAGACTTAAGACAAAATGTCCATGTGCATTTCCATTTCGCTCCATATATGCATGCTCTGTGTGGAGCCCTTCCTCGAATCTTGTATCATGTGGTCCACGACCACCTTGGTTGACCCTGACTCCCTTAAATATGGTTTCTTATCACCAGATCCACCGCGACTGTCAACATAATCATCACCACCACCACCACCACTACTTTCATTATCATTCTTTGATTTGGATTTGGATTTCGAACATGTGGAGAGAATGTCATCAACAATTGCATCAAACTTCAATATTCCAAGAGGGTCCGTGATTCACTCAAATCTGGTGATGTAATCACCAACATCTGCTTCCATTTGATGCCTTATGTTCAGATTCATCCTATTTCCCTGCTGATCAAGAACTCGAGCACCATTATAATCCAACCAACTTTGGGGAATATCTTCATATGTATTATCATCGTGCATTCTGGAAATGTATGCAAGATCAATGGGGTATGTGAAGTCCTCTTTGTCATGTTCCTCCCTTGCATGTTTCATTTTTAGCCTCAAGTTGTAGTGCACACAGACAAAATCATGGAGCTTCTGTTCTCCCAACTTGTTTTGTCTCTTCGACTGAATCAAGTTGAATGCACTCTAGTTTCTTTCACAACCATCGGCAGATGCAATTTGTGACAAAACTGTTACTACCACCTTTCATAGGTTGGAGGCCCCAATCTAGTACAATAACCACCATTTTGCTATGGAAAATCTAAAAGAGATAAATTAATAATAGTAAATACTAGTAATATGTTGCAACACAATCAATGAACGTATTCGACCTTATCAGGAAGAGTATTGCCCCATCCAATGACCATGGTAATTCTACCGAAGAACTCAAAGCATCCCTAAAGTACTTCATCTGCACATTATTTGAAGTCATAAATTATCCACATAGAACTTCCAAATTCTAACGAATACTTTATTAGACTACTTGGAAACGTAAGTCCACTCTAGATTCCAAATTACCTCATTCATTCACATGATTTGTGTTTTCTTATCTTTGATGAGCTTCTCCACCGCAATTTAGATAGGTGCTAAACGGTCAGCATTTGTACTTAGATTGTACTTGTACCGATACTTGGGATTGAAGTAAAAAGCTAGACACAGGATACAAGCATGCATAATTCTTAGAATTTAATCCATCAATAGTGCTATCAAAAGTTAAATAATAGATTCATTTATTACTGTAGGAATGGAAGAATGAATTGCATTATGGAGAGGCCATAGGGTTCTCTTATATAAGAGAGAAACATTTTGGAAAAATTACAAGATGAATACAAAAGAAATAGATAATATGAAAATAATAAGAAAAGATAAATAATATCTCAACACTTTCCCTCAAGTTGGAGCATAGGTATCGATCAAGCTCAGCTTGGAATAACATCTCTGATATGGCCTTTTGGATAGATCCTTAGTAAGAACATATGCTTTCTAGTCTCCAGAGCTGACAAACATAGTGGCGATAAGACCCTTCTGTATCATGTCATAAATGTAGTGACAATACACCTCTATGTTCTTGGACCTATCATGGAAGGTTGGGTTGTTTGTAATGAAAAGAGAATCCTGGTTATCACATTGGAGGTGCATGGGAAGAGGCGCCTCTATAGTCAAGTCAGTAAGAACAAATCTGACCCACATCATCTTTGTGCTATCCTACACCATGGCCATGTAGTCTGACTCAGCACTTAATCTGGCAACCACGGTTTGCTTCTTGCTCTTCCATGAAATAAGTGAATTCCATGTGAACATAACGAAGACCAAAATAGACTTCTTATCCTTTGGACACCCAACATAATATGCATCTTCACATATTGTAACTGAAAAAGATGTACCTCTTCGAAAAAGTAGTCCCATATCAGTATGTCTTCAGATGCCTCAGAATCATATGGACTGCATCCATATGTGCTTCTCTGTGTTGCTCTATAAACTGACTCACTTTTCTTATGACAAAGGATATGTCGTGCCTCGTAATAATCACATAAAGGAACTTGCCAACAAGCTCCATGTGCCTCCTCTTGTCGATCTCCTTTGTTTCATCATTATAGAGCTTTATGCTCAGATCCATAGGAGTAGTGGAAGGTCTGCAATTTGTCATGCCAATCATTGAAAGAAGATCTATAATGTACTTCCTTTGGATCATCACAAGACCACGGTGTTTCATGATAAACTAAAATCCAAGAAAGTAATGTAAATGACCAAGATCCTTGGTCACAAAATGCTGACCTAGGAAGTCCTTGGCAACCTGAATGTCTTGCTCATCATCCCCAGTAACAATAATGTCATCCACGTAAACAAGAATGACAACAATACCTTTCTGGGTCCTATGCACAAAAAAAGAGTGACCGAAAGTTGGTCGCACAAACCCCTGTTGCTCTATCAAGTTCGAGAGATTCTCGAACCATGCTATTGGACTCTGCTTAAGGCCATAGATAGCCTTCTGTATCATGCAAACCTTCTGACACTTCCACTCAGCAGCAAACCCAGGTGGCTATGCATGTAGACCTCCTCTTGTAGATTACCATAGAGGAAGGAATTCTTCACATCAAGCTAGTAAAGGGGTCAATCTCGTGTCGCAACAATAGAAAGAAGAATACACAGAGTAGAATGCCTGACAATTAGGGAGAAAGTATCTTAATAGTCCACCCATATGTCTAGGTGAACCCACATGCTACAAGTCTCTCCATACTTCCATCTTCTACACAGTGTTTCATAGTGAACACCCACTTGGATCCCACAAGGGATGCCCCAACTGGAGCTGAAACAAGATTCCAAGTACCACATGACTGTAGCACGACCATCTCCTCCTCCATGGTTAACCACCATTGACTATCCTGAAGACCATCCTGATATGTTTGTGGTATCTCCACGACTGGTAGTGCTAAGGTAAATCTCATGAAATCCTCTGACGGACTACTCAAGGAAACCTGAGATGCAAGAAGATAAGTAACACACATACGTCTATGCTTTCGTAGAGCAATCAACACATCAATATCATCTACCAAATCCTAAACTTGTAAGTTCCCCTCTTGAGAGGGCATGTGCTCATCCCGAATGGAATCCTGCTGTATAGAAAACTCAGTACTGCCATAAGTAGAAACAATGTTTTCATTACATACCTAAGGCATGATGGACGATGGGAAAGATCTGTGAGCAGGGGGGACAGAGCGAGACCTGCAAGTAAACACACATGGCAGAAACTGAGTCACAGTAGGAGGTGGATCCACATAAGCATGTGTGGAAGCAATAATAGGTGTAGGTGGTGGTGGAGCAGGAGTAGAGGGAGGTGGTGGTATGACAGTAGGAGGTGGATGCATGTAGATCTCAGCATCAGATTCAGATGGAGCTAGTCTGCCACATGTAGGAGAAAAATACATGATAGACTCAAAGAAAGTAGCATTGACACTGACAAAAGTATTTCCTCTTGAGTGGATCAAAGCAACGGTACCAATTCTGGGTATGAGAATAGCTAACAAAAATATACTTACAGCTCTGGGAGAGAGCTTGTCATGACATGGAGAGAAATCATGAACAAATGCAATGGAACCGAACACACAATGTGTAAGGAAGAAAAGATCCTTCTTGGGAAACACAATCAAGAAAGAAATATTCTTTCCTAACACATACGATGGCATGCAATTCGAAAGATAGCATGCAGTGATGACTGCATCACCTCAGTAAGCATGACGAGCACAACTCTATATCAACAAGGTTCTGGTCATATCAAGTACATGACGGTGTTTGCGCTTGGTAATACCGTTCTGTTAGGATGTATGAGCACATAAGGTCTGGTGAACAATGCCAAGAGATCTAAGAAAGTTAGAAAGTTGTAAGGTGCGGAACTCTAAGGCATATCAGAATGAAGATATTTGGCATTGATAAACAAAATATTCTTTATATCATCCATAAAAGATTTTATAACAGATTCAGTCTCAGGCTTATTCTTCAATAAAAAGACACAGGAAAGTCTAGAGAAATCATCGACAATGACCAGATAAAAATAGTGTCCTTGGTGATCAGAGACATGACTCGAACCCTAAATATCTAAATGAAGGAGCTTAAATAACTGAGAACTTCTCCGACTCTGATGGCATGGAAAGGAGAAACGATGATGCTTCCCAAGATGGCATGCCTTACACTAGAAGGAGGATCTCGCCAAAATTTGCGGGAGAACATGACACATCTTCTGTAGAGGAAGGTGGCCGAAACGAAGGTGCCACAAATATGCTGAGACTGGTCTAGTGGGTAAACTAGAAACCCCAGCATGAGGAGGTTGGACCAGTCTATAGAGCCCCCGGTGCTCACGACCAGCCAATCACCGTGCCTGCGAGCATGTCCTGAAACATGAAGGGTCAAAAATAGCACGACAATGCATATCCTTAGTAAGAGCCCCCGGTGCTCACGGCCAACCAATCACCATGCCTGCGAGCATGTCCTGAAACATGAAGGGTCAAAAATAGCACGACAATACATATCCTTAGTAATCTTAGTCATGGAAAGTATATTAATGAAAGTCAGGATCATATAAAGCATTTTGAAGATCTCCATTGGCAATGACAATCCATATTCCAGGAGGTATGGTCCTGTAGGACCTTAGTTGTGCTCTATCTTTATACATATGGTGGGAAGCACCAGAGTTCATAATCCACTCTATCATATCTGCACCACTACTACTAGTAAAAGTGTAAGTGATACCTAAGGAGCTCAAAGAGGCTCTGGATGCAGTTGCGGTATCTATAGTGGTGGTACCTACAATATGAGTCATGATTTCTTGAATACGAGAGACAATATCATCCATGCAAGGATAAACATGGGAAGCTAGATTCTCTAAAGACTCAATCTGTCTACAACACGACCAAAAGAATGATATCAATGACTCTCGTAGCATGTATCCTATGCATGTCTTGGTCATCAATAGTAGGTGCAAAGTCCACGCTGGCGTCCAACGCCTCTGCCACGAGGGGTGCATCATCTAGACTAGGCTGACCCTCCTCGGCCAGGAGAATCAACCATCATTGAAGAGGGTGGAAGACTAGTTGTAGAAGGCATGATAATCTAGTTGAGACGACTATAGGCCTCCTCCATGGGAGGTATGGTAGCTCCGATGAGAAGTTGTGTATGCATTGCATCATACTCTGTATCAAGGCTGGCCATGAAAATTCCAACCATCATGGAGTTCCTATATCTTCTGCTGCTCCAAAAATGTCGTAATAAGCATATAGATTTGGAGCTTATCAAACATGCCACATAGTGAAGAATAGTACACGTGTAGAGGACGACCATTCTGCTTGGCCTTGTAGATATCGAACTGTAGCTAAAAAATCTTGGCCTCATTCTTCTCTTAAGCATAGATGGATGCCAAAGTGTACCACATAGCCTTGGCGGTGGGAGGATTTAGAATATCATTGTCTCTCTCTCTCTATGGAGAGGTCCCACATAGCCAAACACACGTATATGTGTCATATTGCTTCCAAGAAACATTGGCCCTAGTCTTATCCATTGTCTCTGGATCTGTCAGGATGTGCTCTTTTTGTTGCATTGCATGAGAGTGAGAAACTGCATGGACTGCAACTCATAATTGGTCCCATCCATCTTTGTGATGGGAGCCGGGATCTTGAATGCACTAGATGAAGAAAATATATCACCCTTATTGTATTGCATGATTAAAAACAATTAGAATCGGAACCTTATTGGGGAGCATACCAATATGAACGAGTCTATACGATTATACAGAGGATTGATTGTACGTGTAGACTTATACAATCATCCACATCAAACTTCGCTGCGAGCCAGGGCCATAAAACACAATTTATAGGTCTGAAATCACTTTTTTCGATCAGAACCAGTCTATTTTTTACTACACTTCGAACCGTAGAGGTGCGTGGAGGCATAAGGAGGGCGAATGGCAGCCTGGGACCCACATGTGGACTGTTGGGTCTGGTGATGGTGAATGGAGAGGGGTGGCGACGACCCGGAGGTCAGTGGTCGGTGGTCGAAGAGGGGGAGGCAACTGGGGTGTGTAGGGGCGGTGGTCGGAGGTGTGAGTGGGTAGGATTAGGTCTTGGGTGGTATATGGGTACTTCGATCTAAGATCGTCGCTCCGATGTCATGTAGGAATGGAAGAATGAATTGCATTATCGAGAGGCCCAATGGTTCTCTTCTATAGAAGAGAAACATGTTGGGCAAATTACACGATGAATATAAAATAAATAGATAATATGAAAACAATAAGAAAGATAACTAATATCTTAACAATTACATATATATCAGCCTTGTAAAGAGGATGTGAAAGCATCTTAGTCCAACATTTGTCAATGATTCCCAACCGGGCTTTGTATCCTTTCTCCCCAACCACTTCTCAAACCTTCACTCTCATGTAGCGCATTGCCTCGTATATCACTCTCATGATCGCCTTTTTGTCACCATCCACGATCTGCAATGCAGACACAACTGAATCCATAATCTTCGTGACTCATGTCATGTTATCCCAAAAGTGAATATCATTTATCAATGTCTCCACTCTCCTCCCTCATTCTATTTGAGCTTCGGGTATCTCGAACATTCCCCTTGGCAACACATGGTTTTCAAACTCTCTTGTGTTGTTTAAGGCTCTGCAATGCTAGAAACATGGTTGCAAAACATGTGATACCAAGCCTCATCAGTTTACCATCGCACATCCGCCTCATCTAAACCTGCACTTTGGAATGATTGTAAATGAAGGCGGTGATCGTCCATGCTTGCTCCATCACCTTTGAGACAACCTTCCTCTTGTTTAATTCCTTCAATCTCAAATCGATGCAATGTACAACACACATCGTCCAAAAAATGTCGTTGCTGCTAGAATTCATTATTGTTTCACCTGCTTTCTTGAAGTTGTTGCCATTGTCCATGACAATATGGACAATGTTCTTCTTCCCAACAGCCTTGATGATGCCCTTCATCAACTTCAACATGTAATTATGGCCTTTCACATCATCTAATGCATCAACAAACTTCAAAAAAAATTTCTTCCCATCGTAGTAAATGAAGAAATTGATGATCTACTTCCTCGTGTCTCCCGTCTGTCTACCCATTGCACATAAGTGTCACCCCGTACTATGTACATCTCCTCCTCAGCTTAGGGATGTACTCATTCATCTCCTCCTTATCCATCTGATGATACTTGTTCATTATCTCCTTGGATGTGGGAGCCTTCACTCTCGTTCCTGCAACAACGATCTCATCGATGGCATGCTGCAAAAAAGGTCCACTAGCAACATTTGATGGAATGCTCTCCCTAAAAAAGAGCTTGTTGATGGCCTTTCCCGCTTTTTCCCTGGCATTTGTGATCATGCCCTTCACGATCCTCTGCCTCGGATCCTTTCTTGGCTTGTATTGCATGGAATTGCTCCTTGTCAAGAAGGGTTCAACTGTCTTTCCCTTGCATTTTTTGGTGGGTGGTGGTTGTTAGCAATGTAAGCTTAAGACGAACCATTTCTAAAATAAATGTTATTGTAATCTTTGATATATCAATAATAGTTATTAATTTATTTTCACTCCCTATCTGAGATTAAATGAATAAATGTGCTATAAGGTTCTTTAGTATAATTAGGGTTATGTACCCTGGCCATCTTAATGATCATGCATTTGTTGATTCGATGGTTGAATTATAGAGGTTGGTGCTTGGATAAATATCTAAGGAGTTAAAATGAGGACTCATCAAGCACAATTAAGTGATTATTAAGAGATGATTTTCAACCTGGAAGGAGATGACAATCCTTCTCTAAAGGCTAATATCTGACCAATATCTTGATGCATGTCCTCTGCATAGGAATAGAGATTCAGAGGTGTTAGATAAGTTTGGTCAAAGAGTCGACTTAACGAAAATGAGATAACCAATACCTATGTTGTACAATGTCACAATGTAGGTACTCATCCTTTGAGTGGAGATAGATGTATTGCTATATGTCTGAATATGTACATTTGACACACCGATAGGTGAAGAATCCAAGTTTACCCTACGCTAATTCGGTGAAACTAACATTTAATTTTCATTATAGGTAGGTACTTAGGATTAATCAAAAAGCCCACTGATTAATATTTTAATTAATGCGAGAAATCATATTTTTTACTTGGCCAAGCCCAAGGTCAAATTCATGGAGGCCATTGTCTCCTTAGGTCAATTAATAGTCGATCTAGTAATTAGATTTTCAAAGAGGCATTTTTTTGTGTTTTTACCTTTTTCGGTTTTTTATGTTTTTAATTTAAATAATTGTAATTAATTAATCAAGGAATATGATGCATGGATTTTCAAAATAATTCTAATGCAAGAAGATAATGCTATGATGTATGGGATAAGAAATAAATAAAGCTATGATGTGATCCAAATATGTCTACAAGAGTGGGCAACCAATCAAACAACATGCGATTAATTAAGCATGAACCCCAATGATCACAATAAATAATTATTCAATTAAGCATTAATTAATTTCCCAAAATAAATCATCACAAATCACAAATTATTGATCAAGAGAGAGTTAACATCAAAGAATAAATGTGTTCAATATCAGAAAATTACCTCAATTTAATTAATGTTGAGTAATGTGTCGGATCATATGATTGAGGGTTCTAGATGGTAGAGAATAAATCGAGGTTCAAAATGAACAATTAAAGTTCAGTGACTAAAATACAATTAAAATATATAGATTCTGAAAAATATACCTTTCTAATGGACTATTTTGTAAATATTGGCAATTGTTGGGTCTTCTTGCAATTTTCCCACAAGGAGGGCACACGCGTATTTCCTGGAACTTTGGAGGGATCTGTTGAATTTACTTATTTCGCACATGCCATGCACGTAGCCTTGCTGACGGGTCCTGATATTTACTAGAAGTTGAAGGACTTCAGTGCAAATGTCTCGTCCGCACGTGATAGAGCACGTGAGGCGAGGCGAGGCTCAGGCGGTGATGAATCTTAGATTCATCACTCTAAAAGATAATAAACTGTTACCCAAAATTCATCCACATTTTATCCGTTATTTTGCATAATTAGCATTCATGCATGTATAAATAATAATTGCATTTTTTATTCATAATTGCATAAAATAAGGAGCCAAAAAAATCACAGCCCAATTGACCTGTATAATAGACTAACTTCCTCGATTTGTAATTAATTCATGCTAACTCCAAATGACCAGAAACCACCTCCATTCTGTACATACTACTAGCAAGAATAAATGAAAAATAAAAAATCACTAACATAAATAAGTGGACCAGAAACTCAAAACCTGATTCCAGGATTCTCGGACTAAAATGTTGATATCTTTCTCATACCGTGTCCGATTTGATCTTACTTACTTTTGAACTAATATACATTCAATTCCTTCAAAAAAGACCAATTCAAATGAATCGGAACTCATACATGAAAGTTTGGTTTTGGAGCTCTTTTGTACATTATGTATTTTACCTAATTTTAACCTATTATTTTATATACATATTTAACCCCTGTATATTATTCTTTCTCATTTATTTTCTTTGACAAAAGTCTCATTAAAATACACAAAAATCTAGATCCAAATCGAGCTTGAAATCAAAAGAATTTATTGAGTCTGAGTGTTCACTTACTCATTGTACAAAAAAGGTCTTTCTCGTACTTTATTTTATTTCTTCATTTTCTTAATTAATAAAAATTTAAAAAATATTAATATGTAAATATTTATATTTGGTTTCATCATTTTTTTCCTGATTTTTATCTTGTTTAAAAATAAAAAATTATAAAACTGAAAAATCAAGATGTTCTATGTACATAGAGTACACCAAAAATATCACTTTGAGCAAATGACCGATACGAGATCGTTTGCTATTTATCCTGGATTTTGTTTGTATTTTATTTTTGGAATTTTTTGGGGCTGACACGTGGTAGCTCCGGGAGCCACCACATGTCACCCATTTTGACCTTATTTTTATTCATTTTACTAAAAAACAAATTAAAAAATTTAATAAATAAATAAATAAATAATACCATGAGGCACAACCTTGGTCATCTGATCGATTGGACGACCCATGTGCGTCCTCTTCCTCTGATCCTTTCCAGAACGGGAGTGGGCGTCGCCTCCGCCACCTCCCTTCCATCTACGACCGCCACCTCCTCGTGTCGACTTTCCTAATCCAACCTGACCACATCCATCCTCCCAATCCCGTTGATTTGCTTCTCCATCAATCACCCTCGTTCGTACTGCTTTTCCATATTTGCTGTCTCCACCCACTGCGGATCACCCCAACTCTGCGAATCTCGCCATCGACCTTGCTTCCCAATTGTCGCCTTCCCGATAAAACTCCCATATAGGATTCGAATTCCAGATCTCCTCCCAATCGGTGCCTTCCTCTTTCAAGCCCACAGCCGAATCAATATCCAATCTCCCGTGATTCCCTTCCATGACCGGCCGACCTCATCTCCTATTTATGAACCCTGCCACCCCTCGAAATCCCTCATCTGCCGTCCGCATGACAATCAAACACAGGGTCCGGTGGTGATAGCCCGGATCCCTGCCCTTCACTCCGATGAGGTCCGAGTTTTCGACCTCGTTGCAGTTACGCTCCCAGGCGACCTGCTCTTACTCTGGCCTTCTTCGCATGCGAGCCACCGACCACTCCACCTTCGGTTCACCACCAAATCCAGCCTCACATTTTACCAGCTTGAGCTACTGCTACACATTCCAACACTTTACCCCGTGTTCGACCTTCAATCCCCTTTGTGGGATCTACCACCGATCTTCGACTACAGTTCAACGACTGCATCACCCTACCCAACTCATCGGAGCACCGCTCCCATCTGCTACGCAGGGATACGTCTTTGATTCTTCGTCAAACTTTGGAGAAGCTCCTCCTTGCACGTTATTCGACCCCCCGTGAAGAGGGGAGACCACTCTACTATGACATCTTCCAAGAGCCCCAAGACCCACTCTGCTTCACAAAGCCTAGGCCAGAGCCCCACCGAAGACCTCCAGCTCCTCCGTCACCAGCATCCAGGTGGCCTCTCCGCCATGCCTCTACCGCCTTCATCCCTACGACTCTACCTCGCACTTCCCTGACATCCGTCGGTCGTGTGTTGGCCACACGAGGTTTGTGATTATCATCCACTCCGGATTTGCTGCTCCACCACCAGAGTACCACCCTCGCTAGAGGCTCGTCTTCTGCGCACAACGTACGTGCACGGAGGAACAATTGCATTCACGCCCTCAACCTTTCTAGAATTCCAAGAAGACCTAGAATGCATGAGGATCACATGATAATTGGACAACTTGCACTAAAGCCCCAGAGATTCTTGGAATTACATCGATGCCCCCGCTTGGGAAAATTACAGAAAGACTTTGTTTATTTCATTAAATTTCAGAATTATCCTCTCCAAAGGTATAATTGTGAGCTTTCTACTTATTTTATTTACATTTAAGTTCCTGAACTTTAATCTGTCATATTTTGATCATTATTTATCATAATTTTATGTTCTTAGTGTCATATTGATCTTATTTGATCCTCTATTGTCTTGAATACTAAGATTCTCTTGTTAAGATATTATTTAGCATTAAATAATTCAATGATTATTTTTATTCATTATTCTATTCATTGAATTCGAAATTGTGATTTGTGGAGATTTCTTTCGAAAAATTAGATAGAGCTTAACTAAATTATTTGCAATAATCACTTGCTAATCGCATTGGATCTTGGCTTGCTTATTCTTGTTCTCATCTTACACTCACCACTTTACATCATCTTTTAAAAAAAATATTGCATTTGTTTATTTCTCTCATACTATATAACATAACATTATTTTCCTACATAAAATTATTTAAAAAAATCCTTGCATCATATTTCCTTGGATTATTAATTACATAAAAATTATATTAAAAATACCAAAAATATTCTACCTTGAAAATTGAGCACAAAATTTGACAAACTTTATCCTAAGTTGTTGCTTTGCCTCCTTGAGTTTGACCTTGGGACTTGCCTAAGTAAAACAAACATAAAACTACTCTGATTAAAATTGAATAAATTAGTTGTGGTTATTTCTTGATTGATTCTGATTATCCGATGTAATTACAACAATACATCATATATTTCAAACACTTAATTTACACAAATTAACGTAGGATTTTCGTGACTCGTCAGACGTCCTTGGTCTGGTTGCTCCACGTGTGAACTCTTTATTACTTCAGTCAACCCCGAAGCTTGAGGCTTGGATGCATGCTTCAGAGATGATCTAGTTCGTTCAGTAGAGATGGAATTAGAGGCCCTAACTTAGGCGATATCAGATGACAGATATCCTCGTTGTTCTTATTTGTATGGCTTATGGGGCTTCAACCTAGATGTGGGTTTACCTCATTGATATTGGTCGAAAATGATGATCAAATGCTCAAATGAGAGGTGCGATGATGCTCTTGGGTGTTGTGGCAGGCACATGACAAGGGGTCACTGGAGAAGATCATGAGGCTCCAGTTGAAAGGATGGTGAATGGTGGAGGTGCATTTGGCGAACATATTGAAGAATATGAAGTAGTAGTCGAAGGAAAAGAAGAGAGAAAGAAGGATAAAGAAAAGATATTGAATAAGAAGAATGATGAGGGGCTTTTACCTGGAAGAGTTCTCCTAGGGAATGGAGCAGCGGAGGGCCATCTTCGGTCGTTGCTCAACTCCTTGGTAGAGGAGGAGCTCTGCTTGATGTTGGGGAAGATTCGTAGCAACAAGGAGCGGTGCTTTGCGGATCGCACTGGAGAAGAGATGTCATCGCCACGAAGACTAAGGGCTGCTTTCACCAACCACAACCTCCTAGCTCTCTCCCTCTCTTGTTTCTTATTATCATTGGCAGATGCCTTTGAAGATCTTCAGGGATGATTTAAGTAGGAGAAGAGGCATAGGGTCGTTGATGGGTTGGCAATAGAGAGGAGATAATGTTGGAGGACTCGATCATGGAGGAGTGAAGGTTGGGTTGTTTGTTGATCGAAGGGGATAAGGATAGGTGGTTAGGGGTTGGCGATTGCGAATGAGAAGACAGGAGGAGGTTGGCGATCTGGGGGTTGGTGTGAGGCGGTGCAACAGAGTTTGGGTGGAGGCAGTATGGTGCAAAGAAGGCGCATCAGCGGTGGAGATGAGGGAGAATACCTCACGTGAAAGGCACGCGAGGAGGTGGCACGTGCTAGGCCATGTAAAGAAGGTGATATCGGCAAGATTCACATATAAGGCACTTGATGTGGGGAAAGATGGAAGAACGTATTTGGTACATAAGGAGAGAGAGAAGAAGGTGGAGACCAAGAGCCAGGTGGCTCCAGTGAGTGCGCGCCATGTGGCACGCTGACCAGAAAGGTTGACCATCACATAAAATAAATGAATAAATCAGTTAAAAATAGAAGATGGATCTGAAAGGAAAAATGACCAGAATGAAAAATGTTCCTCTAAATATGATCTACGATGTTGATGAAGGATTCAGATGCAAATGAAATGAAGAATGCAAGATATGCATTTTTGGTGGTATTTTATGTATATAGAATTGCCAATTTTTGACTTTGCAATTTTTATTTGATTTTCTAATGATTAATAAATGCATGAAAAAAATTAAATATGCTATGTAATGATGTAATGGACTCGGATAAATTTTTTTGGAATTTTTATGAGTTAGAAATTGGACAGAAAAATTAAGGAAGTGGATTATGTACAAGTGGATCAAGTCAATAAGCTCAAGCCAGAATCTGCAATTTTTATTGCTTTTATGATTTTTTTGGATTTTGATTTTTATGTAATTTATTAAAATAATTAATAAAATACAGAAATGAAAAGGAAAATAATTAGAACGAGTGAGATATGCACATGAAATGATAAGTCAAAATTAGCAAATATGTACAATATGTAGTTAGGTCCCAAAATACAATTTTTACAAATGGACTCTGATTCTTTTAATTTTATACTGATTTGTAGATATTTGAACGTACAATAAATAAAAAATGATTAGAGTTTATTTTGATAATGTATGAGAGAGATATCAACATTGTTGTATGTCCGTCCTAAATTAGAATTTGAAATTATTTGAATATATATAAATTAGCATTATTTTATGATTTTTATGGATTAAGATTAGTGATATGTACACAATGAAGTTGATTTTATTCAATTATGAGTGAGTGAAAAATAAATAATAATAGGAGAAGATATGGTATTATACGTGTGATATTTATAAGGGAATTTTGGCTTCTTATTCATGCAATTATGTGATAAAATACATACATTAACTACAAGCGCATGAATGATAAAAATGTAGAATAACTGATGAATGTAGCTAATTACTCAGAAATGAAGCTTTATTTTCAACTTTTAGAGTGATGAATCACAGATTCATCAATAGGTTGATGTCCTAATCAATGTCTATACACTGACAAAGCCCGGTGTGCATGCAAGGGCATATGAGTAATATGATATTTCAATGTACTGGGGCTAATCAAATTCCATGCATGGTCATCTTGCTTTGGAAGCATGCCCATGAATTTGTTGGTATGATATATGCTTTTGGAGAGCATACGGTCGATACAAACTCCCAATGAACGAATGAGAAACTTAATGAAAACTCTTAAGAAGATAATGTAAAATTGATCTAAATCTTTGGGTTTATTCTAGATATTCTAATATGAAGGATATACAAGTATTAGGAATATCTAGGGTGATGTGATCGATAAACGATTGTATAACCATGACGCTTTCATTACAAGGGAGTGATGAAACTTGTTTAGATTTTAGTTACTCCTCTCAGTAGAGAAGTAACCTAATCTTAGTCCAAATGTGATTCAGATGCAACGATAAGAGTTAGAGCCACTGCTTTTATTTAATCAAGCATCTATGAGAGGTCCCCGAGATCTGGATTGGAGATATGATCTTAATATCCAAGTCTTTATACGTGAAACATACAATCGTCATGTCCTTATCTCCAAATATCCGTGGAGAAACGCATTATTCTAGAAAGATTTCAAGAATAATTCCATTGTTAAAATGTATATCTAAGCATTGAGAAATTGACAATCAAATATGATTAAATTATCATGAATAATGTGAATGTGATTCGTATTATTCAGATGCATGAGAATGATGAGCCGAGATAATTAAATATGAAATAATTATATATGAATAATGTGGATAGTATTATCCATATTAATAATATAATTTATAAATGTGATTCTTAATATATTAACGAGAGCTATTTGTAAATAGTATCTAAAAATTAAATGTTGATGTGAATTGGATTCACATTGGATAATTAATTGAAAATACAATTTAAATTTTACTTTAGGTGTGTGAATATGATTCATAATTTCCAATGGCATGATTGAAATTGTCACAAAATAGTTTGAAATTATTTTTGTGTAATAATATACAATAAAAATTGTATGTAATGAAGGATTATATGAGATATAAGATCTCATATAAAAAGGAAGAAGGAGGCCCCTCCCGTAATGGGAAGGTGGATGACCACACTTGATTTAAGAGCCAAGGTGGTCGTCCCCCCTTAATTGGAAGGATGTTTTCTCCTTCCTAATCCTTCATAGTATGCTTATTTGATCGGATTAATTTATATCAATTACTATTTAATATATATTAAATTAAATCAATTGTTATCGTATTTTTACAACAAAATCATGACCATTGAAAAAAACACAAATCAATCTCAACCATTGATTTTGTGTTGTCCATGGACTTGATCCACTGACTCCTAAAATATTATAAAACAAGAGGAAACCTGATGAACCAATAAAATTGCCTCGTTAATAAGGTCGAATTATTATAGTACATGAGATATATTTGGATTCAGCAAAGACCATAACTTCGAATATGTGGCCATTTTTACTTGGTAAGTGTACAATGGTCAACACAGGGACACATGCCTCCTCATTTTTTCGTCGAAAATTAACGATTAATTCTTAAGAGATTAAATTCTAAACCTACTTCTTTGTAATGCAATTGCAATGTATGACACATAATGATATGCGGGTACATGTTACAGAGACAAAATATTATGATGCATACATTTTATTTGGTTTTAAATGTAATTAAAAAGGATGTTGCGTATATTGTATGCAATAAATGAATATGTAAACAATAAATAAATATTTACTAAAATTTTCAAATCAATGATCAATCAAATAAAGGATAATTGAACAATAAATTGTATAATAACATCAGGGAATAGAGAGCAGTTGACACAATAGATATCAAAATATAACATGTATATTTTAGTGTCAAATTAGGAAATAAAGGATGCCATTAGATAGAGGATGAAATTAGCAACTAAATGAGAATGAATCAATAAAAACAGAGTTTGTATGCTCAATATATGTTAAATGGAATGCAAGGCATTAAATGCAAGAAAAAACATGAAATTAAAAGGATCAATAATCACAAAAATGCCCATGGAGGGCATTTTTGCAATAAATAAAAGTCGGAGGGCTCTTTGAAAATTTTCCTTGTGTGTGGGGGCCTTTCTGCAATTATTAATAATCGGTTGTGTCTCATGTGTAATAACCACATGTGCACACGTGAGGCAGACGCTTGAGGACCTTTTTGCAAATTTTGGAGACATCCGAGGGGTGTAGTTACAAATTACCCAACCTACACGCATGAGGCACGCATGTTTAGGCTCGATGGGGTTGTAGCTTCGGGAGGCATATGGCGGGCGTTAGTGCCTCAGGGAATGGCTCGGTGGTCCTGAGGCTGGAGCTTCGTGCGGGGAGACATGGCCTCACTATGGCCATTGGATGGCCGTTGTAAGGGTGCCATCCAATGACATATGTACTTATTCCTCTACCATAGGAGTGGCGATGCCTTTGGAGCTCTAACGAGGTTGCAAGAGATCCACTGCATTCTCCTGAGCTCGTAGAAGGTCCTGGGAGCTCCGTAAGCACCTGGCGATGAAGGCAGATGGGTGGATAAGCCACAAGTGCAACTGGAGATGGAGGCTGATGAAGCACCACCGAAGGTGAAGCTCGAGATCAGAGAGGAGGCGAGGAGTCCGACCATTGATGACCAGCAAGCATTAGAATTCGAAGCGTGTTTTGTTTGTGCGAGGGGAATGGAATGGAGATCCCATGCTGGCGGAAGGAAGGAAGACCTGTATTCCTTCTCCAGTGAGCTGAAGAGGAGTTGGGTGAAGGTGATGGAGGTTCTAGAGAAGGGATATGGCGAAGTGATTGGCGAAAGTTCTGATTAGTGTGAGATATCAGATGTGGTGTGATTTAAATCAAAGAAGAACAATGAATAATTATCTGTAGATCAGAGAAGAGTATCTGCGGACGGGGGAGGCTTGTGCTGAGGTTATGATGAACCTCGGGGTTATCGCTCATACATGGCCAACCATCCAAGAAGATCGACGATGCCTGGTGCGGCCGCGACATGGCTGAAGAGGCCATGGGTTAACATTTAGGTAGAGATGCCATATGGCCCCAATCCGACCTCTATCTATCACAGGTAGATGGAGAAGGATTAGGGCTTCGACTCTAGATTGGTGGACAAGGGAGAAGTGCAGTGGAGTAGGGGTACTTGAAGGCTGACCATTTCGTGAAATAATGGTTTGTTTGCAATGGTCGCATGGTGGTTTTACAAGGTCGGGGATTGATGGGTGGGGATTACGCGAAGATGAGAGATGAGCTGGCAACGCAATGGTGATGTTGATTTCTGAGGAGGTGGTCGGATGTGGGTGCCAAAATGGGAAGGGGGTGGCAGTTTTGAGTGCAACATATAGAGAGAGGAGGAGGAAGAAGAAGATAGTGTTTGGGAAGTTGGATGTTACGATCCATGGTACCGGTGATGGCGCTTGGGAATGGTGTGGATTTGATCTATCAGATTGGATCCCTTGGCTGAGGGAGGTGCGGGAGTGTATGGTAGCGATGAAGCGTGGGCTTCATCCAAGGGTTGCAAGAGGACATGCGTCGTGGAAGGAGCAAAACCGTTGGATGAGAGTTGATTTAACGGTTGAGATGAGGGCGTAACTTGAAGATGGAGATATGATCCAATACATTAGACGACTGAGGGGCGAGCGGATGTGAGCGTCCAGGATGAGGTCTGGGAGCAGGATCGGATGTGCAAGGAGAGAGGCAGGTGGAGTAAGGAAGAGAGCTACGTGGTCGGCCCAGAGAGCGCCATGTGGTTGCACCAGAAAATTCAAAATGAAAAAATCCAAGAAAATAAAAATAAATAGATGGAGTCGAATCAATAAAAAGTCAAAACATAAAAGTTGTAGATCTCGATGAGTTCTACAAGTTTCATGTTGTACACAAAGTCAAAAAGGTCAACTATACAAGGGAGATTTTTCGGTAGTATTTTTAATAGTTAAAAACATCGTGTTTAAGGTTTTGTGATTTTTTGTATTTTTGATTTCTTTTTAAAGTCAAGATAAATATATACAATATTTATCTAATTTTTAGGGGTTTTTAATAGTAAAGAAAAATTAGAAAATGTTAGTAATTAAATATAATAATTAGGGTTAGTGTTATACACAGAATATATACAGAGTTAATAAAATTAAAAAACAATGAATTAATTGTGGTTTTTAATTTAATTTCTTAAGCTTAGAGAATAATAAATCGATTTTAATATGATGTATCTGAGATTCATCACCCCCCTATACTTAAACTATTCTCGTTCTCAAGCATCTAAAGAACGAAGGAGTCACATTAATTCCTGATAATACATGTGAATTTTCAAAGCCTAATTCATCGAAGACCCTCAATTTAATGATTCTAAGATTCTGGGCTCAACCATGCTTTAGTGAAAAGGAATCCGACTTCTCTATTTATCAGATTCTCTGTTTGTATATATAGCATAAGGATATGACATTTAAAGTGTACTGTAATCATGAAAGTCAAGTCGAGATGTCACCCAAGATCCTAGTCCTGGAGAACCTCCTCTAGACCTAATCCTAAACACTGGGGAATAAGTCGGTTCTTGCATTCAAACCACCATCTCATTGTTTGTCAGAATTTGGAAGTGTAGATGGATGTCCATATGACGGGGGGCACATGATTGTGCATTTTTCTCTCCCTCCCATTGGAACAAGTGTCCTCTCGAGTGCCTTATTACTCAACACATGTATATTGTTGGTTTGTTGATCAATGTGTCCGTCAAGAGAGTTCGAAGTCATCTGCCACTTATTTTCTTGGGAGTACACCGGGGTAATGTCTCTTTTAAGTATCTAAGATACCTTCGACACCCAGACTTGTATCACTATATGATGCAGTGCAGATCCCTTTTGGGTGCTAGCCCGACTCCTTAGTCCAAATAGCGTTGGTCCAAATGGACACTTTGAAATGTTTGGGAGTGATCACCTTTTATGGAAGCTCTTTGAATTTGTACTTGGAATGAGAGGAGGCTTTTCTTTGTATGAGTGATGAATCCCGTATTCATCATGCTAAAATTGGTCATTTAGGCTCTGTCCCCCATCATCCACTTGCAATTAATCATTAATATAGCATTATTAGCATTCATACATGTGTAAATGATATCTGCATTTCATCATGCATAAATTGCATTAAAAATCCCTTGTGTAAATTAACCCAAAAAGCCGCTAACTTCTCACATTTTTAATTATTCATTCTAACTCCGATGTGACCTGAACCATCTCCATTGTGTAGATATTACTAACTTTATTAAATAAAAAATACAAAAAAAATTACTAACCCTAATAAGTGTCAAATAATCCCAAAGTCAAATTTCACATCTGACAGACTAAAATGAGCATATCTCCTACATACAGTGTCCCGATTTTGGTCTACTCACTTTTAAAGTACTCCATTTTCAAATACCTCGAAAACAAGACGAATTTCATAAAATTCGAAGCTCATATGTGGAAGTTGGGTTTTGGGCCTCTTTTACGCATTTTAACTTCTTGCTAATTTTGACCTGAGATTTTATGTGCTTAATTAACCCTTTTAATTTTATTTCTTTTTCATTTGTATTCTTTGATGAAAGTTTTATTAAGCGACGTGAAAATCCAAATCCATATCAAAACTGAAATCAAAGAAACTGACCAAGTCCAAGTGTCCGTTGTCGGTCTGTACAAAAGTAGGTGTGTTTCGAACTTCTATTTTATTTTCCTATTTTCTTATTTATTAAAAATCCAAAAAATTAGATTATGTGTAATTAATTTTCTTTTATTTTACTGTATTTTTTCTAGATTTTTTATCCCCTTTAAAACCACCAAAAAATTACAAAACCCCAAAAAATCGGTTTTCTATACACATGGAGAGCACCAAAAATACCACTTTGCACAGGTGACCTCTTTTGCTCCCGAGCCTTCATGAAAGTTGTAGATCTCGATGAGACGAACAACTTTCGTGAAGAACATTTTTCGATCCAAGGTCATCTTCTATCTCTTTTTTCCACTTTAAAATCTGAATTTTTTGGTGCCACGTGGCAGCTCCAGGGCGTGCCACGTGGCACCCGCCTCGCTCTCTCTCCTGGTCACACCCGGGGTCATGTGCCTAGCACGTGACCCCATCTTCCCCTTCCTCCAGCCGTTGCCAAAGCCGCTCCCCCTCTCCTTGCCGTTCTCTCCTCGTAACCGCCGCCGCAGCGCCACAGCTCGCCATTACTCCTCGCCATTACACCCTCTCCCTCGCCTCCTTCTCTCCTCCCGTAACGCCCTCCTTCCCCGCCTATAAAGCAACCCCTCATCGGCTCCTAAACGCATCCGCCATTACCCCCAGAAGTTGGTGACAACAACCTCGGCAGGCATGATCCAAGGCGCACACCCGTGCCCCTTGCTGCTGCCCCTGTCCACGTACAGCTAGGTATCCCTCTCGTCTTCATCGGAGAGGGTCGAATCCCTGGCCCACCTCCATCTCGACCTCGCTAAGGTCGGAGCGCCAACACATCCCCTTCCCCTCCCCCCCCCAGTCCCCCTCCCCATGTGTTTTTGCCTAATATTGCAGGTACACACCCGCGACTGGCTCCGCCTCGCGCCCACCGCCTCCGCGCGAGCATCGATCTCGCCTCCGCGCCTCGCGCCACCCCGCCTCAGGCGTGCTGCCCTCGTCTTCGCCCAACTCCGCTCTTCGAGCGCCGCCTCAGCCGAGAGCAGTGCCTCCACCGCGCTCGCCTCCGCGCGAGCACCGCCTCGCCGCCGCGTCTCCACCTCCGGCCTCCTCTGCCCTCGCGCCGTGTGTCGGCCGAGGGGTGGCAGCACCGCCTCCACCTCGCCCTCTGTGCCCGCGCGGAGGCGTCGATCCCCGCTCCGCCCCGATCGCTCCGACGTTGCAGCTTACAGCTGCCGTCGGATCAAGGCTAATCCCCCTTGATCCTACGGCTCAGATCTTCCTCCGCGCCAACCCCCCAGCCGCCGTTGGATCACGCCCTAGATCCAACGGGCAGCGGCCCACCACGTATCATCCCCGAGCCTCGGCCCCAGCCTCGAGGCTCGGGTCCCCGAAGCGCCTCCTTGTCGCCACGTAGGCTCGGTCGTCCGAGCCTGAGCCAAGCCTCCGAACCTCAGGCTCGGGAGCCCCGAGCCTCAGGTTCCACCACCGAGCCTCCTGGGCGCACGTGCAGGGCACGTGCGCTGTGGGCAAATTACAAAGACCCCTACAACTTTCAAGAAATTGCAAAAATACCCCCGTCGGGGTAAATTGCAGAGAGTCCCTCGATTTTCTATAAATTACAGATAAGTCCTCCCAGGGACCTTTATGCAAAGAAAACATTGTTTTATTTACATTTTAGTCCTGGAATTCAATTTAGCATATCTTCTCCATCTGAACTCCGATTTTAGCATATAATATGTCGTTTCGAAGCTAATTTCGTGCTCTATCACTTAGCATAGTTTGTGATCAGATCTAGAGGTGTTTGTTATCAATTATTATTCGAGGATCATCATAGACTTTTGCAGGCTACTTTTCGACATATTAAGGCTTTGGATCTCGATGATATTATTTGCAGGAATTCGGACGAGTATCTTTATATGATTAAGCCTTCATTGATTATCCTTAATAATTTGGATTTCGCAGGGGATTATCTCAGATCAATTCCTCTAAGATTATGGTCAAATTTTCTAGGAATTAGATCAAAGACTGTCGGAGGATGGATATCTTGCTTCAATTATTCCGAGTATCAACTTATTACCTAAAGCATTGATTCAGTTGTATTTTGATTTGTGATTAACTTTGATGAAACTATTGATCATAATATTTGAGAATTAGATACGTTTCAAATCACAAATCAGGAGCATAAATTCTGTCTATTTTCTTGCATCGCATTCTCCATCATTGCATTGTATATATTTCTTAACACAAAAATTAATCGAACATTGCTTGATTATTTAATTTGATTTAAAGTCACGCAACTAAAAATCACCGTTCCCTGTGTTCGACCTTGGTACACTTACCAAGTAAAAATATTCCACAACATTCATTGCTTGTGGTTTTTGATCGACCAAAATCTGCCTCCTATACTACAATTTACGATTATTAAAGAGGTGGATTTCACGCTCGTCAAAGGGCGCCGTTGCCGGGGAACGGCGAATTTTTACGGTTTTGAATCATTTTTATAATTAATTTTTGTAAAATTAATTTTTGTGTCATTTTTTTTTCTCTGCATTTTTGCGTTTCTCTCTTACTTCTGCTACTAACCGCAAATTCTCTCTTCGCAGACTTCTGGGAGCTGGATTTTGATATTAAATTAAGGATCTACGATGAAGACTGAATTTTAATTTTGTGAGAGAGAGTTCGCATAGATTTTATTTTCTGCAATATTCTCAGGGTCCCTCTCTTTGAACCCTTGTAATAATTCAGACTGAACACTTCTGTGGTGTGTCGGGTCTGTTTCAACCCCTTCTGTGTGGTTGGGACCCGACTTGAGTGGCGTAGGACTTAGGCACATATACGCTTGCTTGTTTATTATTGATTGTGCTCGTAATCTTTAAGGCCACACATTCACTAACTATACGCACTATGGATCGTTCAACATTAGCCAAGTTTTTTAATCAATTCTTCCCGCTAATAGAACTATCTGTTTAGGGCATTTTTCATCTGTGCATATCATTTAGTGTAAATTTTAAATTCCTTGTCTTGCATCCCGCATGAAGAACGCGAGGATTCACTGTAAGTCCTTCTCTTAAGCATGCATCATTGATTTACGTTTGCATTGGCTTTTTCGATTCCCCTTTCTCAAAGTTTTACAACTTAAGATTTATAGGAATTGGGACTGTTCGGTAGGCGTGAATTTTTGTGCTCACATAAACTACAGTGATAACTTTAACCTAAAACTGGGACTGCTAATCAAGGTGATTGTAAATAAAATTAACCTGTGTCTGGTGGAGAGAAACCCACTCATTGTTTGTAAGGTTTAGAACGCACACTTTGGATAGAGCCAAAACTGAGAAATTTCACAAAGACTACTGTTTTTAAAAACAATTAGCTACTTTTCAGTGAGGGTCTCGGGTAGCCGTTTTACGGTCCGACTTCCCTTAGCAGAGTGGGTGGTTTAGAGGATACCGCGAAAGGCACCGTCCTCAAGCAACACGGGTAGCCGTTTAAACGGTCCGTACTTCCACCTATACTGGCTGAGAGTAGATGCAACTAGTTGTACGAACTCGGGACAGTCTTTGAGAAATATTTCGGTACCTAACAGCTCCACTTAATTTGCAAGATTGTTTTGTCATTAAATTAAAAATGAAAAGATAAGCGGCCGAACCCTGACGTGCCTTCATCTGTGTTGAGTGGTGAACTTGAGAATTGTCTTGTGTTTACTTGTGTCTGCTTGTTCACAAGGACTATCTCTCTATCCTCCTTGTCTTAGAAGTTTCATCTTTTACTCCTCCGCTAAGGAATCTCTTCCCCTTAGCAAAAATCTTTTTAATCACAACACTTATCTCTAAACTCTTCCTCTCTGAAGGTGAATCATAATGCCTCCTAAGAAGAACTCTGGGGACGATGAGAACGATAATGACCCTATCCCGGCACTCTTGGCTAGGATAACAGCTGCTGAACAAACCAATGAACTACTTAGGATGCAGTTGGAAATAATACAACAAGGCGAGGCTGCTATGGAAGACACGTATCTCCCAGAATTAGATGAAGACTATAATTGGTTGAGACCTGTTCCCCCTGAGGATGCTTTCGAACACAAACCGCATTTCCTTGCACTGTTGCCAAAGTTCGGAGGAAATAATCATGAAGAACCATATATCTTCCTCCGAGACTTCGAGTTAGTCTGTGCTAACCTCTACCACCCTAGGGTTAGCCAAGACTAAATAAGGTTGAGAGCTGTCCCCTTCGCCTTGACTGATAAGGCGGCTTACTGGCTGAAAAATCTAGGGGAAATAGTCACTACGTGGGCCACATTCAAGACTCTATTTTTAAAGAAATTCTACCCACTTAGTAGAATTAACCAAATGAGGATCAAGCTCACGAGTTTCACCCAACACCCGAATGAACCATTTCATGAAACCTGGGAAAGATTCACGGACTTAGTTCAGAAATGCCCAGGACACGGGATAAGTAAAATGATGCTGGTCCAAAGTCTTGTGAGCGGGCTGAACCCTGAGACTCAAGGGTTGGTTAGTGCATCCTACGGAGGAAGCTACATGGGGCGCCACGAGGACACAGTCTACAGGGTGTTTTAGAGACTTGCTGAATCTAGTCGTGCACAAACCACCAGCCGGGCTTACATAGCCGGCTCCAAAAAAATGGTGAATAATCTGACGACCGATCACAATGCTGACATGGGAATAATAGCTGATAAGCTAACTATGGTTGAACAGATTTATAAAAAGGTGGATGAGATCCATAAATCATCTGATATGGAGAAATTAGCCAAATTGCCTAAACAAATGGAGGAATTGGCTGACAGGGTATCAAAGATTGCACCCCCCGCACCCATACACCAAATTCACTACATTCAAGGTCAAGGGGTAGGGCAACATAGCCATTGGGGTGGAGACCAAGTCTTGTCCTCTCAAACTGATGAAACCTCTGCTCAGACTGATTTTGAGGAACCTCCACAAGTCATGGAAATAAACGGAGTCTGGTACAATTTGGAACCAGTCAATCGCTCAGGCCAAAACTCTACTCCAAACCCTCGTCCACCGCAAGCCCAGCCCACCTACCAGCCTCAACTACAACAGAGGCAGCAATATCGCACGGGTTATCAGAACCCGCAACCTCAGCCACAACAGAACCAACGCCAAAGCCAACAAGGGAAATATCAGCGACCTCAGGCCAGGTAGGGCCAAGGGTCCTCCTCCTCTTCTGCTATCTCTCCAGAACTCCAGCGAGTGCTGGATGAGCTTCATGACATGAGAGTCAACATAAATCGACTCTCTCGTTGGAGAGATGAGGTGACAGCACCCCAGACGTGATTCCAGCTCAAGTCCAGGCTAACCCAAATAGCCTTGGACACAATCAGGTATTAATCTCTGACTATTCCATACATGAGCTTAAGCCATCCTCAAATAATGACTCTTATCATATCTCTCTTAGGAGCGGAAGGACCGTAACCATGCCTGATCGAGCAAAGGAACACGAAGACATAGCCCCAGTGTCCACCACTTCACACAACCCTGGGGGAATTGACAAAGGAAGACAGGAGGAGAAAGAACAAGTCCCACCCACACCACCCGGATATAATGGAGAGTCTGAGTCTGAGTCAGACAAAGAAATGCCACCAAGACACCATCCTCTAACCTCAAATTTCCCTGTTTTTAGTCCGAGTCAGAGTCCTGTACGAACTTTTTCATTCAATAAAAGTGATGATGTTGATCACAACAAATCTATTCCTTTCCCCCGTGCTCTTACGGCGGGGAAGAAGAAAAACATAAAAAACCAAAAAAATGATGAAGAGATGGCCCGCATATGTAAGGAAAATATTAAGGTCACTCTGTCCCTTGACGAGATGATAGAAAGAGACTCGGCTTTTCAGAAATACCTGAAGGTGAGATGCACACCAACTAGGGCCAGCAAACAAACTCCTAGCCGAACAAAGAAACACATTCTCTCAGTAGCCACATCTCGTCTTATAAAAAATGAGCCGCCAAGAAAGAAGAGAGTCATGGGTGCTCACTTTGTCACTAGCTACATTAAGGGAATCAAGTTTGCAAGAACATTGTTAGACAATGGATCATCCATCAATCTCATGCCCACAACCCTATATGAGCATCTACATCTAGGTCCTCTTAAACAATCTGCAGCTGTACTTCAATTCGCAGACACATCAACTAAGCGACCTAGGGGCGAGATTCGAAACATTGTCATCAACATAGAGGGACAAAACTACCCAGTGGATTTTACAATTCTTGACATGGATGTCCCTAGAAATTGGAAAGATTCTCAGATGATACTAGGGTGACCCTTCCTTAGGACCGCAGGAGCTATATTTGATTACACATCCGGGAGAATCCAATTTGGAAAAGTTGAACTTAAAATGCAGCAAACTAGGTTCCAAAGACCTGACACTGAGTCGAGCACCGACTCTGAAAAATCAGAAACTGAGACTGAAATTGCAGAACCAACAGTTGGGTCCTGGAGACAAAACCCAACCGCAATGATAGAATCAACCTCATCTGGTGAGGAAATTGTTGATGACTTAGTCTGCCAGCTCATTCATGCATCTACCTATACTCTAGGAGACTCAGAGGCCACTCTGGACCTGTCAGTCCATTCTCCTTATGGACAATCCTTGAGTAAGGTACACAGATCGGACGTGGCGATTTCCACACCTCATTCCAACATTAGCGATCCGAGCCCTGATACAACCACGATGGTGGTCAACATTGATACACTACAAGTGTCCACATCACAAAAACAAACATCACAGACAGAACCAGATTCGAGAACTATCATTGACTTACCTGAACTCAAACCATTACCCCCTACACTTAAGTATGCCTTCCTTGCAGGACAAAAAGGACAATTTCCGGTCATTATCAGCTCACAACTGACCGAAGAGCAGGAGATCCGCCTGCTTAATGTTTTGGAGAAAAACCGTAAGGTTATAGGCTGGAGATTGTCTGATCTTCCAGGGATTAACCCAGCCCTGTGCTCACACCATATTTACTTGGAAGATAATGCTAAACCCTCCCGTGAATGCCAACGTAGATTGAATCCAAACTTACGGGAAGTGGTTAAGACTGAGATCGAAAAATGGTGTAAAGCTGGGTTCATATATCCCATCTCTGACTCCAAATGGGTGTCACCTTTGCATGTAGTCCCGAAAAAGTCAGGACTCTAGATTATCACCAATGAGGACGGAGAAGAGATTACGACACGGGTACCTACGTCGTGGCGTGTCTGTGTGGATTACAGGCGCCTGAATGCCGCAACGAAGAAGGATCACTTTCCACTGCCTTTTATTGATCAAATCCTGGAGAGATTGGCAGGGTGAGAATACTTCTGTTTCTTAGATGGGTACTCAGGCTACAATCAGGTAGCCATCGCCCCCGAGGACCAGGAAAAGGCTACTTTCACATGTCCCTTCGGCACATACGCATTCAAACGAATGCCTTTTGGTCTTTGCAATGCCCCCGGCACCTTTCAACGATGCATGATTGCAATTTTTGCCGACATGGTTGGGGATTTCCTGGAGGTCTTCATGGATGACTTCTCGGGCCATGGTGATTCATTCGATGATTGTCTAGCGCACCTGGATCGAGTCCTCCAAAAGTGCAGGGAAGTGAATCTGGTGCTCTCTTGGGAAAAAAAGCCATTTCATGGTGAAAGAGGGCATTGTACTGGGGCATGTCATCTCCAAGAAAGGAATGGAGGTTGACCCTGCCAAAGTTGATGTGATCAAAAAGCTTGAGCCACCCACAAATGAAACAAGTACGGTCTTTTCTAGGGCATGTTGGATTTTACAGGAGATTTATCAAAGACTTTTCAAAAATTGCCCGACCGTTAACAGACCTTCTTGGGAAAGACACCGAATTTCTGGTAGATCATAAGTGTCTAGAAGCCTTCGAATTACTCAAGAAAAGAATCACTGAGACACCCATCCTACAAGCTCCCGACTGGACTCTTCCCTTCGAGATCATGACAGACGCATCTGATTTCGCTGTAGGGGCTGTATCAGGACAACGAAAAGATGGAATCCCGTATGCTATTCACTACGCAAGCAAAGTTTTAGACCCTGCTCAGAAAAATTACACTGTGACCGAAAAAGAAATGCTTGCTGTGGTTTTTGCCTTGGAAAAATTTCGATCAATACTTCTAGGATCTAAGGTGACAGTTTACACAGACCATTCTGCCATTCGCTATTTAATGGCCAAAAAGGATGCAAAAGCATGACTTCTGAGATGGATTCTACTGCTTCAAGAATTTGATTTGGAGATTAAGGACAAACCTGGTGTTAAGAATGTCGTGGCTGATCATTTATCACGGATTGAACATAACAAAATTCCGGAATCTGAATCCATCCGTGAAACCTTCCCAGACGAGTCAATTTCTGCTATTGACTCACTCCCTTGGTATGCAGACACGGTGAATTATCTCGTCACCAATGAAGTTCCTCAAGGTTGGCCCAGAAACAAAATCGATCGACTCATATCTGAAGCGAGACACTATCATTGGGAAGATCCTTTCCTTTTCTTTGAAGGACCGGATTGCATATGGCGAAGATGTATTCCTCAAGAGGAATATCAAAGTATCCTCAATCTATGCCACACCTTGGAGGCGGGAGGACATCACTCTGGGAAGAGGACCGCTGAGAAGATATTGCAATGTGGATTTTACTGGCCGACCTTGTTTAAGGATGCTTTTAATTTTGTGAGGTCGTGCCCCGTCTGTCAGAGAATGGGAGGAACCATTGGTTCCAAAGATGCCATGCCTATGCAACCAGTGATCATATGTGACGTATTCGATGCTTGGGGCATTGACTTTATGGGCCCATTCCCTAATAGTCAAGGATTTGAATATATTCTTCTCGCGGTAGATTATTTATCTAGATGGGTGGAGGCTATCCCTACTCGAGCTGCAGATAGTAAAACTGTTTGCAAGTTTTTGAAAGATCATATTATTTCGAGGTTTGGAGTTCCAAAAGTTTTAATATCTGATGGGGGAAGCCACTTTGTCAACCGGGAGGTGAAGAAGTTGACTAAGGAATACAGCATCGAGCACCGTGTCGCTACTCCTTACCACCCACAATCCAATGGCATGGCCGAGGTGTCAAACATGGAGGTTAAAGGAATTTTACAGAAGCTCGTTCGCCCTGACAGGAAGAACTGGTCCCAACTCCTGGACCAAGTTCTGTGGGCTTACCGGACGGCTTATAAGACCCCATTGGGCACCTCCCCGTTTAGAATGGTATATGGAAACCATGCCATTTGCCCGCAGAGCTCGTCCATAAATCAGAATGGGCAATCAAAAAGATTAATTGGAACTGTCACCAAGGAAAGAAGAACCGAGACATGAATTTGAATGAACTGTCTGAAATCCGAAATCATGCTTATGAAAACAACACCATCTACAAAGAAAAAGTAAAGAGATGGCATGACAAGAACATTCGAACAAAGATCTTTGTCCCAGGGTAGAAAGTTTGGGTATTTAATGCATTTGAAAATTTTCCAAGGAAAATTGAAATCAAAATGGACGGGACCCTTCATTGTAAGGGAAGTACACAATAATGGGAGTGTTGAGATCTCAGAGACCGCAGATAGCACGCAAACATCTATAGTCAACGGTCAACTGCTTAAACATTTTGTCGGATCCAATGAGCAATTAGTACAAGTTGAACAGATCTCCTTCACTCAGGGTATAGGTTTTGATGAAAAATTTGATCTGCCCAGATAGCACACCTTTCCGGAAACTACACTCTCTTGTACATCCAAAATTCTACCCGGTTCCCCATATGTATTTATCCGATTATACTTAGGCTGACCTGAGCCTAAGTATAGGGGGACCACTGCCGTTGTTTATACTTCACTTCTCTTCTTTTGTTTTTAATCCTTCTGTATTTAGTACGAGCTATGTCAACATTTCACTTTGTGCCATGGGGACATAGCACAAGCTAAGTATAGGGGGGTGTACTTGTATCTACTTTATCCTTAGCTCGTACTTTATTCATTTTTATCTAACATCGGGGGTGGGTACGAGTAGTGTGTATAATACCTTTTCTAAAAAAAGACCAAAAAAACCAAAAAAAATCAAAAAAAACTTTTGCATAAAAAAATCATCACTCATGGTCTTGCATTTCATCAAGCATTTCATGCATTCCTTGGTCGATATATTCCTGACACATTCACCATCACTCAAGGCTTGAGGATTTTCGAGGACACTTGATTTCTGAGATCTTGAGATTCTGAGTTAGCCTGCTTTAGTCATTAGGGTTTTTAGAACTTAATAATCCACACTTCCCTAGTTTGAAAGATTTGAGCGCTATATTGCACTCTTCATCTCTACCATTCAAAAAGAATATGATCAACACAATCACTACCACAACTGCATGATTGATGAGATGAGTTGAGATATCACTTAAGGAACTAGGACTAGAGATTTGAGTTTAGACCCGATCTGATGATATTCGAGGATGGGATAAAGTTAATGAAGGCTTCAGAAAACCTGAGTGTCAGCAAAACACTAACCAGTATGTGAACAAGATTCATATGCTATCTTTTTGATATTGACCTAAGTGCCAGGGTGTGATGAAACTTAAGGAAAATTGTTGATCAGTGTGCGCCAACTTTTGGTAAAAGCAGTGGAGCTAGCCAACAAAAGAAAAAGAAAAAGAAATGTCAAGAAAAGCTCTACCATCCCAAGTCAAATTCTAAATGAGCTTCCACCAATGGCGAGCGCTCCCAAACATTTTCAAAGTGTCTACTTGGACCAAGCGCTAATTAGGACCAAGGAGTCGGGCTGGCACCATAAAAGGGCTCTGCATCGTAAGCGATACAAGTCTGGGTGTTGAAGGTATCTTAGATACTCAAAAGAGACACACCCCGGTGTACTCCCAGAAAAACAAGTGCAGACGACTCCAAATTCTCTTGACGGACACATTGATCAACAAAATAAAATATACTTGTGTTGAGTAATAAGGCACTCGAGAGGCACCTTGTTCCAATGAAAGGGAGAGAAAATCAGACACAATCCTATGCCCTCCATCAACTGGCCGTCCATCTACACTTTCAAGTCTGACAAACTAATGAGACGGTTGACTGAAGCAAGAATAGACTTATTCCCTAGGGTTGAGGATCAGGTCTAGAGGAGAGTCTCTTGGATTGGAACTTTGGGTGATGTCTCGACTTGACTCTCATGAATGCAGTACACTAAAAATCATATCCTTATATTATATGTACAAACAGAGAGTCTGAAAAATAGAGAAGTTGGATTCCTTTTGATTAAAGCTTGGGTGAGCTCAGAATTTTAGGATCACTCAAATTAAGGGTCTTCTCTGAATTAAGCCTTGAAATTTCACATACACAGTCAGGGATGTATTCAACTAAGTCATTCATTCATGCTCAGGGACGAGCATGGTCTAAGTATAGGGGTATGATGAACCCCGTATTCATCATGCTAAAATTGGTCATTTAGGCTCTGTCCCCCATCATCCACTTGCAATTAATCATTAATAGAGCATTATTAGCATTCATACATGTGTAAATGATATCTGCATTTCATCATGCATAAATAGCATTAAAAATCCCTTGTGTAAATTAGCCCAAAAAGCCGCTAACTTCTCACATTTTTAGTTAATTCATTCTAACTCCGATTGACCTGAAATGACCTCCATTGTGTAGATATTACTAACTTTATTAAATAAAAAATACAAAAAAATTACTAACCCCAATAAGTGTCAAATAATCCCAAAGTCAAATTTCACATCTGACAGACTAAAATGAGCATATCTCCTACATACAGTGTCCGATTTTGGTCTACTCACTTTTAAAGTACTCCATTTTTAAATACCTCCAAAACAAGACCAATTTCATAAAATTCGGAGCTCATATGTGAAAGTTGGGTTTTGGGCCTCTTTTGCGCATTTTAACTTCTTGCTAATTTTGACCTGAGATTTTATGTGCTTAATTAACCCTTTTAATTTTATTTCATTTTCATTTGTGTTCTTTGATGAAAGTTTTATTAAGCGACGTGAAAATCCAAATCTAGATCAAAACTGAAATCAAAGAAACTGACCAAGTCCAAGTGTCCGTTGTCGGTCTGTACAAAAGTTGTGTGTTTCGAACTTCTATTTTATTTTCCTATTTTCTTATTTTTTAAAAATCCAAAAAATTAGATTAGTGTGTAATTAATTTTCTTTTATTTTACTGTATTTTTTCTAGATTTGTTATCCCCTTTAAAACCACCAAAAAATTACAAAACCCCAAAAAATCGGTTTTCTATACACATGAAGAGCCACCAAAAATACCACTTTGCACAGGTGACCTCTTTTGCTCCCGGGCCCTTCATGAAAGTTGTAGATCTCGATGAGACGAACAACTTTCGTGAAGAAAATTTTTCGATCCGAGGTCATCTTCTATGTCTTTTTTCCCACTTTAAAATCTGAAATTTTTTTGGTGCCACGTGGCAGCTCCAGGGCGTGCCACGTGGCACCCCGCCTCACTCTCTCTCCTGGTCACACCCGGGTCACGTGCCTAGCAGGTGACCCCATCTTCCCCTTCCTCCAGCCGTTGCCAAAGCCGCTCCCCCTCTCCTTGCCGTTCTCCTCCTCGTAACCGCCGCCGCAGCGCCACAGCTCGCCATCACTCCTCGCCATTACACCCCTCTCCCTCGCCATCCTTCTCTCCTCCCGTAACGCCCTCCTTCCCCGCCTATAAAGCAACCCCTCATCGGCTCCCAAACGCATCCGCCATTACCCCCAGAAGTTGATGACAGCAACCTCGACAGGCGTGATTCAAGGCGCGCACCCGTGCCCCTTGCTGCTGCCCCAGTCCACGGACAGCTAGGTATCCCTCTCGTCTTCATCGGAGAGGGTCGAATCCCTGTCCCACCTCCATCTCCGACCTCGCTAAGGTCGGAGCGCCAACACATCCCCTTCCCCTCCCCCCAGTTCCCCTCCCCGTGTGTTTTTGCCTAATATTGCAGGTACACACCCGCGACTGCTCCGCCTCGCGCCCACCGCCTCCGCGCGAGCATCGCCATCGCCTCCGCGCCTCGCGCCACCCCGCCTCAGGCGTGCTGCCCTCGTCTTCCGCCCAACTCCGCTCTTCGAGTGTCGCCTCAGCCGAGAGCAGCGCCTCCACCGCGCTCGCCTCCGCGCGAGCACCGCCTCGCCACCGCGTCTCCACCTTCGGCCTCCTCTGCCCTCGCGCCGTGTGTCGGCCGAGGGGCGGCATCACCGCCTCCACCTCGCCCTCTGTGCCCGCGCGGAGGCGTCGATCCCCGCTCCGCCCCGATCTCTCCGACGTTGCAGCTTACAGCTGCCGTCGGATCAAGGCTAATCCCCCTTGATCCTACGGCTCAGATCTTCCTCCGCGTCAACCCCCCAGCCGCCGTTGGATCACGCCCCAGATCCAACGGGCAGCGGCCCACCACGTGTCATCCCTGAGCCTCGGCCCCAGCCTCGAGGCTCGGGTCCCCGAAGCGCCTCCTTGCTGCCACGTAGGCTCGGTCGTCCGAGCTTGAGCCAAGCCTCCGAACCTCAGGCTCGGGAGCCCCGAGCTTTAGGTTCCACCACCGAGCCTCCTGGGCGCACGTGCAGGGCACGTGCGCTGTGGGCAAATTACAAAGACCCCCTGCAACTTTCAAGAAATTGCAAAAATACCCCTGTCGGGGTAAATTGCAGAGAGTCCCTCGATTTTCTATAAATTACAGATAAGTCCTCCCAGGGACCTTTTTGCAAAGAAAACATTGTTTTATTTACATTTTAGTCCCTGGAATTTCAATTTAGCATATCTTCTCCATCCGAACTCCGATTTTAGCATATAATATGTCGTTTCGAAGCTAATTTCGTGCTCTATCACATAGCATAGTTTGTGATCAGATCTAGAGGTGTTTGTTATCAATTATTATTCGAGGATCATCATAGAATTTTGCAGGCTACTTTTCGACATATTAAGGCTTTGGATCTTGATGATATTATTTGCAGGAATTCGGACGAGTATCTTTATCTGATTAAGCCTTCATTGATTATCCTTAATAATTTGGATTTCGCAGGGGATTATCTCAGATCAATTCCTCTAAGATTATGGTCAAATTTTCTAGGAATTAGATCAAAGACTATCGGAGGATGGATATCTTGCTTCAATTATTCTGAGTATCAACTTATTACCTGAAGCATTGATTCAGTTGTATTTTGATTTGTGATTAACTTTGATGAAACTATTGATCATAATATTTGAGAATTAGATACGTTTCAAATCACAAATCAGGAGCATAAATTCTGTCTATTTTCTTGCATCGCATTCTCCATCATTGCATTGTATATATTTCTTAACACAAAAATTAATCGAACATTGCTTGATTATTTAATTTGATTTAAAGCCACGCAACTAAAAATCACCGGTCCCTGTGTTCGACCTTGGTACACTTTCCAAGTAAAAATATTCCACAACATTCATTACTTGTGGTTTTTGATCGACCGAAATCTGCCTCCTATACTACAATTTACGATTATTAAAGAGGTGGATTTCGCGCTCGTCAATGAGAGAACTTCTCTCGAATGTTATTTCATTGGTTGGATAGCTCCATTGCTTTTACCAAGTGTTGCCGCACTGATCAACAATTTGTTTAAGTTCCATCACACCATGATACATAGGTAAATATCAAATGATAGCATGCGAACTTGTTCACATACTGGCTAGGGTTTCACTAACACTTAGGTTTATTTAAAGCCTTCATTGATTATATCCCATCTTCGAGCATCACTAAATCAGGTCTATACTCAAATTACCAATCCTTGTTCCTCAAGTGATAACTCAACTCATATCATCAATCATGCAGTTGTGAAAGTGATGTGCTGATCATATTCTTTAGAAGGTAGAGAGGGAGAGTGTAATATAGCGCTCAAATATTTCAAACTAGGGAAGTGTGGATTATTAAGTTTCAGATCCCAATGACTAAGACTGGTTAACTCAAACTCTCAAGATCTCAGAAATCAAGTGTCCTCAACTACTCAAGCCTTGAGTGATAGTGAATGTGTCAGGAATACACTAACGCCAGAGTTATGAATTTTTACGATTTTTGAGATTTTACAATTTTTATGGGTTTTTTAACTCAAGAGAAATAATGACAAGCCCATCATGATCTTGTTTGGGTATTTTTTTGGTTATTAAAATGTATTTATAAAGTCTAAATCTATCCCAAAAACAGTAGCCTTTTATTAGTATCAAAAGTGCACGAATGAAATTCGAAAAGTTCCCGACATTTTGTTGTTTTTCCATGTACTCATAGATCTGTAGCAAAATGATTTTTGCTTACTGTTTTACCGTATGAAACATGGAATAAACATTGGATTAAGTAGAGAATCAAACCAGCGAACCACTCGAATTTATGTTGCGTGATTTCCGCTCCATTTTGCCCAAGATATTCCATATATAGTTGAGATGTGTCGGAAGATGATTGGATAATCAAATCTCTTTTTTTAATATCTTTATTATTCAATGGAAATAATGGAAATTATAAATTATATTTGATTAATTATGATGACTAATAATTATAAAAATAATTGATTAGACATCGTTGGCCATTAAATATAGTTTATGAAAACTCTAGATTATCCTACAATAGTTGTAGGACAATCTTTACATGCAAAACACAATTGCTTGATATGCTTAGAAATTTTGAGATCTCAAAAATATTTTAAGATGCCTGATGAATCCCCATTCATCACTCTTTATTCCTTTATTTTCGCTAAAATTCTTTGCAAAACACCATGTAAATATTGGTAAATATAATAAATTGTCAACTTGCATGCTTTGTGTAAATAATAATAATTAGCATGTTTTTGTGCAAAAATAAAGGAATAAAGAAATAAAGAAAAAGAGGGAAATATTTAGAATAAATATTGAGTGATCCAAATCCAAGGGAGGGCCTATCATTGTCCTGACTGCAAAATAAAACAAGTAGAGAGAAATAGGGCCACTCATCATACATATACTCCCCCTCTCATGTATATATTGTATTTTCACAAAATAAAAATATTTATGTCTTCCTAAAAATGTTTATATATTTATAAAAATAAAAAAAATGACAAAAATAAATTCTCTCTCTCTCACCCTTGTATATACCATGTATGTATGTACCTATCCTTATTTATTTTACACTTGTAAATACACAATAAAAATCAAATAGAAATTATTTTATATCCCACATTTTATGTTGTAAATAAATAAAATATAAAATAGGGGTAATTGTACAAAAACAAACTAATAAAAATAAAATTCAAAAATACCTAGGTACTTATACCTGTATATAATAATATATTATGTATATACATTAAATTATTTTTTAAAAAATAAATAAAAATCACCAAAAAATTATTTGAAAAATAATAAACATTTTTCATGTTGTAAATATTTTGAAATAAAATCATTTACTATTTTTTTATCGAATTTACAAATAATTTTGAAACGACGAATTCTCATTGGTCCACGGGGGATGTTGACCCCCAGTCAACGCCTCCCCCCCGACCACTTAGGATCCGGACCTCGTTTCGACCCGACTTCTCCCTTTTTTTCGAATCGCTCCGCCTCCCTTTTACCCAGACCCTGAGCCCCGATTGTTGCTCGACTATCCGAGATTCACGCCCGATCATTTCCTTGGGGGTCCGTGCATCGACGTGCGCGCCCGATTCCAATCTTCCCGGACCCTTACCAGTATATAGGATCACCTCCAGCCGCCTCTTCCCGCACCTTCATCCACCATCTCAGACCCCTGTGACCTCCATTCCCTTGCCTTGAGTGACAAGAAGATCGAGGGGGTGTCGTAGAGAGGAGAGAGGTGCCCTAGCCCCAGGTCCGGCGACCCACGTCGTCGTGCTCTGCCACCGGCGAGCTCGAGCCTATGGAGGTGTCGCTCCATCGAGGCGAGGATCCTAGGAGGTAGCTGACCACCCCCACAGACAATTCCGACCATCAGGTATACCCTTTAGCCCATAGTTTCGCTTTAATTCTGATATTTAGGTTTAGCGCCGTCGGCCTTCGCCGATCAATTCCCGATTCCCCCGATCGACCATTTCGCCCGCTAATGGGTCGAGGCAGTTTACCCTCGACCCCTCTTGTTTCCTGTGCAGGTATCGAGGCTTAAGAGCCTCATCTGGAGGCTCAGTTACTGAGGAACAGGACCCCAGGTCCCCTTCATCGTCGGAGCTCCTCCGACGCTCCCGGCCTCATCGGAGACCCCCACCAGCTGCGGACCACTTCCAGCTCTGATTCCCCCATCTTAGCAGCCTCGGAGGACCTCCCTAGCACGCTCAGTGGCCGAGCGAAGTTCGCTTGCGTTCAGTTCTTCCAGGAGCCTCCATCACCGTCGATCGAACCCCCTCACGCCATATTAGATCTCGTACATCCATCTGAGGGAGGCTCTCCACCATTCGATCCATCTACGGATCAGATCCAGGACGCTCATCACCAAAGGGGTGTCAGCGCATCTCAGCCATCCGATCTCCAGAAGACCCCCTACCAGCCGTCGAATCCTAATAAAGGGGTAAATATCACTTAGGCCCCTCGTTCTTTAGCATTTATAGTTTAGTCCAATAATTATTAGTCGTAGTTGTTTTAAATTTGGAATAATTGCACTTTGGACCTGGTAGTTTTTAGTATTTGCATTTTAGTCCCTCTAGTTGTGAAGCACGTGCTTCGGCACGTGAGATTTTGGGCTTTTTGCATGTTTAGGGCTGGGTAGTTTAGATGTTATGGAATGAACTTTTAGTTTGGATATTTGCATATATACCCCTGTGCGTACTGGAATTGGAACATGTGTTGAATTTGATGAGGAATTTGCACTGATACCCTTATAGTTTCCACACGTGTTTCATTTTAGCCCCTGAAACTTGTTTCTCTTGCGATTAGGTCCCTATGTGTTGTGCCTTGTTTATTGATTGAATAAAATATCAAATCAACTCCAAATCTTATATAATTTAGATACGTGGCTCCTGCCAATGTGTAAAAATTTCACTAATTTTTTGGAATATTTTTTGTTGTTTTTCTATTTTAAAAAAAAACACTCATTTTTTTACTATTTGAATTAGAAAATCAACTAAAACTAATAAACCCGCCCCAAATTCTAAAAAAATTACATGTTTGTTTTTGTGTCTTCTTGCTTCAATCCAAATTTCACTTGATTTGGATATATAAAACCCCTAAAAATTGAAAAACCCTAAAAACCTTATAAAAATCAATAAAAATTCTAAAAATTGAAAAAATTACAATTTCTTTTCCTGTAGTTTAGTTTTTACTTGTTGTTTAATATAAAATTGTCTCCAGATTTTTATAGTTATTTATCTATTTTTAAATAAGCTTTCAAAGCTGGCTACACATTAGCTTCATGTTTTTGCCTCTTTCTATTTTTATAAAATCAACAAAAAATTATAAAAATATGAGAAAATTACAAAAAACACTTAAAAAATCACAATACCCAAAAACATTTTTATGATTTGATTTGTGTGGTTAAATAATTTGTTGATTGACCTCCTTTTGCCCTTTTCTTATATTTTCTTCATAAGTGAAAAATTCAAAAAATTAAAATACATAAAATCTACCAAAAAATATTTTCTTATTTTATTCATTTTTAGACTACTTCTAGGCTCTCTGAGTCAATTCGTGCTCCTTGTGTTCGACCCTGGTCGCTATACCAGGTTAAATAAATAGCGAGACCGGTATTCGGTATTTTTGACTGATTACTTTTACTTGGTGGTCTTAGTTTCTTAATTGATCGATTCGAGGGATTGAGGTCGCAACAGCCATGATATTTATCTCCCTTAGTCTCTCGTGACTTTTTCGGTCATCATAATGGCACCGTTGCCGGGGAGTACAACTTAGTAGTCGCTTTTATTTTCGTGGTTTTCTTTTTCGTGGCTTTTTGTCTATATCTGTAGATAATTGTTCATATCATTGTATTTGCATATTTTTCTAATAATTGTGTCTGATACTCTTCTGTTTCACTTTCTTGCGAGGGCTTGAGGACCGCGACGACCTTCTTCGGAAGCTGACGCAATTGCGGGAATCAAAGGCGGCTCCTTTCTTCATAGAGCCGCAGGAGAGAACGAGGAGGCGAGCCGGAGTGTGGGAGCTGCACAAATAGCCGTAGAATAGCCGTAGTTTAGCGTAGAGTAGTTTACCTTTTCAGCAGAACCTCTATTATTGTAATAACACCGGGATAGACACTTGTACTCTATCGGTGATATCGGGGTCTATTTCGCTGAGCGTCGGTCTGCTTGGAGGACCTCACCACGGTTTTTCGCCAGCTTTGGTTTCCCGCATTTTATTACCGCTTATCTGATTTATGTGGTTTTGGTCATAGCTTAGGATTTTATATTGATTGTGATGTAATTGATTAGGAACCAATCCCTAATATTTGCCTGCACCTATAGATTGTAATTGGACCTAATTAATTAATTCACAAGAAAAAGCCAGATTAATTAGACTCTAATCCACGTGCCTTGAGGAGTCACATACAGCGCGTACAGGATCCGTTGTGGTGGACACCGAGTGGCTCCCAAGATAGGACTCTGGACTTAGGTTTGATTACCCGGCTACTGTTCTTCACGTGTAGAATTGCTCTGTCTAAGGCCGGTTTCTCGTGCATCATATAGGTAGTTTAATTTCTATCTTTACATTTATACGTGGATCACTTTGCATGTAGACTGCTGGAGTCAGGTACGCATCTCTTACTCTGCATGTATCATTGATTTCATCGTGCATCGACTTTTTCGTCTTCTCCATCCTGTTTTCGGACTTAAATTATCATGAGAATCGAAAAATTCATTAGGCGTTATTTGCTTGAAAAAAATCTAAAAAAGAAAAACTATAAAATTGGGACTGCTAAACACACTTGACCTTAAAAGACACCTCACTTAAAAATTTATCTTGGGGAGAGCAACCCCCTCATTGTCTGGTTTGGATGAGCGAGAGAGCGACCCGTACACTAGGCTAGAGCCATATCCGATCTCTTATCAGACTACCGGTCTTTTATACGGGACAATCTGTTGGGAGTATTGGATTCCCATCAGCTCGCGTAACCGCTATGATAGACTGACTTGATCACCTAAATAAAATTGACAAGATAATTGACCGAACCTTTACGGTCTTCAGCTCTGCATTGTGTAGGTCAATCGAAGTTTGTTTTCTCATCTTGTATGTTTACGGATCTCATCCGCCTGACTCGCCAGATCAAGATGATGGGAAGGATGTCTCTTAGGCAGCCTTTGGCTGCACCACTTTTCAACACTCCAGCCCATTCGTCTTGGTTGGTTCGTGAGAGCCGAGACCCGCTCTCTAGACCCGAGTTCGATTATGCCCTATTCCTCCTTTACCACCCTTCTACCAGTCTTGAGATGCCAATGCCAGATTAGAGAGAACAACAGTCAGCTGATTTATCGGCACCTGAGTTTGGGTCTTTTGCCTTTGCAGAGACCATGGCCAGCAGCGAGGAGCGCACTGAGGGTCCGAGAGCAGAGACGACGACATATGTGTTGGACCAATGTGCGATCAACAACAGCCTATTAGATTCCCTTGAGACAATGCAACGCCAGATACATGATCAGGGAGCTTTCATGCTGGAGATGAGGAGAGAGATGGAGAGGCTGAGGACAGAGTGAGATCAGCCGAGAGTCGCAGGAGCGGGAGACCCAGATCAGCCTGAGGAGCCGGTCCAGCCAGCACAAGCCAGACCGATGCGGGAGTTGCACAACCTCGGATCGATGCTTACGCACCGGTGGATCATTCTTCCAGCGATCGTGGGGGGACTTCGAGTTCCCCCCACAGATACTTCAGCTTCTTCCCTGCTTCCTCGGGCTCGCGACTGAGGAGCCGCATATTCATCTCCTGGAGTTCGAGATGATCTGCAAGACTGTCCACGATCGGCAGGTGGACGAGGATACCATTCGGATGATTGCTTTTCCTTTCTTCCTGGTCGATAGAGCAGCCAACTGGCTGAGGCATTTGGGGAGATTTGTGACTACCTGGGAGCATCTCCGCACTGAGTGCTTGAACAATTACTATCCACTCGGGCAGACGAATGCAGCGAGGGCCCTGATCAGCAACTTCTCCATGCTCCCCAAAGAGGAGTTCCATGAGGCATGTGAGAGGTTCAGAGAGCATACCGAAAGATGCCCGCACCATGATATCTCGAATCTGAACCTAGTTCATAGCTTCTTTTGCGGACTTACACCAGAGCTACAGGGCTTGGTGAATGCTTCTTGTGGCGTTTCCTACTTCGCCAAGGATGAGGATCAGGTCTGGGCCATCTACGAGGAGATGTCCGAGAACTATACAGTGATGTCTCAGACCCACCTCTACACTCAGGGATGCCCCTAGCCACAGAGCGTGCAGTTTCAGAGGATAGCACAGGTCGATGCCGATCGTTCTACTTCATCAGTGGCAACCGCACAGGCAGAGTCCACAGCCGCATACATGGGCATCATCAGCAAGAAGCTGGACCGGATCGAATTGATAGAGAAGAAGCAGTGCCGGGGCATGCCTCGGATCGATCAGATGGCACAGACGCTGAGTGACCTGAAGTCCCAGATCATGTGTCTCCAGGAGGCACAGACGGCTTCTCAGTCCCGTCTCAGGTCACGAGCAGACACCGACAACAGCAGTTCGGCCCAGCCCTCCGCCCTGTACCGACAGGTCCACCATGTGCAGGCGGAGCACTACCAGCTGCAGCCGCAGCAGTACGTCCGGTCACCACCTCAGGACAGCCAGATAGTGTGTATCAGCCGGACCAACCCCTGGCAGTACTCCCCCCACCCACCTACGAGCAGGAGCCGTTGATGGATGTCAACGGGATTTGTTATGACCGACCCCAGCCCGATATCCGACGAGACCATCCCGAATGCTGCTGGTCGGTCGGAGGCACCAGTTCCCTGCAGCAGCCTCCAGTTCAAGGTGGCCAGTACAGCCAGTAGCGTGAGAATCACCAGCATTCCCAGCCCCCAGTACACCAGCAGTCATCCCACCAGCAACAGTATGGTCCTCGTCCCTATCAACAGGGACAACCTTAGAGGCAAGAGCAACCTCAACAACAATATCATCCCCAGTACCCCTCTCACCCTCACCAACAACAACAGCCTAATTACCAGCGAGGCAACCCATCAGGTTCTCATGGGTCGACTTATGAGAACCCCGCACTTGATGACTTAGCCCACCTAGTGTCCGAGCAGCAGGCTACCTTCCGACGGGAGATGGATGAGTTTCGTCAGGAGATGAAGGGGATTGTGAGAGGGAAGGCCGCCATCCCTGCCCAGATCGAGTCGAACATGAACAACCTCAAGAGGAAGTCTGAGCAGGTAGAGTTCACTGAGATTACCACTCCTAATGCTTCACTTGGTGTTATATGTCTGCATACATGTTTGATGCTGATTTTGTTACACTTAGGAGCGGTAGGATGCCAGCAGGCGGTGCCTCGTCTAAGCGACGATCCTACGCCACTTCAGGAGTGCCAGGCGAGGAGGAGAGTGGTGCTGATGCTGCTAGAGATGATGATGGTGGTGCTGACACCACCATGGATGTTGATCCAGCTGATGGTACTGAGGCTGTCACGATTCCAGATGGAGGAAGTGGTATTGATGCCACCATACCAGTCGTTGAGACAAAGCGCGATACTGATGCCGCGAGTCCAGATGCTGAGGGTGGTACTGAGGCCACCATTTTTAGTTCTGCTAATCTTGTTGTTTTCCCTTCAGTACATGTATCTCAGGATATTTCTGCAAATAAAGGAAAGGGTTTATTATTTTCGGATCCACCTATGTTGCTTGATGATGCTTGTGTGGATTCTATTGTACCTGAGCATCCCAGACCCTCTCCTAGTCCTTCATTTGAGAAGGACCCAGTAGTCCCCTTTCCTCGAGCACTCCACTTGGCTAAGGGGCAGAAAAAAGAAAATCATAAAAAGAACCATCAGATAGAGTTCAACCAGCAGATGATGGACAGATTTCACATATAGCTGACTCTACAGGAGGCCTTGGAGCACATACCTCTCTTCCAGAGATCACTCAGAGACAGGACCACAATTAGGAGGAGGAGGCGGAACCACCAATCGGAGATCCATATGCACACTCGGGCCGCATGTTTTGCGATCCAGAACCGTCTGCCAGCCAAGAGGCCAGATGCAGGAGCCCGTATGTCAGATGCCATATCCATGAGCAGAGGTTCGACCACACTCTATTAGACAGTGGTTCTTCGACCAACCTACTTCCGGCATACCTTCTCGACCGCTTCGAGTTGGGCCCTCTACGACAGAGCAGGACGATCCTTCAATTTTCTGATCGATTTTTCTGTCAAGAGGCCGAAGGGGTTGCTAAAGGACATTACCGTCACGATTCAGGGCCTGAAATTCTCCGTGGACTTCGTTGTGTTGGACATGGAGATTCCTTAGTCCGTGAGCGATACCCCCATCATTATAGGATGCTCGTTCTTGGCCACAGCCATGGCAGTGTCCGACCATGATTGCGGGAAGGTGTACTTTCGCATCGAGGGCGAGAGTATACAAATAGAGATGGTCGATGATACTAGAGCCAGAGATTCAGCTTGCTCAGTGCCGACTTCCGATTTAGAGCAGATACAGAGGCAGGGCAAGACGTCTACCAGGACTGCGATTTTGTGATTACAGATGACGAGGCAGTTTGGGCAGACCCAGTAGCACAGGCCATCCTCTCACCTTCAGAGTTTGCTGATGCACAGATGATAGCAGAGGAGATCTTGGAGAGCGCATTCCTGGTCCAGGATACTTCTCAGGCAGTAAAGCCGGTTCTCGATCGTGAGGCAGTTTTCTCTTGTGATTCTGATACAGATCCCTCGGAATTAGATTTAGACTGGGCAGAGTTTGATGATTTGATACCTTGTTTGACTTCCACAGAGCCTACAGCTAGGGAGGAGGTTGATCCCACACAAAGCAGAGACACATCAACAGAGCAACCTTTGCTAGATTCAGACTGCGAGCGAGAGCTCTCATTCTCCCATGCAGATGTGGCTGTATTCACTCAGACTTTTCAGAGGCTAGATCCGCCAGCACCTACTTGTCCAGAGCTGAAGCCGCTACCGTCATTGCTGAAGTATAGGTTCCTTGCGGGTGAGCATGAGATGTACCCATTCATTATCTCCGCTGATTTGACTGGAGAGTAGGAATCCCGTTTGATGGGGGTTCTTGAAAAGAACCGCAAGGCGATAGGATGGAGTGTAGCCAATCTCCAGGGGATAAGTCCGGCCTTGTTCTCGCACCATATCTATCTCGAGGAGGACGCGAAGCCGTCGCGTGAGTTCCAGCAGCGACTGAACCCAAATCTTCGAGATGTTGTAATGAAGGAAATCTCGAAATGGTGGAGCGTCGATTTTATCTACCCCATCTCCGACTCCAAATGGGTCAGTCAGTTGCATGTGGTGCCCAGGAAAATGGGCATCACCACAGTTGTTAGTGAGTCTGGAGAGGAGATCGCTACCCGGGTATCCACTTCCCGACGGGCCTGTATGGACTACAGACGATTGAACCAGGCCACCAAGAAGGATCATTTCCCTCTGCCTTTTATTGATCAGATTATAGAGAGGCTGGCAGGGAAGATCCATTACTATTTCTTGGACGGGTACTCCAGATATAATCAGGTGGCCATTGTGCCCGAGGACCAAGACAAGACCACCTTTACCTGTCCCTTCGGGACATATGCTTTTAGACGCATGACATTTGGATTGTGCAACGCTCCGGTGACATTCCAGAGGTGCATGTTGTCCATCTTTTTGGACATGGTGGGGGAGTGCTTGGAGGTCTTCATAGATATTTCTTGGTCTACAACGACAGATTCGATTCTTGTCTTGATTGCCTAGACCGCGTCCTTCAGTGATGCATAGAGGTTCACCTTGTGTTGTCATGGGAGAAGAGTCACTTCATGGTGACTCAAGGGACTCCAACAGGGGCATGGAGGTTGATCCGGCCAAGGTGGATGTCATTTGAAAACTCGATCCACTGTCCAACTTGCGGCTGTTACGGTCTTTTCTGGGGCACGTCAGTTTCTGCCGGTGCTTTATTCATGATTTCAGCAAAATCGCCCGACCGTTGACTGATCTGCTGACGAAAGACACCGAGTTCCCTATTGATGATAAGTGTCTAGCATCATTTGAGACTCTCAAGAGTCGTGTTGTAGAGGCTCCTGTTCTCCAGCCGCTTGATTGGTCTCTCCCATTCGAGATCATGACGGATGCCTCCGATTTTGCCATGGGGTCCGTGCTGGGACAAAGGAGGGATGGAGTCCCCTTTGCTATTCACTACGCTAGCCGTACTTTATATGCCGCTCAGCAGAACTACACCGTCACTGAGAAGGAGATGCTAGTCGTAGTTTTCTCCCTAGATAAGTTCAGATCTTACATCATTGGATCTAAAGTGACCATCTATACCGATCATACCGCCATCAGGTACCTCATGGCAAAGAAGGATGCCAAAGCCAGATTGACCAGATGGATCCTTCTACTCTAGGAGTTTGATATAGAGATTAAGGATAAGCCTGGAGTCAAGAATGTGGTGGCGGATCATCTCTCCCAATTGGAGTATCTTGAGGATTCTGAGCAGATTGAGCCTATATGTGAGACCTTCCCATATGAGGCGATCCTTGCTATCGCCTCTCTCCCATGTTATGATGATATTGCGAACTATCTTGTCGCCAAGAAAGTTCCATAAGATTGGCCCAGGAAGAAACTTGAGACCTTCCTCGCGAAGGCCACGTTTTACCATTGGGAGGATCCCGTCCTTTATCATGAAGGAGGGGATAGCATCTGGTGTCGGTACATTCCTCAGGAGGAGCACCATAGTGTCCTCACTTACTGCCACGAGCTTGAGGCAGGAGGACATCACTCTGGGAGGAGAACAACATGGAAAGTGCTCCAATCCGGCCTATGGTGGCCAACTCTCTTCAGGGACTCTGATGAGTTCGTGAAGAGGTGTACTGACTGTCAGAGGATGGGCACTTGTGGACAGCATGATATGATGCCGATGCAGCCCATTCACTTCTGTGAGGTTTTTGACACTTGGGGCATTGATTTCATGGGTCCATTCCCTAAGAGTCAGGGATTTGAATACATTCTGTTGGCCATGGATTATGTGAGTCGTTGGGTTGAGGCCATCCCTGCCCGAACCGCAGATGCTAGGACTGTTTGCCCATTTTTGAGGAAGAATATCATTTCACGGTTCGGGGTACCTCAAGTGTTGATTTTTGACGAGGGGTCTCATTTCGTCAACAGCAAGGTAAAGGCCCTTGCTAGCGAGTTCAGCATAGACCATCGAGTAGCCACTCTATACCACCCTCAGACGAATGGTCTTGTTGAAGTGTCGAACAGGGAGATCAAGACTATATTGTAGAAAGACATCTGCCCTGACTGAAAGGATTGGTCATAGCTTTTGGACTCGGTCTTGTGGGCATATAGAACGTCTTTCAAGACTCCTTTGGGTACATCTCCCTTTCACCTCATTTATGGCAAGCCCTGCCATTTACCTGTTGAACTGAGACAGAGGTCACTTTGGGCAGCCACTGATATACTTATGGATCCAGTGAGTGTAGGAGATCAGAGGAGGGCAGAGTTAGCAGCCCTGGAGGAGCTTCGTGATATAGCCTTTTCGAGCAGCCTACAGTATAAGGAGAGAGCGAAGGAGTGGCATGGTTCTCATATCAACCACAAACAGTTTGAGCCAGGATAGAGAGTATGGTTGTTTGATGCTAGGCTTCGTTCATTTCTAGGGAAGCTACAGAGCAAATGGAAGGGACCCTATCTGGTCCGAAAGCTACATGACAATGGGAGTATTGATATATCTGAGTTGTCTTCTGATGCTACCTTTCGTGTTAACGGTCAGCGACTCAAACCATATCTAGATCATGAGCCGCGGGTCGTTGACGTTGCCCCGATTCATTTTACGTGAGATGTGGTCTCTTGACTCACATCTATTGCATCTCATGCCTAATTATCACTGTTCTTCCGACTTGTATAGATCCAGTTGTCCATATCACTCTATTCTTTAGTCCCACACCCCATCTTTATCTTATGATTCTGCTATACTTAGGGTGTACTTTATCCTAAGTATAGGGGGGTGAAGGACTCTTGGGTATACTATTGATTCTTTCTACCTCTGTTTTGCTGCCTATACTTAGGGATATTTTACTCTAAGTATGGGGGGGGGGTAGACCCTGTACATCCTTCCACTCGGATTTCCCTTCATGTACAACTTACTATACTTAGGATTACTTGATCCTAAGTATAGGGGAAACACCGAGTTCTGTTCTAACTATTATTTGATTCTTCTTTGTATATACCATTCATGTTCAATTTCCTATACTAAGCACGAGTTATGTCTTCTTCATCGCTCTTGATCACTCTGAGGACATCGTTCGAGCTAAGTATAGGGGGGTGTCGTATACATTTTATATATACTTTAGCCATAACTCGTACTTTGTGTGAGTGTGTTAATAAATAAAATGGCTAAAATCCATAAAAATTAATTTTTTTCCCTTGTACATAAAATTCTTCTTGCACATACCTATCTATTTATAAAAAATATTTTTGTACAAATGATTGTAAAAATGATTTGTGTAAATAGTTTGTAAATATTTTGATATAAAAATTATGCATATAGTACAAAATTTTTGTAAAATGTTTTGAAAAACAAAAAATTTACAAAAAACTCGTGTAAATTTTTGTAAATATTTTGCAAAACTTCGCATTCATGCATACATCCATGTTTTCAAACATTTTTCAAAAATTTTGCACATTTGTCAAAATTTATAAAATTTGCATATTTGTAAATATTTGTACAGTTTTTCCAAATCATAGTTGACATTTAAACTGGCCTGGAATTAAATTGAAAATGGAGCTTGGTTAAGATCTTAATCCACCTAATTCTAAGAGAAACCTTATAGGGCTTAGGATTAAGACTTTTCAGGTCCATTGGGACTTAATTCTTTGAGTCCACTAGGCTATGAGCGTATATCATCTTGATGAGCCTAAGTAGAGCACTTAACAATGCACACATGACTCTCAGAGACAATGGCTTTACTTGCACCAGCACTTTACACTTAGCTCTCCACGGATGAGGTGGTGAGGAGGCAGTTTCCTTTGGCTTGGGGTAGTATATGAGGGTAGTACTTCTAGGCAGAACCTCTCTTCTTCTTATAGTGAAGGAAGTGCATCTCAACTTGGTCTGGTGGTGATGAAGTCTAAAGACAGGAGTTGTGGGTTGCATTGTGGGTTGCAATAAAGCTTCCAAAGAGATTCTACTAGCTTAAGAGGAAAAACTCCTTATGTATATATGTTGCACCATGTAGATATGTTGTACATATGCACATCAAAAAAAGGTTCAAAGAAAGAAAAACTCCAAAAAAGTGGTGGGTCTGATTGAAAATAAAATACCCACCGGAGTGTATATAGTCAAATAAAGCAAATCTTATGTTACACATGACCATATCATGAAGCTTGCAGCGGGAGACTCAGCTACACTGGTTAGAGCTCCCAGGGATACATGGCTACACTGGTCATGGTCCATTCTCTTCTTCCCCCTCTTCTTGAGCCGGTTGTACTTGAACTTAGAAGGGAATACCCCGCTCCTCGAGGAAAGAGTTGCTAGACTGAGGCATTAGAGTTACCTTGTTGAGGGAGGTTGTTTCTTTGTCATTTCTGAGGTGGGGAGCTACATATCACTTACACAGTACAATGAAAGATTCATAGTCATTAGAGTTTGTGTATGTAGACTTGTTCTGATCTGGTTTATTGAGGAGTCTTGACCATAGATTGGTGGAACTTAGAGGCTGTTGAGTTTTAAGCTTAAGTCCAAATAAGGTTCTGATAAATTAATAATCCAAAGGTCCAACTGAGCTCCATACTTTAATTTAATGAAGGTAAGTTTAATAATCAACCTTGATTTCCCATCCTTTTCTTTTTCATTCTCTTTTTGCACCTCTTTTTCAAATAAGTGTTTGCTAAGGGACTAGCAAAAGTAAAGTATAGGGGGGTGATGAATCCCCATTCATCACTCTTTATTCATTTATTTTAGCTAAAATTCTTTGCAAAACACCATGTAAATATTTGTAAATATAATAAATTGTCAACTTGCATGCTATGTGTAAATAATAATAATTAGCATGTTTTTATGCAAAAATAAAGGAACAAAGAAATAAATAAAAAGAGGGAAATATTTAGAATAAATATTGAGTGACCCCAAACCCAAGGGAGGGCCAATCATTGGCCTGATCGTAAAATAAAACAAGTAGAGAGAGATAGGGCCATTCATCATACATATATTCCCCCTCTCATGTATATATCGTATTTTCACAAAATAAAAATATTCATGTGTTCCTCATAATGTGTATATATTTATAAAAATAAAATAAAAATGAGAAAAATAAAAATAAAAAGAAAATAAATTCTCTCTCACCCTTGTATATACCATGTATATATGTACCTATCCTTATTTATTTTACCCTTGTAAATACACAATAAAAATCAAATAAAAATTATTTTATATTCCACATTTTATGTTGTAAATAAATAAAATATAAAATAGGGATAACTATACAAACAAACGAATAGAAATAAAATTCAAAAAATACCTAGGTATTTATACCTGTATATAATAATATATTATGTATATACATTAAATTATTTTTCAAAACAATAAATAAAAATCACTAAAAAATAATTTGAAAAATAATAAACATTTTTCATGTTGTAAATATTTTGAAATAAAATCATTTACTATTTTTTTTATCGAATTTACAAATAATTTTGAAACGTCGAATTCTCATTGGTCCACAGGGGATGTTGACCCCCAGTCAACTCCCCCCTGGACCACTTAGGATCCGGACCTCGTTTCGACCCGACTGCTCCCCTTTTTCCCGAATTGCTCCGCCTCCCATTTACCGAAACCCCGAGCCCCGATTGTTGCTCGACTATCCGAGATTCACGCCCGATCATTTCCTTAGGGGTCCGTGCATCGACGTACGCGCCCGATTCCAATCTTTCCGGACCCTGATAGACTCAGAGATCGAGCAGTCGTGTATTCCACACAAGGCGGGAACACAGTCGATGTGTTGACCACTCAGAAATCCGAATTTAATCAACAATTAACCCACAATCAAATCAATCAATGAGAAGCAAGTGGAGTTAAAATTTATTATAACTCTACAAATGTGTGTATAGTGTGTAAGTATGTAGAGTGTCGAACTCAGGGAGCAAGCAGGATAGATCAGACAATTCAAGTGCAAGAATGAATGTGATTAAGTGTCTACAAATATGCAAAATTTTTTGTGGGTTTTTTAAATTTATATTTTTTTATTTAATTTATAATTTTGTACTTTTGTATTTTGATTTTAATTTTCTGATTTTATATTTTCTTTTATATTTTATATTTTTATATTTTTTTAATAATAGAATATATATACAAAGTAAGGAAGAGAAAGATGAGGTATTTATAAAAATGAGGAAAAATGCTCAAAAATTAGGAAAATAAATGTTTTTGGTCTTTTTATAATTTTGTGATGTTTTTGTGATTTTTAGAGATTTTTCTGAATGTTTTTGGTATTTTTAAAAATGAAAATAGAAGAAAACAGTGAACTAAGCTACTGGCCGGGACTAAAATGAGGACATAAATTATCCACCAGTACCCAAAATTCCTCAAATTAATTTTAAAATAAAGGCAATAAACTAATGAAACTACAGAAACTGAGTTTGTATTTTTAGGATTTTTCTAGAATTTTTTAGATTTTTATGAAGTTTTTAGGGGAATTCTAATTTTTAGGGTTTTTGTTTTGAAATTTTTAATGTTTTTTGGATTGACACTAAAAGACGATAAAACACATAAAATATAAATTTTTTGGAATTTTTCAAAACGTTTTACTAATTTTTTATGGATTTTCTAATGCAAACAGTATTGAAAATGCATGTTTCTGATTTTTAATAAATATGAAAATGCAATAAAAAATGCAATACAAAAATGTGCGTGAATGAGCAAGCAAACATGAGCTTAAACTAATTTTTTGGTGATTTTTAGCAATTTATAGATGCATTAAATAAATAGATACAACATCAACAAACTACACTACTAGCAAGGGCATAAGTGCAAATAAGCGAACATCCAGGGGCCAAAGTGCAATTTTTCACAAAGTTTATAACATATTAAATAAGATCCAGGACTGAATACAAATACCCAAAGCTGTAAGGGTGCGCCTGCAAATAACCCGACCCCGCATGTGTTAGACACGCGCCTGGGAGGGACCTAAATGCAATATCCAAAAATCACAGGGGCTCACATGCAATTTACCTAAAAGTTTTACACTTAATTACAAAATGCATGGATTAAAATGAAATAAACAAACCCGCGAGGGGTCCTATGCAAAATACCCAGCCCCCTCACGCGTACGGGCACGTGAGGTGACGTGGATAGGACCTAAGTGCAAATATGTAAAGTACGGGGGTCTGGATGCAAATATTACAACAATATTTAAACTACAACTGAAAGTTTATGGATTAAATAAAAATTACAAAAAATGGCGGGGGAAAATGTGCAAAATACCCACGCCTAAGGCCTCGTGTGCAATCCGATGGCTGATGTGCGTCCACTTGGATACGTGGCGGGCTCCGATCGGTCGATGATGCTTCGCATCCAACGTCTGAGATTAGATCTCAGACTGAGATCCAACGACGGTGGGCTCTGATGATCCGATGGTGACTGTGCAGCTGGAGGCCCGGCCTTGATCCGACGGCGTAGGGGGGCGGAGCAAGAGCAGGGAAGCGTCGCCGACGAGGCAAACTTCCCCGCCCTCGATCGGCGTCCTCCGGCGTTCCTTGGGCTCCAAAAGAGGCCTGCAACCTCCTGCGGTCCTCCTCGAGGTGCTGGCGAGTCCAAAATACCTCGGCGACGGTCGAGGTTCGCTGGAGACACGGGCGGAGCTAGTGGAGCTTCGTGGGTCTCCGGCGAAGGTCAAAATGACCCCCGGGTGGTCTTCAACGCTCGTTGACCTGCAAGAAATAGTGAGAGGGTCCAAGGAAATGTGCTTGGACCCCGCGGAGTGGAGGTGGCGGCGTGAATCGGCGAGGTGGTGCACTCCGGTGAGGTGGTCGATTGAGCGATTAGATCGACGAAGCTTGAAATTTCTTTGGGGGTTTTGATCCTAAGACTAAGGCAAACAAAACACAACGAAAATAAAAGGGGGGAAGTGGCTGCCTCATTGGCCAGAGCCAGAGGGAGATACCTCAATGCCGACGAGCTGGCGGAGGTGCTTGGAGCCGCCTCAGGCGTCGCTGGACCCACCCGAAGGTCGGAGAGAAGAGCTGTCACTTTCTTCTCGCGATTGGGCACGAAGGGGGGAGCTAAACCTATGAAAGAGGGATTCAAACTTGGCTCGAAAGTCGGGGGTGCGTTATATGAAGTTTGACGAATGGGCGAGAAGATCAAGGGGCAGCAACCGATGCAACGATCCAGAACCCAAGAATTCACTTGGGTGTGAATCACCGATGGCCAAGGAAGAAAAGTCAAGAAGGATGTTACGCGAAATGGTGCAAGGGCTGACCTCGAAAAATCAAGAAGACGGGGCCTAAACGAGGTCTGACAAAGCACACATGGGGAGGGACGACTAGTTGACCGGGGTCAACTAGGGTTTGCGCCTAGTTGGTCCACATGAACCAACCAGGAAAAATCCCTGGAAAATATTTTGTAAATTCGATTAAAAATAGGAAATGAATTAATTAATTTTTTATTATTAAATAAAAATTGTTTATTATTTTATAAGGTATTTTATTATGATTTTTAATTATTTTTAGGAGGTGTAAAAATAAGAGTTGCCTTTTATTGGCTATATAGGTATATACAACTATATATTTTAATAATTTATTTTTATTTTGTATATTTACTTTATTTATTTTTAGTTATAATTTTATAAATTTATAAAGTATTTTTATACAATCAAATATATTTTTATTTTTCTGAGGTGTTTTGTACAATTAATAAAATAGAAGTATAATTATATAGGTGTGTAAGTAGGTATTATACCTAGGTGTAGTATCTACAGGTATTTTATTTTGTATTTTATTTAGGTTTTTATTCTAATTTTAATGTAAAAAATATTATAAGTAATATTTAAAAAATTATAAAAATATAAAATTATAAAAATAATGAATAAATAATAAAATGAATATTTTAATCTGTACAAGTATACAATAGGGGCCTAAACTCAACTTTCAAACCGTAACTCCGAAAAATACGAAACCACCTCCATTAAATAGCTTATTTCAAATTATATACAATTAAAAGTGAGTTTGGTATGTTTCGAGTTTGTACTTGCAAGATACATGTCTGGGAAGTTGGGATTCTGGGATTTTATTCAGATCATAACTTTTTATCTATACATTATTTTTGAGTGAAATCAATTTTGTATTTTTCTATATTTAATTATCTACAACTTTCATGTACAAAGTTTCTTTATTTGAAGTAATGAGTGGAATAAAAAATAGGTCCCAAAATGATTGAAGAATGAATAAAATAAAAGGGGGTTTTATTGTATTTTGGCCCTTATCTCCCCCTACTTTATTCCTTGTCGACCTAGTAATCGAGATGCCTAGGTCTCGGGATTTTGGGTTATAAAAAATTTACAATTTTTTATTCTTTTTCTTTTCTTTTACTTATTCTATAATTTTAGCATTAAATATAGTATTTTATACACTATTTACATGCACATGCATGAATGCTAAGATGCGGAAATTAAGGGTATTTACATGCATTTGCTAGGGTTTTCGAGGCCAAAATGATAGAATAAAGATGATGAAATATGGAATCATCATCCCCCTATACTTTACTTTTGCTACTCCCTAGAAAATACTTATGCAATAAGTGCAGAGAGAAAAAGAAAGAAAAGAAAAATAATAAGTTAGATTAAAGTTGATTATCAAACTTGTCTTCACAAAATCAAAGTTTGGAGCTTAAGTTAGACCTTCGGAATTTTAGTGCGGGTGGAACCTTACTGAGAACCGAATTTGAAATCCAACAGTCCCTGAGAATCCCAAGACTCTGCTCAAGTCTCCTCAATAGCCAGGTCAGAAATACTTCAACTCATACGCAAACCCTTATGACTGTGACTCTGACTCGTACAGTATAAGTGATGGTGGCTCTTCCCAACTGAAATGACAAAGAGACTGACTTCTCCAATACGACAACCCAATGATTCCCCAATCCAAGAACTCATTCCTCAAGGAGCAGGGTATTCCCTTCTAAGTTCAAGTGGCAACCAACCCAAGAGGAGGGGGTGAAGAGAAGAATGGATGGTAGCCAGTGTAGCTACCTATCCTAGGATGCAAGACCAGTGTAGTCAAGTCATATAGCTGCAGGCTCACATGATTCGACTTTGAAGCTCAAGCTTGCTTATTGGCTTTACACATATGTACACTCCGGCATGCATTTTTATTTTTGTACAGGCCTGTCTACTTTTTTGGAGTTTTTGCTTTTTGCATTTTTTAATACTATACAGCATCATTTACATAGGGAGTTTTTCCTCTTGAGCCAGTAGACTATCCCTCTTTTGAAGCTTTATTGCAACCCACGATCTCCTATCCTCGAAACTCGTCATCACTGGACGGGTTGGGGTGCACTTCCCTCCCTAGAGGAGGACAAGTGTTTCCACCTGTGTAAGTCTCATACCGGCAAATCCAACCCCCTTACCACTCCAACTGAGTTGAGCCAAGTGAAAGGTGCAGGTGTCCAAGTTAGGTCATTATCAACAAGAGTCGTACGTGTGCTCCGAAATACTCTACTTAGGCAGTCAAGAATCCAATGAACAAAGTCCCGTGATCCTCAAAGAATTAAGTCAACTGGACCTGAAGTACCTCAATTCCAGCTCCTATAAGGTTCCTATTAATTAGGTAGATTTAAGGTCCAACCAAGCTCCAATCTTTGGATTTTACTTAGACTTGTTCAATTATCAAACTCAATCCGAAAAGTGCGAATGCTATGCAAATGCTATGCAGAAAATATTTTTGTGATGCAATTTTCAAAGATTTTGAACTTTTTATGGGTTTTTGAAAAGATGATGCATATGCATTTTTTTAGATTTTTCAAAAATATTTTTCAAATGTTTTTGGATTTTAATTTTGCAAATGTTTTTGGGATTTTTTAAAACAAAAGATTTTGGCTAAAAGTTAGGTACAAATATTTACACGGGGATGCTTCTGATATATACAAGAAGTGGATTTTAAGAATTTACAGGGTAGGTGGTCAATTTTATAAGTATATATAGTGAATTTTGGTGAGATGTATATATTCGTCAAACTTATTTGACACAGGTTTTTCAAACAATTTTGAAAACTATAGTCCAAAATAATTTTTACAAACAGTTTTTACAAACATGTACACACATTTGAAAATCATTTTGCAAAGGTTTTCCAAACAGTATATATATAGATTTTCCAAATATTTTTGCACCCATTTTTCAACCATTTGCAAATCGTTTTTCAAACATTTTATTTCACACAAAAATAATTTTACAATCAAAATGTTTTTACAAAGATTGAAAACATGTAACAAAATGTTTTCCAAATAGTTTTCAAAAGATTTTTCACAAAGGTTTTCAAACTGTTTTTCAAACATTTTGTAAAAAATATTTTCACCTGATTTATTAATCAGTAAGTATAAAAAGAAATTGAGGAATGAAACATCATCTTTTTTTATTAAGGTTTTTAATGAATTTTACAAGTACAATTAGCCATAGTTATTAGTAAAAATATGAAAGCACGAGTTATGGCTAAAGTATATACACAGTATATACGATCCCCCTATACTTAGCTTGAGCTATGTTCTCATAGATCGGAGAGAAAAGAGAAGACATAACTCGTACTGAGTATAGAAAAGTCTAAAGAATAATGAATAAGAGATGAATAAACGAATGAGAAGTTGACCGTACCCCCTATACTTAGGATCAAATAATCCTAAGTATAGCAGACTGTACACAAAGCAGGGAGGGTCAAGGGTGGGAATGAACAGATCGTACTCAGACTGTCTCTCCCTATACTTAGGGTAAGATATCCCTAAGTATAGATAAGAAGAGGAGACAATGGAGAGGATCAAAGAATAGACGTACTCGGGGTGCACACCCCCCTATACTTAGGACAAAGTACGTCCTAAGTATTGAAGACTGACAAAAAGGGACGACAACTGTCTGATAGATAAAGAAGATAGAAGAAGAAAATAAGAAAATAAGAAAAGATATCAACGGATGGATCAAACATCGGAAGATGGAAGTGATAACCATGTATGAGATGCAACTGATCTGAGTCGAAGAACACATCTCATACTAGAAGGATGGGGGCAACGTCAATGGTTGGCTGATCATGGTCTAGATATAACTTCAGGTGCTGACCGTTAACACGAATGGTAGAGGAAGATGGCAGCTCGGATATATCAATGCTACCATTGTCACGTACCTTCCTGACCACATAAGGACCTTTCCACTTGCTCTGTAATTTCCCTAGAAATAGTTTCAGCCTGGAATCAAACAACCATACACGCTGATCGGGCTCAAACTGTTTATGGCTGATAAGGGAATCATGCCATGTCTTCGCTTTTTCCTTATACTGTAGGATGCTAGAAAAGGCTGTATCTCTCAACTCCTCCAGGGATGCCAACTCTGCTTTCTTATGGTCTCTTATACTCTCAGGATCCAATAATAACTCAGTCACTGCCCAAAGTGACTTGTGCTTGATTTCCACTGGCAAATGGCACGGCATGCCATAGACGAGATGAAAGGGAGATGCCCCTAATGGATTCTTGAAGGAAGTCCGATAGGCCCACAAGACTGAGTCCAAAAGCTGTGACCAATCCTTTCGGTCTGGGTGGACGACCTTCTGTAAGATAGTCTTAATCTCCCTATTCGATACTTCGGCAAGACCATTAGTCTGAGGGTGGTATGGCATGGAAACACGATGGGCAATGTAGAACTCGTCTGCAAGGGCCCTGACTTTATCATTAATGAAATGAGACCCCCCGTCTGAAATCAAAACTGTAGGCACCCTGAACCGTGAAATAATATTTTTCCTCAGAAAGTGACATTCTGTTTTAGCATATGCGGCTCGGGTGGGGATGGCCTCAACCCATCGGCTAACATAATCCACAGCAAGTAAAATGTGCTCAAATCCCTGAATCTTAGGAAATGGCCCCATGAAATCAATCCCCCATGCATCAAAAACCTCACAAAAGTGAATGGGTTGCATGGGCATCATGTCTCTCTGTCTGCATGTACCCATCTTCTGACAATCAGTACATTTCTTCATGAATTCATCTGAATCCTTAAAGAGAGTAGGCCACCAAAGGTCGGATTGGAGCACCTTCTGTGCTGTCCGTCTCCTAGAATAATGTCCTCCTGCCTCAAGCTTGTGGCAGTAGGTGAGGACACTATGCTGCTCTTCTTGAGGAATGCACCTTCTCCAGATGCTATCCCCTCCTTCATGATAAAGGACGGGATCCTCCCAATGGTAAAACTTGGCCTTAGCTAGGAAGGTCTCAAGTTTCTGCCTGGGCCAACCCCGTGGAACCGTCTTGGCAACAAGATAGTTTACAAAGTCGGCATACCATGGGAGCAAGGAGATCGCCAAGATCGCCTCATCCGGAAATGTCTCAGTAATAGGTGCGCTGGGCTCAGATTCCTTAAGATTCTCTAAGCGGGAGAGATGATCTGCCACCACATTCTTAACTCCAGGCTTATCCTTAATCTCAATATCAAACTCCTGGAGCAGAAGGATCCATCTAGTAAGGCGAGCTTTAGCATCCTTCTTGGTCATGAGGTACCGGATGGTGGTGTGGTCTGTGTAGATAGTCACTCTAGATCCGAGAATATATGATCGATACTTATCCAAAGCAAAGACTACGGCTAGCATCTCCTTCTCTGTCACAGTATAATTCCGCTGAGCGACATCCAAAGTCCGACTGGCGTAGTGAATGGCATACGGCAATCCATCCCTCCTCTGTCCAAGCACAGCCCCTACGGCAAAATCAGAAGCGCCCGTCATGATCTCGAATGGGAGAGACCAATCGGGTGGCTGAAGGACAGGAGCCGTGACAACCATATTCTTGAGAGTCTCAAATGACGTAAGACACTTATCATCTACAATGAACTCGGTGTCTTTCATCAACAAATCAGTAAGCGGTCGGGCAATATGACTGAAGTCATGGATAAACCGTCAGTAGAAACCGACATGCCCCAGAAAAGACCGTAACTGATGCAAATTGGACGGTGGATTGAGTTTTCTAATGATGTCTACCTTGGCTGGATCAACCTCCATGCCCCTGTCGGAGATGATGTGGCCGAGGACCGTCCCTTGAGTCACCATGAAGTGACTCTTCTCCCAAGGCAAGACAAGATTGACCTCTATGCAGCGCTGAAGCACACGGTCTAGGCAGTCAAGACAAGCATCAAACTCATTGCCATAGACCGAGAAGTCATCCATGAAGACTTCTAAGCAGTCACCCACCATGTCCGAGAAAATGGACAACATACACCTTTGGAATCTCGCGGGGGCATTACATAGACCAAAGGGCATCCGTATGAAAGCATAAGTCCCAAACAGACAGGTGAATGTCGTTTTCTCCTAGTCTTCTGGTGTAATGGCCACTTGATTATAACCGGAGTACCCGTCAAGAAAACAGTAGCGACTCTTCCCAGCTAGCCTCTCGATATTCTGATCAATGAATGGCAGTGGGAAATGATCCTTCTTGGTGGCCTGATTCAATCGTCTGTAGTCCACACAGACCCTCCAAGAAGTTGGTACTCGGGTAGCTATCTCCTCTCCAGACTCATTCACAACTGTAGTGATACCCGTCTTCTTGGGTACCACATGTAATGGACTAACCCACTTAGAGTTGGAGATGGGGTAGATAAAATCGACGCTCAACCACTTCGATATTTCTATCATGACCACATCTCGAAGATTCGGGTTCAGCCGTCGCACGAACTCACGCGACGGCCCAGCGTCCTCTTCAAGATAGATATGGTGGGAGCACAGAGTCAGACTAATCCCCTGGAGATCAGCTATACTCCATCCTGTCGCCTTGCAGTTTCTTTCAAGAACTTCCATCAGTCGAGATTCTTGTTCTCCAGTCAAACCTGCTGAGATAATGACTGAGTGCATATCTGGCTCACCCGCAAGGAATCTTTACTTCAGCGACTGCATTAAGGGTTTCAATTCTGGACAATTGGGAGGTGGCAGATCTGGCTTCTGATATGTCTGTGTAAAGGCTACCAGGTATGCATGAGAGAACTCTCGCTGCGCATGAGAAACTGACGAAGGAAACCCTGCTGGATCATCAATAAAATGTACTGGCTCGCACTCCGTCATGGGTGTCGGCTCATCACGAATCAGACACGGCAAATAATCATCAAAATCATCCCAATCGATGTTTGAATTTGAGCGATCAGAACTAGAAGAACATGAATGAAATTCTGTTGTACCACTCATCACAGAACTGTCAGCCTCAAAGGTATCCTCATCCAGGGGTGTGCTCTCCAGGCTCTCAACTGCCACAAGCCGTAAATATAGTGAATCTGTAGGCAAGGCGAGGGTCTGTGGTACCAGATCTGTCTAAAGGGATTCATCATCTGTCATCACAAAATCACACTCCTGGTGGATGTCTAGCTCGGCCTCTGTTATCTGCTCAATATCACTGGACTGCTCTGAGAATGCTAATTCTCTCGCTCTGGTTTCATCGATCGTCTCTATTTGTATACTGTCGCCCTCTACGTGAAAGCACACCTTCCCATTATCATGATCGGTTACCGCCTTGGCTGTGGCCAAGAATGGGCGTCCAAGTATGATAGGGGCATCTATTACGGACTCAGGGATCTCCATGTCCAGTACAACACAGTCCACGGGGAATTTCAGGCCCTGAATGGTAATGACCACGTCTCTCAACAACCCCTTCGGCCTCTTAGTCGACCTATCAGGAAACTGAAGGACCGTCCTGCTCCGAAGAAGAGGACCAAACTCTAATCGGTCGTGTAAGGCTGTCAGAAGGAGGTTGATCGAAGATCCGCTGTCTAATAGAGTACGATCGAACCACTGCTCCTGAATCTCGCATCTGACATAGGGAGCTCCTACATCAGGTCTCTTGGCTGGCAATCGGTTCTGAATGGTGCAGCAAGTAGAGTGGGTGAGCACATGGATCTGATCTCTGTGGTTCCTCCTCTTTCTGCGGACTATAGTCTTCTCCTTCAAGCTCTTTTGGAAGAGGGGGATGTGCTCAAGTGCCTCCCGTAGAGTCAGTTGGATCTGGAATCTATCAATCATCTGGTTGTTGAACTCTACTGTTGAGTCTTTTTTGGATTTTCTCTTTTATTCCCTTTCGCAAAGTGGAGTGCTTCGGGGAAGGGGATGGTAGGGGCCTCCTCAGATGGAGGACTAGGAATAGGTTCCTGTGCCTGTGAAGGAATGGAATCCATACAATGATCATCACGCAACACATATGGATTCGAAGTGGATGCAGAAGCCTTTCCTTATTCATTTTTTGTTCTTTTTGTTACCACAGTCCTGAGATACAAAAGGTGGCAACACAACATGGGGGAACTCAACAAAAGTAGAAGTGGTGGCCTTAGTACCACCAACGGCATCTGACTTCGCAGCATCAGCACCACGCTCTGGCACATCATCAAAAATGGTTGCATCAGCACCACTGTCATCAACATCGTCATTAGCGGCATCACCACCGCTACTCTGCTCATCTGGTGCTCCTGGTTCCTCGTATGGTCGTCACTCAGATGAGGCGCAACCGGCTGGCATCCTACCGCTCCTAGTAGTCACAAAATCAGCATTATACAAAGAAGACATGTTACTCAAATAATCACTAGGAGAAGTATCCTCTGTAAACTGTACCTGCTTAGATTTTCTTTTTAGACAGTTCGGATTAGGTTCGATCTGTGCAGGTATGGCGGCTTTGCCTTTGATAATATCTCTCATTTCCTGCCGGAACTCATCCATTTCCTGCCGGATGGATGCTCGATGTTCAGAAAGCAATCGGGTGAGGTCATCTAATGCTGGGTTCCCGAAGGCAAGTGCTTAAGAACCGGAAGTATTCCCTTGCTGTAAATGAGGTTGCTGCTGGGAGGAGAAGTGCTCACGAGGCTGGGGGTATGACTGGTGGGGCTGCTGATGCTGTCTCCACTATTGTCCCTGGTAGGTGGGACGAGGACCATGCTAGTACTACTGATGGGCATACTGAGGCTGGTGCTGCTGCTGGCTGTTCTGCTGTCCCTGAGTGGGAGGTTGCTGCTGGGAGGAGGCACCTCCAGTGGTCCATCGAAACCCAGGGTGATCACGCCGAATCCCGACTGGTTGTGGGTACCGGTCGTACCATATCCCATTGATTCCATCAATGGCTTGTGCTCGAAGGGTGGTGGAGGAAGAACTGCCAATGGCTGATCTGGATGATAGACCACCATCTGAGTATCCTGAGATGGTGGTTGAGACGGGTAATACTGTAGCTACGGGACCGACTCTGCCTGGATGTGGTGAACCTGATGGTGCGAGGCAGAGGGCTGATTTGAGCTACTACTGTTGGGATCAGCTCGTGACCTGGGAGGCGGCTACGTAGACGTTTGTGCCTCCTGAATGCAAAGCATCTGCGTCTTCAGGTCACTCATGGTTTTTGTGATAAGGTCCATCTGGGCAAGACCTTGACTTTGCTTCTTCCCGAGGATCTCGAGGCGGTCCAACTTTTCGCTAATTATTCCCATGTCGGCTGCTGCGGATTCGGCTTGGGCTGCGACTGCCGACGTAGTGTGGGGACCAGCATCGATGCGGGCGATCCTTTGAAATGATCCTGCTCCTTGGAGGGCTTCTGTTGTGTGTAGACTCTGGCTTGGGCCATGACCGTTGAGTTCTCAGACATCCCTTCATAAATGGCCCAGACATCTTCTTCACCCTTTGAAAAGTAGGACCCACCACAAGAGGCATTAACAAGCCCCTGCAGCTCCGGTGTCAGCCTACAGAAGAAACTCTGAACCAGATTGGGCTTGGATATATCATGGTGTGAACACCGGTCAATGAGCTCTCTGAATCGATCCCAAGCCTCATGGAATTGTTCATTAGGGATCATTGTGAAATTACTGATCATAGCTCGTGTTGTGTTAGTCCGACTGAGAGGATAATACTTGTTCAGGTATGCGGTCCAGAGTTGTACCCAAGTGTCGACGAACTTTCCCAAATGTTTCAGCCATTAAGCAACTCTATCAATCAAAGAGAATTGGAAGGCTATCATCTTGATGGTGTCCTCAGTCACCAGCCTGTCATGGATTGTGCTGCAGATCATCTCAAATTCCTGCAGATGGAGGTGTGGCTCTTCGGTCGCCAACCCATGGAATTTAGGCAGTAGCTGAATAGTGTGGGGGCGAAGCTCGAAATCTCCTTGAATGGGAGGAAGTCGGATCCATCGATGAATGAGGGATGCTGCAGGATTGTGCAATTCCCTCATGATTGTCTGTTGCGGTCTCTCAGCGTCAGGATCTCCTCCTTCTGCATCAGGTATGTCTCCTCCACCACCTGCAGCTTTGCTTTGTCTATCAGCTCGCATCTGCGTCAGCTCTCGCATGATGTCACCCATGAAGGCTCCTTGGTCTCTGATTTGTCTCTGCATGGTCTCCAAGGAGGCTAGTAATGAGTTGTTGATGGCAGCTTGGTCATATAGAAATGGAGGGTGCTCCTGCTCATCTGGGTGCTCTCCTCTGTCTGCCATGTCTGGGTTCGCTGAAAAGGCAAAAGAACCCATCTCAGGTGCCGTCAAATGATCTGAGATCTGTGTTTCACTAAACTCTGAAACTGCTGGACTGATGGAGGAAGAAGGATGGTCGAGGGGGAACAGGGTGGAAGTGAACTCAGGTTCGAAGAGTGGGTCTTGACTCCCCGAAACCGTCCTAGATGAATAAGGAGGAGTGCTGGATAGCGGTGCCATCAAAGACGACCTAAGAGATCTCCTTCCCATCATCGTGATTATTGAGAGGAGCAAGGTTGAGAAATGAAGAAGAGGGGAGGCAAAATTGTGCACAATTGTGTAGTGTTTTTGATCTTGACCTAAATCCAACTAATCAATCAAACACAATACAAGGGGTTCACCAACTCAACACGTGAAGTCGTAAGGGATCGGCTATTATCTTTGTAGTTTTTAGATTTGAATTCAGGCAATTATCTTTGAATGAGTCCTTAGAGCGCCACGCCTATAGGAGAGAGAGTACTGCCGGAAGAGTATCCCGTACTTGTCCTCCTCCTGTGTAACCTGTAGTCTGCACTTTTTGAAGTCCTTGTAAACCTTCCTGGATCCCTACTCAGCCAAAGAAATAGAGGGAGGAAGCCGATAGGCAAAACCGATACTTCGAAACTCGCTCGCAACGGAATCACATGTGAGCGTGCAAGAACCTACTCGAACACAAGACAATGAGACATACACCCCCTTGAAGGCGTAGCCTAGGCTCGATACTTCGGATAGGGTCGATGCTCTACACAATAGATAATCATCAATGGTGACCAAGCCCTACTCGTCCATGTACGATAGAAGCGCCAATACTTCGGTAATCCAGGCGATACACAAGGCAACCACAGACTGGGTTTTGGGCTCTAATCCTTACGAAGCCGCTCTCTCACTTGGAAGGAGACCTTCCCATGAAACCTGAATACAAATGAGGGTATTACTCACCCCAAGCAATGAATCCAATTAACCAATTTTATTTAGGTCAAGTTTTCTTTAGCAGTCCCTTTTTTAATTTTTTTGGTGTTATCACTTGCTTTGAGTCAATTCAATACAAGCGCCTAATGTTTTTGTATTTTTCTTTGATTCCTATTTGTTCCAAAAATAGAGGGAGATAGTCGGAAAAGCCAATGCAAGTGGCACTAAGATGGAAATCTCACCTTAGTGCCTAAATGATGGATGCTAAGATAGAAGACTTACAGTGACTCCCAGCTCTCTCCATACGGGATGCAAAACAGGAATTTTTAAACCTATGATACATGCCGATATGCACACGGAAATCGTCCTAAGCAGGCAATTGCTAGCATGAAGAACCAAATGCTAAACACACAAAATGAAACCTAAGTGTCCGATCTTGGGGGCCGATCGGTGTCCACCACAATGGATCCTGCATGCGCTGTATACGACCCCTCCCGGTATGGTGGTTTCAAGTTATATGCCTAACAATTAATTAAATCTAAGTCCAAACGATAAATCTATAGGTGCATGCAAAGGTTGTTAGGTGTTTGGACTTAGACTACACGATCTAGCAAGCCTAAAAACTAAGGGCTCATTCCACAAAATTAAAAGGCAGAAAACAAAACCGGAAAATGACAAGCGGTAGAAAGTCGATAAAAACCGCGGTGAGCCCCCAAGTGTATAAACACTTGGAATTTGGGCCCGAGTGTCCAAGTCCAAGGTACTTGTATTATTACAAATTAATGATATCTCTCTCTCACTAAAATTACACAAGTAAGGAGCAAATCTACAAAACTTCTAAGTCTCCTCGTGCAGGAGTAAAAAGCTTCACGTGGTTGCCCAAGCGACTAGGAAAAGCCGCCTCCTTCGCTCTGCGGTACCTCGCACAAAGATACAAAGATGGTGGTTAGATAGCTCAAAAATATGTATAAAAAATGGAGAGATCAACTAAAGCAATGATGGTAAACAGATAATCACAATCAAACTCAAACTATGATCTATACGTTGTTTCTCCCCGGCAATGGCGCCATTTGATAGACCCAGAGATCGAGCGGTCGTGTATTCCACACAAGGCGAGAACATAGTCGATGTGTTGACCACTCAGAAATTCAGATTTAATCAACAATTAACTCACAATCAAATCAATCAATGAGAAGCAAGTGGAGTTAAAATTTATTATAACTCTACAAATGTGTGTATAGTGTGTAAGTATGTAGAGTGTCGAACTCAAGGAGCAAGCAGGATAGATCAGACAATTCAAGTGCAAGAATGAACGTGATTAAGTGTCTACAAATATGCAAATTTTTTTGTGGGTTTTTTAAATTTATACTTTTTTATTTAATTTTTAATTTTGAACTTTTGTATTTTGATTTTAATTTTCTGATTTTATATTTTCTTTTTTTTTAAATAATAGAATACATACACACAATAAGGAAGAGAAAGATGAGGTATTTATAAAAATGAGGAAAAATGCTAAAAAATTAGGAAAATAAATGTTTTTGGTCTTTTTATAATTTTGTGATGTTTTTGTGATTTTTAGAGATTTTTCTGAATGTTTTTGGTATTTTTAAAAATGAAAATACAAGAAAACAGTGAACTAAGCTACTGGCCGAGACTAAAATGAGGATAGAAATTATCAAACAGTATCCAAAATTCCTCAAATTAATTTTAAAATAAAGGCAATAAACTAAGGAAACTGCAGAAACTATTGAGTATCTATTTTTAGGATTTTTCTAGAATTTTTTAGATTTTTATAAAGTTTTTAGGAGTTTTCTAATTTTTAAGGTTTTTGTTTTGAAATTTTTAATGATTTTTGGAATGACACTAAAATATGATAAAACACACAAAATATATTTTTTTTGGAATTTTTCAAAACGTTTACTAATTTTTATAGATTTTCTAATGCAAGCAGTGCTGAAAATACATGTTTCTGATTTTTAATAAATATGAAAATGCAATAAAAAATGCAATACAAAAATCTGCGTGAATGAGCAAGCAAACATGAGCTTAAACTAATTTTTTGGTGATTTTTAGCAATTTATAGATGCATTAAATAAATAGATACAACATCAAGAAACTACACTACTAGCAAGTGCATAAGTGCAAATAAGCAAACATCCAGGGGCCAAAGTGCAATTTTTCACAAAGTTTATAACATATTAAATAAGATCCAAGACTGAATACAAATAGACAAAGCTGTAAGGGTGCGCCTGCAAATAACCTGACCCCGCACGTGTTAGACACGCGCCTGGGAGGGACCTAAATGCAATATCCAAAAATCCCAAGGGCTCACATGCAATTTACCTAAAAGTTTTACACTTAATTACAAAATGCCTGGATTAAAACGAAATAAACAAACCCGTGGGGGGGGGGGCTGTGCAAAATACCTAGCCCCCTCACGTGCACGGGCACGTGAGGTGACGTGGATAGGACCTAAGTGCAAATATGTAAAGTACGGGGTTCTGCATGCAAATATTACAACAATATTTAAACTACAACTGAAAGTTTATGGACTAAATAAAAATTACAAAAAATGGCGGGGGAAATGTGCAAAATACCCACGCCTAAAGCCTCGTGTGCGATCCGACGGCTAATGTGCGTCCACTTGGACACGTAGCGGGCTCCGATCGGTCGATGATGCTTCGTAGCCAACGTCTGAGATTAGATCTCAAACTGAGATCCAATGGCGGTGGGCTTTGATGATCCGACGGTGACTGTGCAGCTGGAGGCGCGGCCTTGATCCGACGGCGTAGGGGGCCGGAGCAAGAACAGGGAAGTGTCGCTGACGAGGCAAACTTCCCCGCCCTCGATCAGCGTCCTCCGACGTTCCTTGGGCTCCAAAAGAGGCCTGCAACCTCCTGAGGTCCTCCTCGAGGTGATGGCGGGTCCAAAATACCTCGACGATGGTCGAGATTCGCCGGAGACACGGGCGGAGCTGGTGGAGCTTCGTGGGTCTCCGGCGAAGGTCAAAATGACCCCCAGGTGGTTTTCAACGCTCGTTGACCTGCAAGAAATAGTGACAGGGTCCAGGGCAAAGTACTTGGACCCCGTGGAGTGGAGGTGGCGGTGTGAATCGGCGAGGAGGAGCCTCGGCCTGAGGTGCACTCCGGCGAGGTGGTCGATTGAGCGATTAGATCGATGAAGCTTGAAATTTCTTTGGGGGTTTTGATCCTAAGACTAAGGCAAACAAAATGCAACGAAAATAAACGGGGGGAAGTGGCTGCCTCAATGGCCGGAGCCAGAGGGTGATACCTCAACGCCAGCGAGCTGGCGGAGGTGCTTGGAGCCGCCTCAGGCGTCGCTCGACCCACTCGAAGGTCGGAGAGAAGACCTGTCACTTTCTTCTCGCGATTGGGCACGAAGGGGGAGCTAAACCTATGAAAGAGGGGTTCAAACTTGGCTCGAAAGTCGGGGGTGCGTTATATGGAGTTTGACGAATGGGCGAGAAGATCAAGGGGCAGCAGCCGATGCAGCGATACAGAACCCTAGAATTCACTTGGGCGTGAATCACCGAAGGCCAAGGAAGAAAAGTCAAGAAGGAGTTTACGCGAAATCGTACAAGGGTTGACCTCGAAAAAATAAAGAAGACGGGGCCTAAACGAGGTCTGACAAGGCGCACATGGGGAGGGACGACTAGTTGACCGGGGTCAACTAGGGTTTGCGCCTGGTTGGTCCACGTGGACCAACCAGGAAAAATCCCTGGAAAATATTTTGTAAATTCGATTAAAAATAGGAAATGAATTAATTAATTTTTGATTATTAAATAAAAAATATTTATTATTTTATAACGTATTTTATTATGATTTTTAATTATTTTTAGGAGGTGTGAAAATAAGAGTTGCCTTTTATAGGCTATATAGGTATATACAACTATATATTTTAATATTTTATTTTTATTTTGTATATTTACTTTTTTTATTTTTATTTATAATTTTATAATTTTATAAAGTATTTTTATACACTAAATATATTTTTATTTTATTTTTCTGAGGTGTTTTGTACACTTAATAAAATAGAAGTATCAATTATATAGGTTTGTAAGTAGGTATTATACCTAGGTGTAGTATCTACATGTATTTTATTTTGTATTTTATTTAGATTTTTATTTTGATTTTAATGTATAAATATATTATAAGTAATTTACAAAATTATAAAAATATAAAATTATAAAAATAATGAATAAATAATAAAATGAATATTTTAATCTGTACAAGTATACAATAGGGGTCCAAAACTCAACTTTCAAACCGTAACTCCAAAAAATACGAACCACCTCCATTAAATAGCTCATTTCAAATTATATACAATTAAAGGTGAGTTTGATATGTTTCGAGTTTTTATTTGCAAGATACAGGTCTGGGAAGTGAGGATTCTAGGATTTTATTCAGACCATAATTTTTTATCTGTAAATTATTTTTGAGTGAAATCAATTTTGTATTTTTCTATATTTAATTATCTACAACTTTCATGTACAAAGTTTCTTTATTTGAAGTATAAAGATTGGAACTAAAAATAGGTCCCAAAATGATTGAAGAATGAATAAAATAAAAGGGGGTTTTATTGTATTTTGGCCCTTATCTCCCCCTACTTTATTCCTTGTCGACCTAGTCATCGAGATGCCTAGGTCTCGGGGTTTTGGGTCATAAAATATTTACAATATTTTATTCTTTTTCTTTTATTTATTCTATAATTTTGGCATTAAATATAGTATTTTATACACTATTTACATGCACATGCATGAACGCTAAGATGCGGAAATTAAGGGTACTTACATGCATTTGCTAGGGTTTTCGAGGCCAAAATGATAGAATAAAGATGATGAAATGTGGATTCATCAGACCCCTACCAGTATATAGGATCACCTCCAGCCACCTCTTCCCGCACCTTCGGCCATCGTCTCAGACCCCAATGACCTCCATTCCCTTGCCTTGAGTGACAGCAAGATTGAGGGGGTGTCGTAGAGAAGAGAGAGGCACCCTAGCCCCAGATCCGGTGACCCACGTCGTCGTGCTACGCCACCGGCGAGCTCGAGCCTCTGGAGGCGTCGCTCCATCAAGGCGAGGATCCCAGGAGGTAGCTGACCTCCCCCACAGACGATTCCGACCATCAGGTAGACCCTTTAGTCCATAGTTTCACTTTAATTCCGATCTTTAGGTTTAGAGCCGCCAACCTACGCCGACCGATTCCCGACTCCCCCGATCGCCCATTTCGCCTGCACCTCTTGTTTCCTGTGCAGGTGTCGAGGCTTAAGAGCCTCATCCAGAGGCTCGGTTACTCAGGAACAAGACCCCCAGATCCCCTTCGTCGCCAGAGATCCTCCGACGCTCCCGGCCTCATCGGAGACCCCCACCAGCTGCAGACCACTTCCAGCTCTGATTCCCACATCTCAGCAGCCTCTCGGAGGACCTCCCTACAACGCTCAGTGGCCGGGCGAAGTTCGCCGGCATTCAGTTCTTCCAGGAGCCTCCATCACCATCGATCGAGCCCCCTCACGCCAGATTAGATCTCGTCTATCTATCTGAGAGAGGCTCTCGACTGTTCAATCCATCTGCGGATCAGATCCAGGATGCATCGCCAAAGGGGTGTCAGCGCATCTCAGCCATTGACGATCCCGCAAAAGCCACGATAAGAAATCGTTTTTATCGTTCGATCGTGAAAATAAATATGTCGTTCGTTGTAGGCGGCTTTCGAGAACAGTCAAGAAAATAACCACAAATTTTTAATTAAATTCAATCACGTGGTTTTTATGTTTATTTTACTTGGGCAAGTCCCAAGGTCGATCACAAGGAGGCAAAGGAACAACTTAGATTAATGTCTATTCAATTTTGTGTTCGGTTTTCAAGGCGGTCTCTTTTTGGAATTTTCAATGTAATGTAGGGTGCAATATGCAAATTTGGCCTTATTTTAGGGACTAAATTTTAAATTTCAATCAAATGATGTCCGAAAAATACGAAACTTGGCCACAATGTAAAATATGATGAAATAAGTGTGCTGTAATTTTTTTTTGGAATTTTCTGATGCAATATGAATTTTTTTATGAATTTTTCAGTGCAGACAGAATGATTTTCAATATTTAATTATAACAAATATTAAACCTACTTATTTTCGAGGAATAAAATTATCTAAGATCTATCACTAGGTGATAGATCCCAGAAAAATCCTAGACCTCAAAAATGTGGGGTTCAATACCTATTAAAAATCAAACATTGAAATGCACAAAATGATTTTTACAGGGCAAATGATGCATGCAAATGCAAAGATTTTTGGGCACAATGTTAATCAAAGTAATCTCTACGATATTTGATTTTTGGGGAATTTTTAGAGAAATGGTTAATTAACTATGAATTTCCGAGCACAGATTGGGCAAAATATTCCAATTTTCACAAAACAATTATTTATTAATCAACCATAAATCACAAAAATATACATAGCATGTCAAAATGTAGAGAGTTAAACGATGAACAAAGTACTATTTTTGTAGAAATAAAATGATGTCTGGAAGAAGTTTAAAACAGAGGGAGAACACAGGGGGGTAAATGCAATGAATATAAAGAAAAATGAATAAAAATAAAAATGCACACGGGGACCTATATGTAATTACCAGTAGTTCGAGGGTCTTTATTGCAATTTTCACAGAGATCACGTGCAATGCACGTGTCCCTGGTTGCTGTGGATGGTAATGCAAATACGAAGGAGTCCGGGGATGTGACTGCAATATGCCCAGAGGGCACGTGCAAGACACGTGACCCCTGGGGTTACTTGCTGCTGAAGACGTTCCCCCTACGTCACGTGCCACGCACGTGAGGCGGGGGCCTCGGGTCACGTGCCCGGCGGCAAGGCGGAGGATGCAGCGAGGGCGGCGACGCCTTTTGGATGGCGGACCGGCGTCGATGAGGTGAAGGAGGTGCGGAAGTGCACCCTCTGGCGGACGGTGGAGAGCTGCTGATGGTGCGGTGAAGTTCCTGGCGGTCGAAGGAGATGAAGCGGCTGGCGTAGGCAGTGTCGTTGGGCTGGAGTCGCAGATGTGTCGAAGTCGGAGGTGACGGTGTTGTAGTCAGAGAAGAGGGTGGCGCGGACGGTGGAGGAGCTGCGGTGAAGGCGGAGGCGTTGCTTCGGTGGAGAGGTCGAAGGCGGTTGCAGAAGATGACGTCACGTTGTTGAAGCTTGAAGCTCTTAGTCGTAGGTTGCGCAGGAGGTGGTTGTCGGAGTCGAATGGGTCGTTGGCGGAGAAGAAGACGATGGTTGATGTTGGTGGCGGCGGAGATATAGTCGTTGACGAAGGCGGCGTAAGTGAAGCTCGAAGCTTCTGGAGGATGGTCGGAGAAGAAGGTGAAAGTCGTTGAAGACCAGCGTTGGCTCGACGCTGAGGGGCGGAGCAGGAGCAGAGGCGCGGCGAAGTGACGCGGCTGCGGCGAAGGTCGTGGCCCTCGGATCTCGCCGGCGAGGGCCACGCGGAGCTGTCACCTCCGGTGGTGGTAATGGAGCGCAGTCGGCGGATGCGTGAGAAAGGGGGCGGCGATGGGGTATTTATAGGGGAGAGGGAGGTCGGGCAGGTGCGAGATAGAAGGGGGGTTCGTTGGCGAGATAAGCGGAGGCTGTTGGGAGGTCAACGGCGATGGAGGTTACGGAGAGGAGGCGGCGATGAACTCGGAGGCGGGTCTGTTGGGGAGAAGACGAAGGGTCCCAGGCCGTTCGATCGGCCGAGATCGAACGGCCCGGTATGGGCCACATGTCGAAGAACTGGGAGGAGTGCGGGGCACGTGCCTGGGAGGCACGTGCGACGCACGTGCGTGATTTTTATTTTTATTTTTTTTATTTATTTATTTATATTTTTTTTTATAAAAACTAAGATTTAAAAAGGCGAAAAAACCATGACACGTGGCGGCCTCTAGGGCTGCCACGTGTCACCTCCAGAAAATTCGGAAATAAAACCTCTTGTAAAATAGATAAAAAATAGCAAATGACCTCGGATCGAAAAAGTTCCTTCACGAAAAATGCTCGTTTCAGCGAGATCTACAACTTTCATGAAGACATCAAAGCCAAATTCGGTCAAATGTGAAAAGTGAATTTTTGGGGTATCCCATGTACATAGAATACCTTGATTTTTGGGTTCTCTAATTTTTTTTGTCATTTTTTTAACAAGATAAAAATACGGAAAAATATGGAAAATTCAAAGATAAATAAAAGGCACCTAATTCTAATTTTTTTGGATTTTTATTAATTAATAAAATATATATACATAAAATATAGGTCAGAAAAGCCGCGAAAATATACAAAAGAGGCCCAAAACCCAACTTTCACATACGAGCTCCGATTCACTTGAACTTGGTCTTGTTTTGAAGGTAATTGAATGTGCATTAGTTCAAAAGTGAGTAGTATCAAATCGGACACTGGATGGGGAAGATATGTGTCTTTTAGTCCGAAAATCTTGAAACTAGGGTTTGGGTTTTTGGTCCACTTATTTGGGTTAGTGATTTTTTTGTATTTTTCATTTATTCTTGTCAGTGATGTGTACACAGTGGAGGTGGTTTTGTGGCATGTGGTGTTAGCATGGAGGAGTTAAAAATAGGGGAAGACAGGCTATTTACAGGTCAATTTGGGCTTGGATTTTTGGCTTCTTAAAATATGCAGAAATTTAACGCTAAAATGCAATTCTTATGAAATCATGTCTGAATGCTAATTATGCAAAATAAATGCAGAAATGCAGTTGATTTTTAGGGACTTAAGCTTAATAAATGAGATTTAGAGTGATGAATCCGAGATTCATCATCCCCCTATACTTAAACCATGCTCGTCCCTGAGCATCAAAAAGACATGCCATGAAGTGAAATGAGATTGGGTTTCATACCAAGACCATGAGCTGAAGGTGAGAATGAAACTAAACTCGACCTTTGGATTAATAGTGCGGCGGAACTTCTGTGAGACTTAGAATTTTAAAATCAACAGCCCTCAAGTTCTACACATCATTGTTACAGTTTCGGCTCAGAAGTCATCTTAGATCAATCCTCTTCCCAAAGTATACCCTAAGAACATTGAATAACCGACTCGTGTGTGTGAAGGATTTTTAGCTCTTCCCATCCAGAATGCCGGACTACCATGCTCCTCTCCTCTCCAGTAACTCGTCCTCGGGGAGTCAGGTATTTCCTTCTAAGGTTTGTCGTGCTGTGTTCACAATCGAATGAGGGAGAAGATAGAAGAAAGAGAAAAGAACTGGAGAGGGTGGCCAGTGTAGTCACCCCTCCTTGTGAAGATGGCCAGTGTAGCCAAGTCTCCACCAAGATCTGCAGGTTTCTTGAAGCTTGGACCTTTTGGTCGAATTTTTATTTGGTAGAATGCTTCTTTGTATTTGGAATTTTTGGTGGTTCTGCTTGGATCTTGTTTTGCCCCTACGGATATAGCATCTTTTTATTCCGTACATGTTTTGGGGTCTTAGAAAAAAAATTGTGCCCAGCCGTCCATCCCTTTTCCGAAGCTTTATTTCAACCCGTACTCCGGTCTTTAGATTTCCACGCTACCAGAAAAGAAACTCACATAGCCTTCCAACATCCCGTCTGGGTTGAGCTAAGTGCATAGTGCGAGAGTGCGAATTAATTCCCTATTCCAGAGTTGTACCCAGAATGAAGAGACCAGGTTAGACACTAAGAGTCAAACGCTGTACATTGTCATGTGGAACTTAAGGAATTAAGTCAAAAGACCTGAAGCTCTTAAAATCCTATTTCTCGGTGAAGTTCCTCTGAAAATTAGGTGGATTAAGGTCAAGTTCAGACCACTCTCGGTTTCGGCTCATAACTCGGTTCAGAACCCAATGACTTTTCACAGATGCAAATGCATGTAGAGTTGGATGAAGTGCAGGTGTGTGCAATGCAGACACATTTTTTTTGAATTTTTTTTTATGCAAGGGATTTTTTATGCAGAAAATGGAATCAGAAGCCCTTTTTTTTTCTCTTTTTTTTTCAAAAATTTTGGGCAAGTCAGTGTTAGTAGGAAAACTCTCTTTTTTTTTTCAAGTTAGTACCCACCCCGTAAATACATATAGACTTACGCGCAAGTACGAGATATGGGTAAAATATATACATAGTATATACAGACCCCCCTATACTTAGCGAGTGCTGTGTCCTCAAAGCACAAAAAGCGTAATGAAGACATAGCTCGGGCTAAGCGTAAGAGGGTTAAAAATTTATATACAATGGGTTAGGAAGTAGAGTGGAAAAGAGTGAGTGAGGAGAATATATACAGGTGGATGTCGGCTCCCCCTATACTTAGGCTCTGGACAACCTAAGTATGGAAGAAGGGTGGAAATGGAGCGGTTGGGAGGATGAGAAGGATGGTATAAACAGATGGCATCGGTCCCCCCCTATACTTAGGCCTTGGCCTAAATAGAGGAAGAAGCTGTACAAGGAGACCGATGTGGTCGGGAGGGAGGGTGGGTAGCCAAATGATTAAGGCGGTTTTCGAATGATCTTCTTGTGAGCCTGTGGTGGGAGATCATAATGATGAGGTGAAGATGGAGCATATGATTCCCAACTATAATCAGTATCATCCTCAGAAAAATCATGATGGATAATAGATGAAGTGTTTGAGTCAGATGAAAGGTATCCATCATCAGAGTTATCCTCAGAGGAGTAGTATTTGAAAGTGGACATACTCCAAGTTTGCATATCTTTTTGTTTCTTTAATTGTTTCCTCAGAATTCGTTCCTTCTTGGGGTCAATCAATTTGTCCTCAGATGATAGCTCAGAAGCACCGGTCTCAGTCAACTCATACGAAAGAATTCCAGTGTACTTGAAGAGGGCAGGAGCATCGGCTTTGGATGAGTAGTAGTTAGGAACGGGAGTTGTCCAATGAGAATTGAATTTTGGATCATTACGAAGATATGGCTTTAGGGCTGCCGAACAGACTTCACTCATGTAGACTACCTTTTCCGGACCTGATGAGGGACCATCAGACGATACCTCTTCCGGAAGGTCAAAGGTGACTCTCTTTTTATTTCGTCGTGAAGGTGCCGGTTCACTTGAGTATCCAGATGAATAGCCATTGAAATTCTCCTTGGTCGGTGTTCGATCTGCGTGCTTGCTCTTAGTCTCCCGTATGTTTGAGCATTCTCGATTTGGGATGATTTGGTCAAGATATTCAGAGAATGTTGCTCCCGGGTGTGACCATGCATATGTCTCAGGATCGTAGTAGAAAGATTTGTCTATTTTAAGATCCTCGGGGATTTGAATATTGGGGAGAGTCTCTGCATGTTCTTTCTCCATTGATTCGATGTTGGTGCATTCCTGAGTCGAGTTGATGTAATCCATGTAGTCAGAGTAGGTCGACCCAGGGTGTGCCCATGCATAAGTCTCCGGATCATATGATCCATATACATGATTCTCCCTGGTGAGAGCGGCTGGGAATGGAGCAGGGGGAGATTTTCTAAACCGATAGTCTCATCAACAACCGCTATCTCAGGTGTGGCTGCGGGTAGGGCTCTTCTACCGCTTCATGGTTACGGTTGTCGGGGACTTCGTGGGTTGCCTCAGAAGATCGTGGTTCCTCAAAGACATGGTCAGATCTAAGTGCTTCCAATGCTGTGAAATTGATTTCCCGAGTCTCACAATCAATACTTGCCTTGGTCAATGCCAAGAATGGCTTTCCGAGAATGATTGGAGACTGGGTAAATTCTCCTTGATGCTCAATATCGATGATCGTGAATTCTACTTTGAGCGGAGCACCTTGGAATTTCATGATGACAGAGATGGTTCCTCTCGGCCGTTTTATCGATCGGTCCGCCAATTGAATGATCTCTCGTATCTTTCGAATCGGTCCGAGTTTGAGTTCATGGAATACAGAGGTCGGGAGGATATTAATTGGTGAATCGTCATCAATGCGAGCATGGGTGAAAATTATGTCCTTGAGTACACATTCAAATCTGGGCAACCGCTTCACTATGCGGCTCTTGATTTTTCTCCTCAACACCAAGGAGGAGGCCATTGACAATATATGTCTCTCGGTTTTTGTTCGAATCCTACCCGATTTCTTCATCGTTAATTTGTCCAATACAAATCCTTTAAGATCGGGGAAGTGTTCAATGGCCTGAAGAAAGGGAAGTTCAAAAATCAATTTCTGTCCTAATGCTTCCCGTACGGTTGGATCCAAATTCCTCAGATCCTCTTCAGTCTCAATTTTTTATGAAATTTTCTAAATTTTCAATTTTTTTGTGGTTTTCAACTATTTCTATTTTTTTGGTATTTTCTGGGTGGTGTGGGGGTGTGGGGTGTTCTTCAGATGGGCTCTGGAGTTCAGGGTGAGGGTCAACGTCATAGTCATTTTCAGAATTGTCCATAGGTCCCTGAATATCCTCAAAATTTTCAATTTCAGATCCAATCATTTCCTCATCCATTTTTATAGCCGAGCTACCAGAGATTAATCGATCGGCAAGTTCTTGAAATTTATCCTCCATTAAATCAAATTTCTTATTCATCCTCAAAATATTCTCCAGAATCTCTTCTTGGCCAAATATGGGAGCAGTTGGGGTATGTTTTTGTAATTCAATGTCCTCTTCCATTTTTCTATATGTACTAGGAGAGGGATCTCTGGAAATATCCAATGTACGATCATCATTTTCTGAAAGTATCTCCTCAATAATCATGGAAGGTGGCTGCTCATATGGTCTAGGTAAGTGGAGTTGGTCCAAGGAGAGTTGTGATCTTTTGTGGTCAGCCCAATCCTCTGTATGAGTGAAGAGGGGGTTATTATGTTCAATCCAAGATAATGATTTTTCTTTGGTGTTCAAGAAAAATGGAAGAGGTGAAGAAGTGTTCAATTCGATCATGTGGTTATCTTCTCCCATGAATGATGGATTGACATTTACCGAATATGAGGGGTGAATTGTATGATCAATGTAAAGAGGATTAAATGAAGAAGTAGAGCCCTCAATCATTTCTTGGTTTGTCTGCTCTGAATACAAAGGGTTGTCATTCATGAAATAGGTCAGATTAGCAGAAGGAGATAGATTTATTGGTGGTTGAGGGGGAGGTGTTTTGGGTCTAACCGATACGAATTCATTTTCATAGTATAGCTTTGATGGATTCTCGGATAAACGTTCGGCTATTTTTGAAAGAGCGGAGAGGAATGAGGGGTTAGGTCTGCAAGAATTATTGGACAAGAATTCCATGGTGAATTTTAAATCAAGAAAGGAGAGAGATGATTGCACGGGATAGTCAAGAGAAATCAAATGTGCGGCTATTGATCTTGAAATCGGTTCACGCACACCAATGCAAACACAATTCAAACCCTGAGTTCACCAAGCACACAATGAAGCCGTAAGAGTTCGGCTATTATCTTTTCAATTTTAGTTGGTGATAAATCAATCTTGGCAAAAATTTAGCGAGCTGAGATTTCGGATTTGGGCTCTAGCCTTAAGTGTCGTCTCTCGCTCACTCAGAAAAATGGAAAACATACAAGGTCGGGGTTGCTCTCCCGCAGAAATTCTTGATTTTATGGATTATTTTGATCGGCTATATTTAGCAGTCCCAATTTTAAATGAGGTGATCACTGAAAAATTTATATGAGCACAAATGCACGTCTACCGTCCAGTCCCAATTTCCTTTAGATTTATGTGATAAAACAAGGGGAAGAAAGTCGGGAAAAGCCTGATGCACGCGGAAAACTATGATGAATGCTCAGTTAGAAGACTTACAGTGCCTCCTCGCAATCTCCATGTGGGATGCTAGACAGAATTTAAAATTATTCTATATGCGTGCAAGCCGATGAAAACCGCACCTAAGCAGAAAGTTCTATTAGCGGGAAGAATTGAGTTAAATTTTTGGCTAAGTTGAACGATCTATGTGCGTCTTGATAAAGTGAAGTGTGGCTTAAGATCCTACGAGCACAAGCAAAGATAAAAAATGCTCTAAGAGCCGTATGTGCAAGTTTATCCTAATCGCCACTCAAGTCGGGCCCCACCCTCACCGGGAGAGTGAAACAGGCCACGACACACCACAGAAAAAAGTTTAAGGTCTTTTTTACACATGCGAGAGTCCAAACGGAAACCGCTGTAAATGAGCAGAAATGGAAATTTGCGGAAATTAAAAACCTAGACTCTACGCTCTCTCACGACTCGACTCGATCTTAAATTAATTGCGGCTTCTTCGGTTGTCGGTGAAGATGCGTCGGTTCCTTGAGAAACCGCTCCACGTGCGTCGGGTACCTCGCAAGAAAAATAAGAGAGATGGGTGTAAGAGAGTGACTCAGAAAATAATAAAATGTTGAAAAATAAATACAAGAAATAAAATGGAATTTACAGTGGAAGATTCGGGGGTCAGACTACCCGAATTCGAAAAAAAACGAACAAAAATTTTCAAAACAAGAACTAAGCCGTTTGCCTCCCCGGCAACGGCGCCATCTGACGATCCCGCAAAAGCCGCGATAAGAAATCGTTTTTATCGTTCGTTCGTGAAAATAATATGTCGTTCGTTGTAGGCGGCTTTCGAGAACAGTCAAGAAAATAACCACAATATTTTTAATTAAATTCAATCACGTGGTTTTTATGTTTATTTTACTTGGGCAAGTCCCAAGGATCGATCACAAGGAGGCAAAGGAACAACTTAGATTAATGTCTATTCAATTTTGTGTTCGGTTTTCAAGGCGGTCTCTTTTTGGAATTTTCAATGTAATGTAGGGTGCAATATGCAAATTTGGCCTTATTTTAGGGACTAAATTTTAAATTTCAATCAAATGATGTCCGAAAAATACGAAACTTGGCCACAATGTAAATATGATGAAATAAGTGTGCTGTAATTTTTTTTTGGAATTTTCTGATGCAATATGAATTTTTTTTATGAATTTTTCAGTGCAGACAGAATGATTTTCAATATTTAATTATAATAAATATTAAACCTACTTATTTTCGAGGAATAAAATTATCTAAGATCTATCACTAGGTGATAGATCCCAGAAAAATCCTAGACGTCAAAAATGTGGGGTTCAATACCTATTAAAAATCAAACATTGAAATGCACAAAATGATTTTTACAGGGCAAATGATGCATGCAAATGCAAAGATTTTTGGGCATAATGTTAATCAAAGTAATCTCTACGATATTTGATTTTTGGGGAATTTTTAGAGAAATGGTTAATTAACTATGAATTTCCGAGCACAGATTGGGCAAAATATTCCAATTTTCACAAAACAATTATTTATTAATCAACCATAAATCACAAAAATATCCATAGCATGTCAAAATGTAGAGAGTTAAACGATGAACAAAGTACTATTTTTGTAGAAATAAAATGATGTCTGGAAGAAGTTTAAAACAGAGGGAGAACACAGGGGGGTAAATGCAATGAATATAAAGAAAAATGAATAAAAATAAAAATGCACACGGGGACCTATATGTAATTACCAGTAGTTCGAGGGTCTTTATTGCAATTTTCACAGAGATCACGTGCAATGCACGTGTCCCTGGTTGTTGTGGATGGTGATGCAAATACGAAGGAGTCCGGGGATGTGACTGCAATATGCCCAGAGGGCACGTGCAAGACACGTGACCCCTGGGGTTACTTGCTGCTGAAGACGTTCCCCCTACGTCACGTGCCACGCACGTGAGGCGGGGGCCTCGGGTCACGTGCCCGGCGGCAAGGCGGAGGATGCAGCGAGGGCGGCGACGCCTTTTGGATGGCGGACCGGCGTCGATGAGGTGAAGGAGGTGCGGAAGTGCACCCTCTGGCGGACGGTGGAGAGCTGCTGATGGTGCGGTGAAGTTCCTGGCGGTCGAAGGAGATGAAGCGGCTGGCGTAGGCAGTGTCGTTGGGCTGGAGTCGCAGATGTGTCGAAGTCGGAGGTGACGGTGTCGTAGTCAGAGAAGAGGGTGGCGCGGACGGTGGAGGAGCTGCGGTGAAGGCGGAGGCGTTGCTTCGGTGGAGAGGTCGAAGGCGGTTGCAGAAGATGACGTCACGTTGTTGAAGCTTGAAGCTCTTAGTCGTAGGTTGCGCAGGAGGTGGTTGTCGGAGTCGAATGGGTCGTTGGCGGAGAAGAAGACGATGGTTGATGTTGGTGGCGGCGGAGATATAGTCGTTGACGAAGGCGGCGTAAGTGAAGCTCGAAGCTTCTGGAGGATGGTCGGAGAAGAAGGTGAAAGTCATTGAAGACCAGCGTTGGCTCGACGCTGAGGGGCGGAGCAGGAGCAGAGGCGCGGCGAAGTGACGCGGCTGCGGCGAAGGTCGTGGCCCTCGGATCTCGCCGGCGAGGGCCACGCGGAGCTGTCACCTCCGGTGGTGGTAATGGAGCGCAGTCGGCGGATGCGTGAGAAAGGGGGCGGCGATGGGGTATTTATAGGGGAGAGGGAGGTCGGGCAGGTGCGAGATAGAAGGGGGGTTCGTCGGCGAGATAAGCGGAGGCCGTTGGGAGGTCAACGGCGATGGAGGTTACGGAGAGGAGGCGGCGATGAACTCGGAGGCGGGTCTGTTGGGGAGAAGACGAAGGGTCCCAGGCCGTTCGATCGGCCGAGATCGAACGGCCCGGTATGGGCCACGTGTCGAAGAACTGGGAGGAGTGCGGGGCACGTGCGACGCACGTGCGTGATTTTTATTTTTATTTTTTTTTTATTTATTTATATTTTTTTTATAAAAACTAAGATTTAAAAAGGCAAAAAAACCATGACACGTGGCGGCCTCTAGGGCTGCCACGTGTCACCTCCAGAAAATTCGGAAATAAAACCTCTTGTAAAATAGATAAAAAATAGCAAATGACCTCGGATCGAAAAAGTTCCTTCACAAAAAATGCTCGTCTCAGCGAGATCTACAACTTTCATGAAGACATCAAAGCCAAATTCGGTCAAATGTGAAAAGTGAATTTTTGGGGTATCCCATGTACATAGAATACCTTGATTTTTGGGTTCTCTAATTTTTTTTGTCATTTTTTTAACAAGATAAAAATCCGGAAAAATATGGAAAATTCAAAGATAAATAAAAGGCACCTAATTCTAATTTTTTTGGATTTTTATTAATTAATAAAATATATATACATAAAATATAGGTCAGAAAAGCCGCGAAAATATACAAAAGAGGCCCAAAACCCAACTTTCACATACGAGCTCCGATTCACTTGAACTTGGTCTTGTTTTGAAGGTAATTGAATGTGCATTAGTTCAAAAGTGAGTAGGATCAAATCGGACACTGGATGGGGAAGATATGTGTCTTTTAGTCCGAAAATCCTGAAACTAGGGTTTGGGTTTTTGGTCCACTTATTTGGGTTAGTGATTTTTTTGTATTTTTCATTTATTCTTGTCAGTGATGTGTACACAGTGGAGGTGGTTTTGTGGCATGTGGTGTTAGCATGGAGGAGTTAAAAATAGGGGAAGACAGGCTATTTACAGGTCAATTTGGGCTTGGATTTTTGGCTTCTTAAAATATGCAGAAATTTAACGCTAAAATGCAATTCTTATGAAATCATGTCTGAATGCTAATTATGCAAAATAAATGCAGAAATGCAGTTGATTTTTAGGGACTTAAGCTTAATAAATGAGATTTAGAGTGATGAATCCGAGATTCATCAGCCATCCGATCTCCAGAAGACCCCATGCCAGCCGTCGGATCCTAATAAAGGGGTAAATATCACTTAGCCCTCATTCTTTAGCATTTATAGTTTATTCCTATAATTATTAGTTGTAGTTGTTTTAAATTTGGAATAATTGCACTTTGGACCTGGTAGTTTTTAGTATTTACATTTTAGTCCCTCCAGTTGTGAAGCATGTGCTACGACATGTGAGATTTTGGGCTTTTTGCATGTTTAGGGATGAGTTTTATAGATGTTATGGAATGAACTTTTAGTTTGGATATTTGCATATATACCCCTGTGCGTGCTGGAATTGGAACATGTGTTGAATTCTTTGAGGAATTTGCACTAATACCCTTATAGTTTCCGCATGTGTTTCATTTTAGCCCCTAAAACTTGTTTCTCTTGCGATTAGGTCCATGTGTGTTGTGCCTTGTTTATTGGTTGAATAAAATATCAAATCAACGCTAAATCTTATGAAATTTGTAAACATGGCTCCTACCACTGCGTAAAAATTTCACTAATTTTTTGGAATATTGTGGTGTTGTTTTTCTATTTTTAAAAATCCAAAAACACTCATTTTTGTTACTGTTTGAATTAGAAAATCAACTAAAATAATAAAAACCCTCCAAAAATTCTAGAAAATTTACCTACTATTTGTTTTGTATCTTCTTGCTTTCTCTAAATTTCACTTGATTTGGATATATAAAACCTCTAAAAATTGAAAACCCCCTAAAAACCTTATAAAAATAATTAAAAATTCTAAAAAATTCAAAAAATGTAATTTCTTTTCCTGTAGTTTAGTTTTTATTTGTAGTTTCATATAAATTATCTCCAAATTTTTATAGGTTATTTATCTATTTTTAAATAACCTTTCAAATCTGGATGCACATTAGCTTCCTGTTTTTGCTTTTTCTATTTTTATAAAATCAACAAAAAATTATAAAAATCTGAGAAAATTATCAAAAACACTTAAAAAATCAAAAGGCCCAAAAACATTTTTATTACTTTTTTCTGATTTGATTTGTGTGGTAAATAATTTGTTGATTGGCCTCTTTTTGCCCTTTTCTTATATTTTCTTCATAATTGAAAAATACAGAAAAAAAATTAAAAATACATAAAATCCACCAAAAAATATTTTCTTATTTTATTCATTTTTAGACTACTTCTCAGGCTCTCTGAGCAAATTCGTGCTCCTTGTGTTCGACCCGGGTCGCTATACCAGGTTAAATAAATAGCAAGTCCGCTATTCGGCATTTTTGACTGATTACTTTTATTTGGTGGTCTTATTTTCTTGATTGATCGATTCGAGGGATTGAGATCGCAACAACCCGTGATATTTATCCCCCTTAGTCTCTCGTGATTTTTTCGATCATCGATCCTAATATTTCTAAGTGATTATTATATAGTATAATGCCAATCATCAAAGTTGACTGTTAAAATTACAAGTACATTGGCATTATTTGTATTGTTCTCAACCAGAATAGTGAAGTTTCTAGTCCAGGTATCCTACATACAAGCACACATGGATCAGGCTCTTGCCTCTCAAAAGAGTAAGGTTGTATGCATATTGACCCCAATATCGATTCCTCGTATTATTGGGGTGATATAGGATTGCGCATAGCGAGTTCTAATCTTGATGACGGTTGGTTCAATTAATAATGGGTCAACATTTCCTTAGGGGTGGTGGCCATGGGTGTTAAATATTAAATTGGAAAATGCAAGTTGAACTTGCTAGGCCTTAGGGTTGGTGGGCATAGTGAAGTAAAATTCTCGGAAGGTTTGGCCCAAAAGTAGAATAAGAGTCAAGTTGTTGGCTCATCTTCTAATGCTTCCACCCTAATGCAATCGAAGAATACCGATGTCTGTCATCACCGCAAGAAGATGGGGCACTGGAAGCTTAATTGCCCAGAGTACCTTAAATCTGTAGAGAAAGGTAAAGTCCCAGCATGTATAAATTCTACACTTATCATTGTGATGAATTTCGTATTCATTATGCTAAAATTCATCAATTATGCTCGGTTCCCCATAATTCATTTGCATTTAATAATTAATATATCATCATTTGCATACATACATTTTTAAATAATATTTGCATTTCATCATGCATAATTGTATTAAAAATCCCAAGTGTAAATTGGCCTAAAAAGCTGGTAATTTCCCTTATTTTTAATTAATTCAACCTAACTATGATCGAGATATTACTAACAAGAATAAATAAATATTATAAAAAATTACTAACTCAAATAAGTGTCAAATAATCCCAAAGTCTAATTTCACATCTAACAGACTAAAACGCATATTAATCCCTCATACATTGTTCGATTTTGGTCTACTCATGTTTAAAGTACTCCATTTCAAATACCTTCAAAACAAGATCAATTTCGTAAAATTCAGATCTCATATGTAAAAGTTGGCTTTTGGGCCTCTTTTGCGTATTTAAACTTTTTGCTATTTTTTACCTGAGTTTTTATGTACATAAGTAACCCTTTTAATTTTATTTCTTCTTCATTTGTATTCTTTGATGAAAATTTTATTAAAATGCATAAAAATCTAAAGATAAATCAAGAATGAAATCAAAGAAACTGACTGTGTCCGAGTGTCCGTTGTGAGTTTGTACAAAACTCTCGTGTTTTGTACCTCTATTTTATTTCCCTATTTTCTTACTTTCTAAAAATCCAAAAAAAATAGATTACCATGTAATTAACTTTTTTATTTTATCGTATTTTTATAGAATTTTTATCATTTTTTAAAATCACCAAAAAATTACAAAATCCTAAAAAGCTGGTTTTATAGACAGAGACCACCAAAAATTCCGCTTCACAAAGATGACCTCTTTTGCTCATGATTCTTCATGAAAGTTGTATATCTTATTGAGACGAACAACTTTCATGAAGGAAAATTTTTGATCCGAGGTCTCTTTCTATTTCTTTTCTATTTTTCTTCCTCTATTAATTTTGAAATTTTTTTAGGACGTGGCAGCCCCTGGGCATGCCACGTGGCACCTCCACTCCCTCTCTCCTCTCTCCTCCCCGGGTCACGTGACCCCTTCCTTCTCCCCTTCCATCTGTTCTTCCCTCTCCTGCATGCAACGCATCCCTTTCCACCGCCATCACTCCTTCCCTAATGGTCGTTCCACCCTCGTCGCATAACGCCCCTATGCGCCTTCCTATATAGCAGTGCCTCTTTCACCTTTAATCGCCATCTGCCCTTTCTCCTCTACACCGGTGACAGCGGCTGGACCACCGCGACGTGATCCAGAGGTCGCTGACCTCTATGCTGCTCATAGCAGCCGAGCTTTGCTGCACCTCCGCCCGCAGCTGAGGCAATCAACAAGAGCGGGCCATCTCCCCTCCACATCCCCCATGTGACCTTCTCAACATCATCATCGAGAACAACACCTGTGCACCCCCCACCTTACCGCAACTGCTCCACCGCACGGCAGCTCTTCTCTGCCAACTGCATCCACCACCGCCTCGCTCGCAGCCTTGTGCCACTCAACTCTCCGCCCAATCACCAATGACCAGAAGCGATCCCCTGCTCCTCCCTCCCTCCAAGTGAACCTCATTCATGCGAAGCCACGTGCGCCACCCTCGAGCTCCGACCATGCCTCCTGCGGTCGTCGACGTCCCCGACATCCAAACTCTTTGCAACTCAACCTCCAGCAGCTCTGCAAACCGTGGAGCGCTTCACCTTTGTGACTTTCATCTACCACACAGGGGTACCACCCTCCGTCATCATCCGCACCGACCACCCTCCTCTCCATTATTGACTCCACCACCGTCCGGCCTCCAGCACTTTTACGCCTTCGCAGAGGCCTTCCGCCTGTGCCTCCCGTGGTTGCCCGACCCCCCAAGATCCATCAGTCGTTGGATCAGGATTATAGTTTGGTTCCAACGGTCCTAAGCCAGTCATGGACCACTCCAAACCTAGCATCCTAACCTCGAGGTTCGGGTGGCCCGAGCCTCACCATCCCGCCACGTAGGCTCGACAACTGAGCCTCAGCCTCGCCTACCGAACCTGAGGAGCACGTGAATCACACACATTGTGGGGCTAAATTTCAAGGAGGGCTCCAAAGATCCAGCAAATAGCTAGAGCCTCCCTTATCTTGCTGATGTCATAGTCACGTGGTGCACGTGACTTTGGAGAAATTACACACAAGCCCTCGCCACTTCCGATAATTGCATATATACCCCCACCGTGGGTATTTTCCAAAAAGGCCCCTCTGACTTCTATATTTTGCAGATAAGCCCCTCCAGGGACCTCACTGATAGGAGAACTTTATTTTATTTACATTTTAGTCCCTACAGATTCATTTTATCACATCTTTTGCATCCGAACTCCAATTTTAGCGCATGATAGGTCATTTTAAAGCTTATTCCACGCTCTTTCTTATTATATAACTTGTGGACAAATCTGATGCTATTTTCTTGATGATTATTATTTGAGATTAAATTCACTCTATGCAGACTGATTTGTGACACTTTTGCGCATTATTTTGGTAAAATTAATGGTGTCTTGTGTAGGGATTTGGTTGAGGATTTTAAATAGAACAATTCTCTCTGATTCATGATTATTATTTCGAGAAACTAATATTTTCTAAGGGGATCAACTAAGATTTATTCCTTTAATCTTATTGCTGACAATTGGAGGAATTAAATCTCTACATGTGTCAAGAAGAATTCAAATTACATAAATATTTTTGTGGAGAGATCTATTTTTGATCATATAAATTGGGGATATAATATTTGCATGGGACTCAATTGAGAAGAAATGAATCCAATTCTCAATATTCTATGTGATTAAAACTCAATTTACTTGTGAATTAAATTTGAGAGAATTTAGAGATAAAATCTTGTAGGATTTTGCATAGATCTCTTTGGACTTTAGCATGCACATTTGGATTTAAAATATTTCTGGATCCGCTATCTGTTGATCTGTTATCTAATATAGAGGATATTGATTATTATTTTTGGGATTAAAAAAATATAAAAGTACAGATCTTGTACTCCATTATCCGCTATGTTTAAATTTTCTTCGCATTGCATCTTTCACCATTGCATCAACATATTTTCTCTTTATTTTCTAACATAGAAATTAATCTAGAAATTATTTAATTATTTAAATTAATTTAAAACCATGCAACTAAAAATAATTGTTCCATGTGTTCGATCTTGGTACACTTGCTAAGTAAAAATATTCCACAACATTCAAACGTTTGTGGTTTTTGCTGACCGAAATCCCTCTCCTATAGTACTACAATTATCGATTATTAAAGAGGCAGATTTTCACGTTCATCAAATGGCGTCGTTGCTGGGGAACGATGAACTTTTAGGGTTTAAATTGTTTTTGTAATTAATTTTTCTGTCATTTTTTTTTCGTTAGTTGCATTTTATTTTTTGCATTTCATTTTGCATCTTTTCTCTCGCTATATATACTAACTGCATCATTTCTCTTTGCAGATAGCTCGGAGCAATTTTTGGTATTATTCAAGGATCTGCGAAGAAGAATGAATTTTATTTTTGTGAGAGAGAGCTTAGATAGTTTAATTTCTGCATTATTCTCATGGTCCTTGTCTCTGAACCCTTGTAATAATTCATACTGAACTTCTTTGTGGTGTGCCGGGTCTATTTCAACCCCTTTGTGTGGTTGGGACCTGTCTTGAGTGTCGTAGGAATTAGGCACATATACGCTTATTTATTTACTCTTGATTGTGCTCATAATTTTTAGGCCACACTTCTTCACGAACTATACGCACTAGTAGGTCGTTCAACTTAGTCAAATTTTTAAATCAATTCTTTCCCGTTAATAGAACTATCTGCTTAGGACGATTTCATTTGTGCATATCATTTGTGTAAGTTCAATTCCTTGTATTGCATCCTGTATGAAGAACGTGAGGAATCACTATAAGTCTTCTTCTTAAGCATGCATCAATGATTCACGCTTGCATTGGCTTTTTCGATTCTCCCTCCTCAATTTAACAACTTAGGAATTAAAGGAATTGGGACTGCTCGTTAGGTGTGTATTTTTATACTCAGATAAAACTTTAGTGATAACCCTAATCTAAAATTAGGACTGCTAATCAAGGAGACTGTAAACAAAATTGATATAAAATTTACCCTTGTCTGGTGGAGATTAACCCACTCATTGTTTGTAAGTACCAGAACGCACACTTAGGACATCCCAAAAATCGAAAATTTTCATTCAAACTATTGTTTTAAAAGAAATTAGCTACTTTACAGTGAGGGTTTCAGGTAGCCATTTTACAGACCAACTTCCCTTGGCAGAGTGGGTGGTTTAGAGGATACTGCGGAAGGCTCCGTCCTCAATTAATACGAGTAGCCATTTAAATGGTCCGTACCTACACCTATACTCTCTGAAAGTAGGTGCAATTAGTTTTATGAACTCGGGACGGTCTTTGTGAAATATTTCAGCACCTAACAGCTCTGCTTAATTTTCAGGATTGTTTTGTCATTAAATTAAAATTGAAAAGATAATCAACCGAACCCTAATGTTCCTTCGCTAGTGTCGAGTGGGTGAATCAACTAGTTTGTTTTGTGTTGTGTTTGTTTTGCTCCTTGTTTGGATCATCATCTTCTTCTTCCATTCCACCTTGTACTCCCGATCCACCTCGTATATGAATCCTGAAGTCAGAACTTCGACCGACTTTACGACCTCAGCTGAGTTCGCCAATTCTTCATACTTCTCACCTCCTACACGTTCTTACCCACCCAATACCCTTCCTTATCAGTCTAGCACACCATCTACCAAAAGTTTGGTAGCTAATATGATATATACATTAAGCAAACTACTGTCAAGAATGATGATCGATCGACCTGCATGGGTCAAGATTACATCTATACACCTTTGGCTCGAAGATTTCCCATTGACGACCAAATAGAGAGGCCTACACCTTACATTCACCCTAACAGGATCGAATCTCATAGGCCCTCTTGCTCTGCACTCAATGAGCCCTCATACACAGAGAATGGAACTCAGGATCCAACTCCACATTCCCACTGTCGGTGGATACCCGGTTTTAAGGCTCAGACTATATTAGCAAGAAACACATGCTCAACTCAGAAATGCGAGCCTATGTCTAGGCATGTCGAGTGTGGAACCTCAATCTCTCAGCAAAATCATTCCAACCAGACCACTAATCTTCCCAATCAATCACTAGAGGATGAATACTCGCAAATCAAACGAAATGTGGAAGAATTCAGGAATGAGTTCAAAAAGCATTTGAAGCAGAAAAAATAGAACGGGCTAAACTTTGTATCGAGGTTTATTCAATTGGAGATGATCTCGAGGAAAGAAATGATACTAAGGCACCAACATCTCCTATAAAGCTGGAGTCACCACCACTCCTGACCTCTGAACCCCTACTAACCATATCATAGAAAATACCAAAAAATTTAAAAAATAGGAAATTCAAAAAATTAGACAATTCTGAAATGGAAGCATTTTACAAGAGTCTGATCTTAGAGCTTCCATTGATCAAGGCCATAAAAATATGTACTTGACCTTAAGCAATTTGTAAAGAGTCGACTTAATCCTAAAAAGATGGGGAAGAAACGATCCATGACTGAATATCATGTCATATCTATGGCTAGTTCTTTGGTGATGAGTCGAAAAACCAAGAGCCGTAAAGTCAAGCGGTTGACTCGGATCACATGTGAAACTGAGGATTCCTTATTCACTCATGTTCGGTTAGACAACAATTCTACATTAAATATCCTCCCGAAGTCCATTTTTAACCAACTCAAGCTCGGAAAACTCAAAAATACTAGGGTGATCGTTCAATTGCCAGATCGATCCACCAAAAGACCACAGGGGATTGTTTCGCTCGTCGTAAACTTTCGAGGTGACAAACACAAAGTGGACTTTATTGTCCTTGATATCGAGCAGTGCGAAGGATTCTCCAAGTCTCCTATCATTTTAGGAAAGCTATTCTTATTCTCCGCTAAGGCAATTGTTGATTGTGAGACTCAAGAAATCAAGTTTCCGAACTCGGACCACAATGAACAGACCCTCAATGATACTACCTACTCTGAGGAAACCCAACTTGAAATCAACAATCGTGATCAGGAGAAAGCCATGTTACATGATCATACCTTTCCTCAAGAAATACATATACAAACCCTAGGAGAGTTACCTGAGAGACCGATTGTTGGACAGACATTTGATTCTCACCCGGCAACTGCTCCAAGGAGAAACCAATGTGTTGGAGCTTATGAAGAATTGGACCATATTTCTGAAGATTGTCACAATTATTTAAGTGGTCCAATATTAGAGTCAGTAGTAATTCATGAGATACTTGAACCATATAAGGTACCGACTCATGAAAGCTCCGATGACACCAAAATTAACGATTATCGGGATGTGACATCAACATCTCCAGCCATAACTCACAAACCCACCAGTAACAATCTCCCTCGCCCAAAGCAGCATATGACTCTACAAGAATTGGTCGATTTTTACAGAAATTCATTCGACGAAGAACTCATAAATGCCACCCCGGTTACTCAAGAAAGGGAGAAGAAGACTGCCCAATTTCCTCCCAATACTTCTCAAGGAAACAAACCGACCAAGAAAGTCACCTTTGACTTTAGACAGCAGGTGATTTCTGAAGAGTCCTCATCTAGTCTTGAAGTGGTTCATCAAGTAAGTGCAATAGGTACAACTCTGATCCAAGAACACTTACCTCTGATTAGCAATAGTTGGAGATCCTCTGCATACGACTACTATTCTCCTGAGGACAACTCTGATGATGGTTGGTCTTCTTCCTCCTCCACCTCTTCACCGCCCTCCACATCTCCATATTATCTCCTGCCACACTCCCCAAGAAGGTCCACCGCAAACCTCCTTAACCTTGTACATCCATAAATATATCCAATTCCTCACTTGTAATTATTCGATCGTATTTCGTCTGATCTGAGCCTAAGTATAGGGGGACCTATATCATTGTGTATACATCACTTCTGTTCTTTCTGCTCACCCTCGACTTCCTCCTTTCATGCTTTGTTGCTATGTTTAGTCCCTCACAAGTCTAAGTATAGGGCGGCATGTCAACTTCTTGACTCAACTAGATTTAGTACGAGCTATGTCTACGTTTCACTTTGTGCCATGAGGACATAGCACAATCTATGTATAGGGGGTGTTTGTATATATTCTACCTACTTTATCGATAGCACATACTTTAATTGTTTTCATCTAATATCGGGACTGGGTACAAGTAGTGTATATTATGTATATAATGCTAAATGCTTTCTGTAAGTAATACTTGTTTTTCAAAAAACCCAAAAACCAAAAAAATCTTTTTGCATAAAAAAAGAAACAAAAAGAAAAAAATCACTCATGGTCTAGCATTCATGAAGCATCTTATGCATTCCTTGGTTGGATTATTCCTGACACATTCACTATCACTCAAGGCTTGAGGATTTTGAGGACACTTGATTTCTGAGATATTGAGAATTCGAGTTAGCAAGTCTTAGTCATTAGGATTTTGAACTTAATAATCCACATTTCCCTAGTTTGAAAGATTTGAGCGCTATATTGCACTCTTCATCTCTACCTTCAAAAGAATATGATCAGCACTTCACTTGCACAACTGCATGATTGATGAGATGAGTTGAGTTATCACTTGAGAAAGTAGGAATAGAGATTTGAGTTTAGACTGGATCTAATGATGCCTGAGGATGGGATAAAGCTAATAAATTCTTCAAGAATCCTGAGTGTCAGCAAAACTTTAGCCAATGTGTGAACAAGTTCACGTGCTATCTTTTGATATTTACCTATGTGCCACGGTGTGACGAAACTTAATTTAATTGTTGATCAGTGTGCGCCAACTTTTGGTAAAGGCAGTGGAGCTTGCCAACAAATGAAAAGAAAAGAAAGAAATGTACAAAGAAAAGCTCTATCCTCCAAAGTCAAATTATAAATGAGCTTCCACCAATGGCGAGCGCTCCCAAACATTTCAAAGTGTCCACTTGGACCAAGTGCTTATTAGGACCAAGGAGTCGGGCTAGCACCAAAAAAGGGCTATGCATCGTAAGCAATATAAGTCTGGGTGTTGAAGGTATCTTAGATACTCAAAAAAGACACACCCTGATGTACTCCAAGAAAAACAGGTGCAGACAACTCCAACTCTCTTGACGGACACATTGATCAACATGCTAAAAATCTATGTGTTGAGTGATAAGGCACTCGAGAGGCCCCTTGTTCTAATGCGAGGGAGAGAAATATAGACACAATCCTATGCCCCTCCATCATCTGGTCATCCATCTACACTTCAAGTCTGACAAACTAATGAGATAGTTGACTGAGACAAGAATAGACTTATTCCCTAGTGATGAGGATTAGGTCTAGAGGAGAGTCTCTTGGACTGGAACTTCGGGTGATGTCTCAACTTGACTCTCATGAATGTAGAACACTAAATTTCATATTATTGTATTATATGTACAAAAGAGAGTCTGAAAATTAGAGAAGTTGGATTCCTTTTGATTATAGAAAGGTTGAGCCCAGAATATTAGGATCACTCAAATTAAGGGTCTTCAATGAATTGAGCCTTGAAAATTCACATGCACAGTCAGAGATTTATCCAACTAAGTCATTCATTCATTGATGCTTGGGAATGAGCATGGTTTAAGTATAGGGGTATCGTGAATATTGTATTCATCATGCTAAAATTGGTCAATTAGGCTCTGTTCCACATAATTTATTGCATTTAATATTTAATATAGCATCATTAGCATGCATACATTTGTAAATAATATTTGCATTTCATCATGCATAAATGCATTAAAAATCCCAAGTGTAAATTGGCCTAAAAAGCTGCTAATTGCCCTTATTTTTAATTAATTCATCCTAATTCATTGACCCAAACCATTACATTATGTAAGATATTATTAACAAGAATAAATAAAAAATACAAAAAATACTAACTCAAATAAGTGTCAAATAATTCCAAAGTCTAATTTCTTATCTGACGGACTAAAATGTGCATATCACCCTCATACAATGTTTGATTTTGGTCTACTCACTTTTAAAATACTCCATTTTCAAATACCTTCAAAACAAGACTAATCTCATAAAGTTCAGAGCCCATATGTGAAAGTTGGGTTTTGGGCCTCTTATGCACATTTTAACCTTTTACTATTTTTGACCTGAGTTTTATGTACATAATTAACCCTTTTAATTTTTTTCTTCTTAATTTGTGTTATTTGATGAAAGTTTTATTAAAAGGCATAAAAATTCAAATCTAGATCAAGACTAAAATCAAAGAAACTGACTGAGTCTAAGTGTTCGTTGTTTTGTTAGTTTGTACAAAATTCTCGTGTTTCTTACCTCTATTTTATTTCTCTATTTTCTTACTTTCTAAAAATTCAAAAAAATAGATTAACGTGTAATTAATTTTCTTATATTTTATCGTAATTTTTAGATTTTTTCATTTTCTAAAACCATAAAAAATTATAAAAACTTAAAAAGTCGGTTTTCTATAGACATAGAGACCACCAAAAATTCCGTTTCGGAAAGATGACCTCTTTTACTCCTAGGTCCTTCATAAAAGTTGTAGATCTTGTTGACACAAACAACTTTTATGAAGGAAATTTTTCGATCTGAAATCTCTTTCTATTTCTTTTCTATTTTTCTTCCTCTATTAATTTTAAAATTTTTGGGGGTGACACATGGCAGCCTCTGGGCATGCCATGTGGAACCCCCACTCCCTCTTTCCTCTCTCCTCCCCGGGTCACATGCCCAGCACGTGACCCCTTCCTTCTCCCCTTCCAGCCGTTCTTCCCTCTCCTGCATGCAACGCTTCCTTCCCTTCCGCCGCCGTCACTCCTCCCCTAATGGTCGTTCCGCCCTCGTCATGTAACGTCCCTCCACACCTTCCTATATAGCAGTGCCTCCTTCACCTTCAATCGCCATCCGCCCTTTCTCCTCAACATCAGTGACAATGGTTGGACCACCGTGGCGTGATCCGGAGGTCGCTGACATCTATGCTGCTCATAGCAGTTGAGCTTCACCGCACCTCCGCCTGCAGATGAAGCGATCAACAAGAGCGGGCCATCGCCCCTCCACATCCCCCAGGAGACCTTCTCAGCATCATCACTGAGAAAAACCATATGTGCACCCCCTTACAACAAATGCTCTGTCGCACGATAGATCTTCTCTGCCAACTGCAGCCACCACCGCCTCGCTCGCAGCCTCACGCCACTCAACCCTCCGCCCGATCACCAACGACCAGAAGTGATCCCCCACTCCTCCCTCCCTCCAGGTGATTCCGCTTCGTGCAGAGCCACATGCGCCACTCTCGAGCTCCGCTCGTGCCTCCCGTAGTCACCCGACATCCCCGACACCAAAATGCTCTACAGCTCGTTGTCCAGTGGCTTTGCAAATTACGAAGCGCTTCACCTCTGTGCCTTTCGTCTACCACGCGGGGTTGCCGCCCTCCGTCGTTAGCTGCACCGACCAGCCTCCTCTCCAATATTGACTCCACCTCCGTCTGACCTCCAGCACTTTTGAGTCTCAGCAGAGGCTCTCTGCCTGCGCCTCCCGCGGTCGCCCGATGCCCTCGAGATCCATCAGCCGTTGGATCAGGCTTATAGCCTAGATCAAACGGTCCTAAGCCAGCCACGTGCCACTTCGAACATGGCATCTCTACCTCGAGGTTCGGGTGGCCCGAGCCTCACCAGCCCACCACGTAGGCTCGACAACCGAGCCTCATCCTCGCCAACCGAACCTGAGGAGCATGTGCGTCGTACGTGTTGCGGGGCTAAATTTCAAGGAGGCCCCCGAATATCTAGTAAATAGCTAGAGCCCCCCTTAGCCTACTAACATCATAGTCATGTAGTGCACGTAATTTTGGAGAAATTACATACAAGTCCTCACCACTTTCGATAATTACAGATATACCCCTGTTATGGGTATTTTCCAGAAAGGCCCCGTCGACTTCTTGGTTTTGTAGATAAGCCCCTCCGGGGACCTCACTAAAAGAAAACCTTTATTTTATTTACATTTTAGTCCCTGTAGATTCATTTTATCATATCTTTTGCATCCGAACTCCAATTTTAGCATATAATATGTCATTTTGAAGCTTATTCCACGCTTTTTCTTATTCTATAATTTGTAGACAAATATGATGATATTTTCTTGATGATTATTATTAGAGATTAAATTTACTCTATGTATGTTGATTTGTGACACTTTTACTTATTATTTTGGAAAATATTAACGGTGTCTTGTGCAAGGATTTGGTTGAGGAATTTAAATAAAATAATTCTCTCAGATTTCTGATTATTATTTTGAGAAACTAATATTTACAGGGGGTAAATTAAGATTTATTCCTTTAATCTTGTTGTTGACAATTGGAGGAATTTAATCTCTGCAGGCGGCACTAAGAATTCAAATTGCACATATATTTTTTAGGAGAGATATGTTCTTGATCATATAAATTGGGGATCTAATCTTTGCAGTAAATTGAGAATAAATGAATTTAATTCTCAATATTTTATGTGATTAAAACTCGATTTACTTGTAAAATATATTTGAGATAATTTGGAAATAAAATCTTGCAGGATTGTGCATAGATCTCTTTGGACTTTGGCATTCACATTTGTATTTAAAATATTTCTGGATTTGTTATTTTTTATCTATGATTTAATATAAAGTATATTGATTATTATTTTGGGGATTAAAAGTTGTAAAATCATAGATCTTGTACTCCATTATCCGTTCTGTTTAAATTTTCTTCGCATTGCATCTTTCACCATTGCATTAGCATATGTTCTCTTTATTTTTTGACATAGAAATTAATAAAGCAATTACTTAATTATTTAAATTAATTTAAAATCACGCAACTAAAAATCATCGTTCCCTGTATTCAACCTTGGTACACTTGCCAAGTAAATATATACCACAACATTCAAACGTTTGTGATTTTTGCTGACTGAAATCCGTCTCCTATACTACTACAATTATCTATTATTAAAGAGGTGTATTTTTGTGTTCATCACATTGAAACCAATTTTCTCATAGTACAAGAAGGTAGCTGGATCATCGATTCTATTGCTTCTGTTCATGTATGCAATTTGTTGAATCTATTTCAGGAAACTACGTATCTTGATGAAGGGAAGATAGTCATCTAAATGGGATCTAATGCAATTGTTGCAGCAGTAACCTTCAAACTTGCATACTATCATTATCTAGTTGGAGAGTCCCAGTACTTAAAGAGTGTCTTTATGTTTTGGATAGTAGAAGAAACTTTATATCTGTATCTAAGTTAGTTAGAAATAGATATTCATTTCTATTCTGTAATAAACTTGTCATAAATCATTACGATAAATATATTGTGGATGGTGTTCTCACTTCTGGTGGCCTCTAAGAATTGTGCACTGATAAAACTAGCGTGAATGTAACTACCCCTAATAAAAACCTAAAAGAACCAAGAAGGATGGAAATCATTCTAACAAGATTGGCAGTAAAGACTTGGCCATTTATCTATTGATAAGATCAATAAATTGATAATTAATGGATCCTTAGATTTTGTAGAGGTCCAAACTTTGCCTACCTGTGAAAATTGTATTTGAAGTAAAATGACTAGGACGTATTGTCGTAACAAGGTTACAAGATGCGAGGGTATTCTTGACATAATATATACTTATGTATGTGGTCCCTTTAGTACCATGACCCGAAATGGATATCGATATTATTTGACGTTCATTGATGAATATTCGTGATATAGGTTTATCTTCCTAATACGTCATAAATCCGAAACCTTTGAAAATTTCAACGAGTTCATGGCTTTTGTTGAGAACCAAATCGATAGGAAGATTGAAGGAATTTGATTAGACCGAGGTGGAAAATACCTCTTAGATGAATTTAAGGAATACCTCAAAGAGAGAGAATTGTCTCCAATGCCACTCTTCCTGGAACTCCCCAACTTATTGGTATTGCCAAAAGACGTAAGAGGATCATCATGGACATGATCCGTTCAATGATAAGTAGAGCACATTTACCACTTAGTTTATAGGGATATGCAGTAGAGACTACAATATATATCCTGAATAAATTCCTAGTAAATAAGTACCTAAAACTCCTCATGAGATTTGGTATGTTATCAAACCCAGTGTTAGACACTTGAGGATTTAGGGTTGCTTGGTCGATACAAAGAACACCGACGCAAGTAAGCTAGAATCTCACACTCAAGAGTGCTACTTCATTGGGTATGCTAAGGATGGAATTGGATACCACCTTTATGACCTTGAGACTCAGATGGTATTCGTCTCTAGAGATGTAAAATTTTTGAAGGATGGCGTCCTTAAGAATCAAGTTAAAAATGAAATAAAGGAACTCATTGAATCCCCGGAGGATACTGAGCTTCCTGAACCCGAAACTGAAAAAGTAAATGAATACAAGCACTTAACCTAAAAGGCACTAAAGATCACTAAAAAGAAATATCTAAACATAAAATAAATCAAATAATATGTCGTGTCCCCGGCAATTGTGCCATCTAGTGTATCACTAATCAATAATATTAATTAATTATTGTTGTAATATGACAAATTACCAATCGATGAGAATCGAATCAATTTTCTCTGTGAAGATGACTCAGTTTCAATTTGTACCTAGTAATTCCAGGGTCGAACACAGTGACACGAGCATTTAATCAATTTATTTAGTATTTAATTATTTAACTCAATAATTTGATAGTGATCTAGGTCATGTAGCAACAAAAAATATGCAATGCATGAATTTTAAAAATTTTATGTAGCTATATTACTTTCACAAAACATGTTACACAATGAAGCTCACAATAAATACAACAACACTCAATAATGCTCTTGCTTAGTTGATTAAATCACTTGTGAAACAAATTAAGATCATGAGAATCAGTGTAACAATATCTCAATCAACTATAAGATAATTCAATTTCAACTTATTTTTCAAGGTTGAAAAGATGATTTATACACTGAATTTTAATGCATATAAGATAAATGAGAAAATATAATATACCAAATTAAAGAGCATAAAATTATCTTGAAATTGACACCAATTTCATTAAAATAGAAGTTATGGTCCATAAGTTATTCAAGAAATAACATAGAAGCATACTTGCAATAAAAAACTTTATTTATTTACATAAAGGTCCTCAAAAGGACTGATGGGCAAATAAGCAGAACTACTTGGATAAGTATGCAATTTAACCGTTGGAGGGGACTTATCTATAGTTTCTAGAAATCGGAAGGGCTCTCTTGCAATTTGTCCACCCCATATGCCTCACACATGTGACAATCCGGCTCAGAGTGCCACGAAGGCTCGAGCCACATGTTATATGCTGACGCCTCGGTACTTGGCTCAAGTTTGTTGAGCTTGTGGATCGACGGGTTGCTTCGATGTTGCTAAATGTCACTCTAAAGACTGTTGGATCACACCCTAATTGGACTGAACTGACGGTGACTGCTTGTCTAGTTGCTTGAACGATGGAATGTTGGTGGACGTCCGATGTGCCCTAGCTTCCTCCTCCCTTGTCACCTGAAATGCTTGGAAGTCGACAAAGAAAGTTGGAGCCTATGCATTGAAGTTAGATCCTCAGCTCTCTGTTGAGACTCATAGAATGATCTGACGAGCTATTGTCATCAAAGACTAAAGTCTACAAGACTACTCCGACGTGGCTCCATCCATTGAAGGTCCTTCCAAGTTAAGCTAAAAGCTGAAGCAAATGTGAGGGGTTTCAGAGAAAAATATTATGGAATGATGGGTTGAAATGATTGGAGGAAGGGAGCCCTAGTGGGTTCACTGCTCAGAGCACGGGGATGAATAGATCAGGGTGAACACGATCATGGAGAAGTGTAAGGAGTTCACTAGAGTTTACATGTGGATGTGGGATGATCATCGGTGGTGATGACGATCGCAGGTGATGAATTGGGTATGTGAATGACAGTGAATAATTTCCATAAAATGTAGATGAATAACGGAGATGAATTGGGTACTTACCTGGAGATGGAATCAAAGATGAAATGGAATGAATCTTTGGCCTTATTGAGGTTTAATGATCTCGATCCTCTCTTCCCCAACATGGTCACTATTAGAAGATCAAGCGAAACCTTCAATGGAGGTTTGCAACACATCAAATCAAACGTGGATCTCGCCTGAAGAAATCTCCATCTTCACTCATTCTCTTTCTGCTTCTTTATCACAAACGGAGGAATAATGGCTAGGGGATCATTTGCAAGGTGGCGGATGGTGGTTTGGGGCAAAGGAGATAGAGTATTTGAAGACAAGGTGGTTGTTACTAGATGTTTGTTGCAAGGTTTTCAACTACCCGTGGGTTATCGGAGGTTGGTATGGAATGATGGTTAGATAGATGGTGTGGAAGAGGGATATTAGACGAAGAAGTTGGGGGAAGTTCAACGAGGAAGGTTGAAAGAGATAGTTAGTATAATCATGAGAAGTTACGGAGGATGTTGATTTGCGCCTCTTGGAGAACGAGGAGCTGGAGGTTGAAGAAAGACTACAACTATCAGATCCAGATCGGATAGTCTAGCTTTGGTCGCGGTTCTAAGGTCATGATAATCCTCGAGTCTCCTCTAATGGCCTAGAAAGAAGCAGGAATGGGTGTATAATGGCCATATGATTAGGATGATCAGATGGCCCAAAGAACTGGTAGGTTGGCATATAAGGGCGGGCCATGTGGATGAAAGAGGAGGCGCCACATGGTCCAATCAAATTTAAAAGAAATGATAATAGTGAAGATAATTATAAATAAAATAATTAGAAATAAAGTTAGAGAAAGTGTAAAACATGAAAGTTGTAGATCTCAATGAGATCTACAACTTTTATGAAGACTCAAATAGAGAGAAAGTCATCTATACAAAGAATTTTTTTTGTATGTATTTTTAAGGTATTAAAAATACTTATTTCATTATTATTATTTTATTTTTTATTTATGTTGAATGTTAAAATAATTGAGTACAATATTACACTTATTTTTATTTGATGTTTAATAAATAATAATCACATAATGTAATAATACAGTAATAGATTATTTAATGTTAATTAGGGTTATTTATTTACAACACATTAATCTTTAATTAAATTTAGTTGTTAATTATTATTTTTTTATTTTCTTAAGCAAGAGAGATAATAATATTAAATAAAGCTGATAAATCTGTGACAACCCCATTTTACCCTATATATATGAGGAAAGTGAGCCTACTTCATGAAGCATGGAACTTTACCTACTTCATGTCTATTTTTGGTCATTTTTATTTTTTGAAAAACACCACCATGAATTTTCATTACTGTATCCTCCTAATATGTCATTTCAATTTTGTCGGAAACAGAGACTCTTATACCCTCCATCTAGAATTGATAATTTTAACAGTCTTAGAATTGTTGTAATCGACCTGTTCTGGATGAAGGTCACAAGAGTCTCTATTTTTGACAAAATTGGAATGACATATTATAGGAATATAGTTATGAAAATCTATGGTAGTATATTTTAAAAAAATAAAAAAAATTGACCAAAAAGGGCATGAAGTAGGTAAGGTTACCTACTTCATGAAGTAGGCTCCCTTTCCTCTCTCTCTCTCTCTCTCTATATATATATATATATATATATATATATATGGATACTTTCAAATGAGGTGGGATTTCACCAAATTTGTGGTGAGCCTCAATCGGATCCATTAGATGTTAATATGATGGTTGATTTAAAAATCTAATCTAAAAGGGTATTTTTGCCATTCAAGTTCATTAAATTTGAATTATATTTAATGATATCAAATTACTAATTTAGTATTGTCTATATTTATTATTCTCATTATTGCATTCATTTAATAATTACCATTAACATTCCAACACAATAATATAGAATTTAAACTTGGTTTTGCGAGTTGATTATTACATTTCTTTACAAAACATCCATAATTTTAAAGTAAAATGAGTCATTGCCTTTGCAGATTGCAATTTTCATTGTAAAAAAATTAATTCATAATTGTAATATATCATTTATTTAGAATGAGATTTGTCTTTAGTAAAAATTAATTGCATAATTATAACATGTGTAAGCTTTGTAATTTTTTTCCTTATCTCTTTGTGAAATTTGAGTGTCCTTTGTAGCATCTTTTTATGTAAATGTCATAAATGTAAATTTTGTGTGGTGTTGAGCAACAATAATGTTCCTTCATATGGATCTTTGTAACCGGTACGTAGTCCTTTGTAACTTTTTCGCGTTCCGTTGTAAAAACTTCCCGATCGCTTTGTAATGTTTGTATGGAGTTCTGTAATAATGGAGAGTCTGTTAGTCATGACAAAGATGTAGAAAATAATTCGACATTTGTATAATCAGATGATCATTATGTAAATTTAGAGAATCTTAATACAAAATTCTCCTTCATAGTATAGAATCCTTATCAAGCATTTCATCAAACACATGACCTGCACAAAAATAAGAATACAAGTGGACGAATAGTTGATATACATCCGTACGAAGCACCACATCGTCGTAGCCGATGGTGAAGCGGAGGCTTGTGGTGTTGTTGGTGATGGTCGGGTATGATGGTGGAGAAGAAGAACGAAGGTCTGCAATGTGGACGGCCTCTGCGCAGGATGGGGGGATTTTTGTGGTTGCTCGTGTACGTAGCCGTATGTAGAAACACAACCATCACCTTCGTGTGTCACCATGGCCCGGTGCTTCTGTCACGCACCATCGATAGAGAGCAAGAGAAGGGGACAAGAGAGAGAGAGAGGAGGAGGTAGTTAGACTAGAGAGAGAAAAGAAATAGAAAATAGGAGAAGGAGAACCCTCTATTGCCCCCATCGTGCCCCCTCCTCCACCTTCACCGTATGTCACGTTGATTTCCAGCCTCCTTTGTCATGTCATCTCAAAGTTGATGTTGTGAGAAAGAGAGAGAATTTAGGTCATATAGTTGTCACATTTTATATTTAGAATGTGACAAAATGAACAAAACGGATTTTCAAGCATTAAAATAATTTAATTATTGTTCCATTTAACTCCAACCATGTCATTAAAATTAAATGGACGAGCTGGATGGCTCACCACAAAAGTGTTGAGACCCCACCTCATTTGAAGATTCTCATATATATAGGAGAAACTTCGAATGAGACGGGGACTCACTAATATTGTGGTGAGCCCTCATTCTCATCCTTCTATTTTGGATCTCACGGCTGGATTTAATGATACATTAATTAAACTAATTTATTGGCTAAAAACCCATTTTCGTCATTGTCACATTCTACATATAGAATGTGACAACCATAGATCCTATTTTTATGGTAAGGCATTATGTTATTTCCATTCCCTCTCTCTCTCTCTTTCTCTCTCTCTCTCTCTCTCTCTTGATTGATGACGGCACTCCCTCCCTCCTCTCTCGTGTTTCGCAGCGACCTCCACGCAACGACCTTTAGGCGGAGCTGCAGCCCCGCACACCGTCCTCTTCGTGTGAGGTGGTAGCCTTCCGCTCGCACCCCTACCGCCCGCCCTCGACCCCGCTCTCCGTCAGGCTGCGCTCTGCCTGCGCGTCCTACGCGGTGCCTCGTCGCCGACTCGGAAGTGTCGACCGCCTCCGCGCAACTCCAGCGGGGCAACTCTCTTCGTGCGGCCGCATAATCTCGCTCCGCCGCCTTTGCGAGGTGCCCCTCTCTGACCACCTCACGCCTCATCACCACAGGCGGCCAGCGCCACCGAGATCTCCGCCCGCCGCCTCCCTCTTGATTGTTGAAGACAACGGTGACGGTAACCCTCCCCTATTGGGAGGCGAGGCGTGGATTTACATTGTAATATAGTTATTTTACATATATGACATTCATATTTACATTTTTATTCGTCTTTTTTTACAAATCATGATGTTTGTTTTCTTATTTTGCAGGTTCTACGTGAGTTTTACAATTAAGTGAGATAAAGTTACAAAGGCTTACACGTATTTTACAAAATGAATATACATATTTACAAAAATGTGGAAGTTTATAAAAAGAAAAATTACTCTGACAAAAACTCGTTGGAGTTTACAAAATGAATATAATCATTTACAAAATGAAGATGCACATATACAAAATGAATGGATCCATTTACAAAAAGAAAATACACATATACAAAACAAAAATACAACGAAAAAAATGAAATTATTGATTAAACTACAAAAAGGATTATATATTTTACAAAAACTCGCTGGACTTTACAAAGCTACGGTTGAATGCAGATCATTTTTTAGAAAAACTAAAAATTAATCAATAAAGGCATTATTGAATATACCAAATCAGGAAAAGCTTAGAATGGTAATTTAAATCTAATAAATGAAACTCAAATTTGTTGAAATTAAGATGACGAAAATGCCCTTTTCGATGAGTTTTTTGATGCAGCCATCAGATCGAGATCTGACGAATCTGATCGTTGGCTCACCAGAATATCGATGAGAACCCACCTCATTTGAAAGGGTCCCTATATATATATATATATATATATATATATATATATATATATATATATATAGGAGACAAGGTCCTTCCATCCCTAAGGAAGGCCAATGATCTGGGCTCAAATCCAACGGGACCTTCAATTTTGTTGCCCAAAAGGGTATTTTGGTCATCAAGTTTTGCATTATTTATGCACATTAATTAATATTCTAAAATACTAAATTTAGCTAGTTTTATTTTTGATATTTTTTGCAATACCATATTAAAAAAATATCCAATTTTTTGCTGGACGATATTATCTGGGGTATATTTTTGTATCCTCACGTATTTTTTGTAGAATTTAAGGTTCCTTCTGTAATGACTACATATTTTTTGTAGAATCCATTATTCATTCAAAATTTCGTCCGTTATTTGTAAATTTTGCATGGTTCTTTGTAAAATACAATTCATATTAGTAATTAATGTGTGGTTCTTTGTAACGACTGTATGGTTCTTTGTATAATAAAATTTGTATATTTTTTTTGTAAAAAATGTGGTAGTCATTCACACTTAATTGATGAGAATATACAAACCAAATTTGTATAAAACACATCTAAAATGTACAATGCACATCCAAAATGTGTAATGCACATCAATATATACAAGATCTAGAAAAAAATAATTTTCATTTGCAACCATTTGATTTGTAAAAATACATAACAAATTTGTATAATACATATCAAAATTGTCTAATACAGACTAATATTGTATAGTACACATCAATATTGTATCAAACTACGAATCTTTCTTCATCCAAGACTGGTTGCAGCACCGTGTACATGTATCGTCATCCGATCTACATGTTGTTGTCGTCGTTTGCATGAAGGTCTTCCCGAAGAGCCGCAACATCATTCCCTGGAAACTACATGTGGCATCGACTTCTTCCTTGTCGATGTGGCCACGCATGATGCTAAAAATCGCTTCAAGGAGTATTCGATCGTCATCTTCATAGTCGACGGTGAAGATGAAGATGGAGGCGACGAGGAGGTTGACGATACCTGTGATGACGGCAGAGACAAGATCTCCGATGTGCGTATAATGAAGACGAACGATGGGGAGAGACGTGCGAAGCCCGACGTGATCTTCTTCTTCCCACGACGAAGACGACAGAGAGACGTGGGGAGCCTGATGTCCTCCTCTTCTTCCCACTTTTTGCGCGAGATTTTGAAATTGAAAGGAAAGATTATGCGAGAGATTAATGAGGAGATAAATTTGGTTATTACATACTATATTTAGATTATGAACAATGACCAAAATAGGTTTTTGGTTAATTAAATAATAATTATAATATACCTTTAATAAGAACCGTCGGATTAAGTATGGACGCATGAGATCATTGGCCTTGCTTAGGGATGGAAGGAACATGTCTCATTTGAAAGATATCATATATATATATATATATATATATATAGGAAAGGGGATTAGACTCCATTTCCTCGTGTGTGGGTGTGTATAGGAAAAGGGTTTAGGCTCTCTTTCCTCATATATATATATATATATATATATATATATATAGGATTTCTTTCAAATAGGACTCAGCCCTTCCTAAGTTAAGGAAGGCTAGCCCCTTTTTTGTATAAAACAGTTGGACTTCAGTAGAATACATATACGGTTTTGTATTATAATGTGTAGTTTTAGAGTTTGTATTATAATGCGCAGTTTTGTATGCGGTTTTGTATTTATAACGTGCACCTATAATACAAACTGTGTACATATTCTACTAAAGTGCTCGTGTTTTATACAAACAAGGGGTGGCCTTCCTGAACTCAGGAAGGACTGCGTCCTATGTGAAAGGCCCCCTATATATATATATATATATATATATATATATATATATATATATATATATATATGAGGAAAATGGGGCTGCCCCTAGAGGGAGCTAACTTAGCTCCCCCGCCCTATTTTCTTCAATTTTTTTTATTTTTTTTGAAAATTTTTTCCGTGAATATTCATCACTATATCCCTATATTATGTCATAAAAATTTCGTGTGAAACAGAGACTCCTACGACCTCCACCCAGACAGTCATTTTGTTAACGGTAACAAGATTTTTTAAATCGACCCCGTTTGGATGGAGGTTGTACGAGTCTCTGTTTCAAATGAAATTTGAATGACATAATATAGTGATTTAATAATGAATTTACACGATTTTAGATTTCAAAAAAAATAAAAAAATTTTGTGAAAAAATGGCGGGGGGAGCTAAGTTAGCTCCCCCTAGGGGGCATACACATTTTACCCTATATATATATATATATATATGGGGGAGGGGGAGCTTGCACTAAAGTACATGTAACTTTACATTCATCGGTGTCATAAATGCACTTTTTATTTTTTTTCAAATGAAATCATGTGGGATTTAGATCATCATGTTATCATTAGAAATTCAACTTAATTCGAGACTTCTAACACATCCATCAAGATTGTGAAATTTAAATTGTCTTAGAATTATAATTTATCCCTTACATATGGACATGTTAAGAATATCTATTTTACATGAAATTTAAAATATGTAATATAGTAATAATTCTAAGTAAATCCCCCAAGGTGTGAGAGAGAGAGAGACGGGTGTGTGAGAAAAAGGTTCCCTACATTTACCACAACAAGCAACCCAGAATTATGAATTTGCAACGTAAGCTATAAGAATAGTCTAAATGGCACTAAAATTAAAATGTAATTTCCATAAATACTCGAAGCATTACCTCTCGAAACATCAATGTATCAGAGAGGTGTCATATCGGATTGCATTACTACATCAATACTCGAAGTTATACGATGTCTTCCACGTGCCTATGTTGAGGAAGTACACTCCTTACCCTTCACATGTGAACGAACACATGGTCATTGATATTCAGCCAAACTTGACCTTTGAGGAGAAACCTATACGAATCGTTGATCATAGAGACCATCATCTTCGTCAGCATATAATTCCGATTGTCAAAATGATTTGGCACCACCATCAGAAGGAGGAGGCTACTTGGGGACTGGAGAATGAAATGCGAGAGAAATATCCGCAAGTTTTCGATATGTAGCTGAACTAAGAAATTTCTAAGATGGAACTTTTAAGAGTGGTATATTGTAACTGGTAGAATTTTAAGGCCCCCAATTGCATTACCATATTATCATTTTTGTCATGCTAATGATCCAATTAAATGGATTCTAATAGTTCATTAATTTCCCCTGAATTGCTTGCCATAAAATTCCCTCATATCCCTTTCTCGTGTCACTTTTGTTCTCAACATGGGCCTTGAGAGAGAGAGGATTAAAGAGAGAGGGAGAGAGATCTTACCAGACATCCTTCATCGTAGGTGATGATGATGAAGAATCAAGGAAGCAAGGAGATTGACGACGTGGACGAAGCCATAACCGTGCAAACTACAGCTTCGAGGTGATTGATTTGGATTTGAGGTATGTATCCATCTAGATTTTCGTAAAAAAAAATTGATCACAGTTGAAATAGATCTCTTGTATATATCTACTTAGGATTTTGCGTGAATAAAGATCAAATTAGAGATACAATCTACAAATTTTAGGTGTTAGTGTAGTATTGTGTGGCTGAGTAATTCTCGTATCTAAAACAAGGCATTTAATTTTATGCATCGGACCTTAGGTTAACATACGTGTATATTTGATTTAGATTATGTCTCTAAAGGTATTTGTTGAATCACAGTGTGACGCCTACAAACAATGATCCTACCTAGAATACTACTTAAGCATATGCATTGAATTATTAGGATATGGTATTTGTAAGTATTTGCAGATGTGTTTCATCATCCTTTTGGCAACCGCAAATTTTGGCACAAATACCTCGTTGATTTAATTAGGGGATAATATACACAAAAATCAGATGTATCCACTCTTTAACTTTTTTTTAGATACCTATGTGATGGTCAAATTCGTCAAATAAATGTATCAACATGTTTCTTAAAATTAAGAAATAGATGTTGGCTGTTATCCGGATTTTTCAGTAAAACACAAAGAGGGTAATAATTATACATGCAAATATTCCCACTGATTTTTTATAGGTTTATAATTACATAAATGGAAATGTATCGCTTGTATTAACCTTGAAAATATTTACTATTTTCAGCCATAGATTTTAAGTCACAGATTCACCCAATCCCGTGAAGCTATTTTAATTGTTTCCCCTTATAACTTGAGAGGTATACTTATCCGTAAGAATTGATTATTGAGATAAGATATTAATTTGAACTAACGGATGAAAAGAAAGTATAAATACGAGTCAAAGAAAAAACAGACTATATGATTTATTTAGCAGCTAACGAGACCAGATAAATATACATGGGCAAATATAATCAAAGGAGATTTTCAGTTGACTTGCGCCAAATATCGTGATGCATATGTGTTTCTCCAATTCAACAAATCACGTGAGATTTCATCCACTATAATTTTTAGATAAAAGAAATCAATACTAACAACAACTGGAGAATGTTTTTATTTATATTAATGAAGTGTATTAAAACTTTTATTTATGGATCAATTGAGAACAGTTGATAACCTCAAGTAAGAGTTAAGATACATACTCATAAAAAGTCACATGGACGACCACAAAGAGTCATGTTAGTCTAAGAGGCAATGCCGCAAGAGGTATATGGTTGCAAGGAACTATAGAGGTAAAAGTTAAGCCCTCTACGATTGTAGCTACACTATCATGTCAATGCATGGACCGCAAGTGCCAGGTTGAAAATATATAATAAGATACGTACATGAAAGTTATGCAAAAAAAGGTTTATAAAGGTAAATCATTATGAGTTATATAAGAAATGATTTAGTAAGAGAATAAACCATTACATGTTGTATAAGATTTGGTTTAAGGAAATTAAACCATCAAAGTCATAGGGGCTAATATGCAAAGTGATTTCTATGATAAAAGAAACATACACTTGCTATGAATCGTATAGAATATGCTCCACACGTTGAAAGAAATGTTTGTCATAGTTTTCTTATGCAATTTCCATATGTATAACCATGTTTATGAAAGAATCCAAATTACACATTAGGGATCGAACTTAGACATGTATGAAAAAATTTTAGACATAATGATGTTTATCCACGAAAATTCAAATTCACGAATTATACCAGAACAAGGACCGTTAGAATTCCCATGTATAGACTCCGATGCATAATGGGCATGGGCTCAAGAAAAATTATGTTTTTTAATTTCAGGTGAAGAACATGGTTGATTGCATATTTAAGATCATGATATTATATATTATTGTGAGTACGTCGAACAACTCAACTCCCAATATGTCGTCGGATAAGTTATATTATTGTGATCTTGTTAATTATCACATTTTCGATAAAATTATGGTAATTGAGTAGGTGGAGTTAGGTGTCGCACTAGATTGGACATGCACACTGGTCTCGGTTAGATATCATGAAGGCCACGACTCCAACAAACAAGTTGGGTGATGGAGTAGGTAGGTGATGCAGTAGACATTCTTGGTTTCATTCTTATACTTGATATTAAAACTTGGAATAGAATTAGATGCGACATCATCATATTTTACCTCAAGCATTTGTATTGTAAAAGGTGTTCCAGAATGTGATTTGAAGTTTGAGAGTTCGGGTAGAGTTTGAATGCACTTGTCTTGCTTGCTCCTATATTAGTGATTAGTGTTTATCTCATTACATAGTTGTTTCTCATAACATCACCCTCGTGTGAACCCAATAAATATAACTAAGCAGCAACCGTCATAGTAGTGATTTTGAGGAGATCGAGCTTCTTGTCATCATACTGGCACCAAACAGGGTGCACATTACTTAGAGTAATTTATTTGCTTTCGCAATATTTTCATATTTTCTTTGAGAGACAATATAATGAGATACTTGATGAATCTCGTATTCATCATGCTAAATTTGGTCATTTAGGTTCTGTTCCTCAACATTCACTTGTAATTAATCATTAATAGAGCATTATTATCATTCATACATGTGTAAATAATATCTGCATTTCATTATGCATAATTGCATTGAAAAGCCCAAGTGTAAATTAGCCCAAAAAGCCGCTAACTTCTCACATTTGTAAATAATTCATACTAACTCCGATTGACTCAAAACCACCTCCATTGTGTAGACATTACTAACCTTATTAAATAAAAAATACAAAAAAATACGAACTCCAGTAAGCGTCAAATTATCCCAAAGTCTAATTTCACATCTGACAGGCTAAAACGAGCATATCTCCCACATACAGTATCCGATTTTGATCTACTCACTTTTAAAGTACTCCATTTTCAAATACCTTCAAAACAAGACCAATTTCGTAAAATTCGGAGCTCATTTGTGAAAATTGGGTTTTGGGGCCTCTTTTGCGCATTTTGACTTTTTGCTATTTTTGACTTGAGTTTTTATGTACAAAGTAACCCTTTTAATTTTATTTCTTTTTCATTTTTGTTCTTTGATGAAAGTTTTATTAAGCGACACAAAAATCCAAATCCAGATTCAAACTGAAATCAAAGAAACTGACTGAGTCCAAGTATCCGTTGTCGGTCTGTACAAAAGTTGTGTGTTTCTAACTTCTATTTTATTTTCCTAATGTATTATTTATTAAAAATTCAAAAAAATAGATTAATATGTAATTAATTTTTTTGTATTTTGTCGTTTTTTTTATAATTTTTATCTCCTCTAAACCACCAAAAAATACAAAATTCCAAAAAGACGGTTCTCTATACACATAGAGAATCACCAAAAATACCACTTCGTATAGGTAACCTCTTTTTCTCCCGACTCCTTCATGAAAGTTGTAGATCTCGTCGAGACGAACAACTTTTATTAAGAAAAATTTTTGATCCGTGGTCTCCTTCTACTTATATTCCAAGTTAAAGTTGAAATTTTTTTGGGGGCGCCACGTGGCAGCTTCAGGGCGTGCCACGTGGCACCCCCACTCTCTCTCCAGCGCCCCCTCCCCTCAGGTCACGTGCCTAGCACGTCACCCCCTCTCCTTCCTCCTCCAACAATGGCTCCACTCCCTCTCCAGCCGTTACCCCTCTCCACCTCCCCCGCCGTTTCTTCTCCGCCATGCGTGGCCATCAACACTCCACCATGCGCGCGCCACCCCATTCATTACCCCCTCCTCGCCCTCCTATAAAGCCACACATGTTGCAACCCAGCTTCGATCATCCACCTTTTCCAAAACTCCCTCCCCAACCACTATACTCGCAGGTGACAGCTGCGAGCTCCTGTGCTGGTGAAGACGAGCAAGGTGAGATCCTCAGCCATCTCCTGGCCGAGTAGTGGCTTCATCAGCCCCCCTCCATCTCCGACCTCGCAAAGGTCGGATCTCCTCTCCCAGCTCTCCCCTGTGTGCCCCCGACCATTTCCGGTCAATTTTTTTTCTTCTTTTGCTAACTTACAGGTGCTCTATTGGGGAGCAGCTCCTCCGCCGCGTGGCACCTCCGCCGTGCAACGCCACCTCTTCCACAATCGCCGCACGCACGACAACTCCACTCTCGACCACGCGCATGGCTCCACGCCTCCTGCACGCCTCGTCGGACGAGTCTCGGCCGGCCGAGGTGCATTCGCCACCGCCCTTGTTCTCGTGCCACAGTCAGCTCGCGCCGCCCCTCACGCCGTGTATCGGCCGAGGTGCGGCGTCGCCAGCCTCGACCTTCGCCGGCTCCGCCCACCACGGCAATGTTCCACCCTCCATCGCTACTTATAGGTACCGTAGGATCGGGCATTCTTTCCCTTGATCCAACGGCACAGAACACACCATGCCCGACCCCCCGAGCCTCGACCCCAACCTCGAGGTTCGGGTCCTCCCGAAGCGCCACAGATCGCCACGTCAGCTCGGGCCTCCGAGCCTGAGCCCCGTCCCCCGACCCTCTGCCTCGGCAGTCCGAACTCAGGCTCGGGGCTCCCGAGCCTCAGCCTCGCCTCCAGGCCTCCTGGCGCATGTGCTTGCATCCAAGGAAAAATTGCATTGAAGCACCTGCCAGTTTTTGAAATTACATATATACCCCTGCCTGGGTAAATTGTAGTGAAGAACCGCTGACTTTCAGAAATTACAGATAAGCCCCTCCAGGGATCATTTTGAAAGAAAAACTTTATTTTATTTAGATTTTAGTCTCTGAAACTTCATTTTATCAAATCTTTCTCATACGGACTCCGATTTTAGCATATAATATGTCATTTTGAAGCTATTTTCATGCTCAACGACTTAGCATAATTTGAGGACTGCTTTGAGGTTGTTTATTAATAATTATTATTCGAGTATCTCTTTTTACATGCAGGCTCAATTTTGACATATTGGTGCTTGAGAATTTAGTAATATTATTTTTTTCAGGAGTTCAGATGGGGATTTTAATCTGATTAAGTCTTAGTTGACTATTCTCAATAGATTAAATTTATCTGGGGATTAATTTAGATCAACTCCTCTAATATTATTGTCAACTATTCGAGGATTTGAATCGGAGGCATTTGAAGACCGGATATTTTGCTTCAAATTTTTATGAGCAGACATGTATTAGCTTGAAGATTTAAGTCAGTTCCATTTTGATTTGTGATTGCTATTATGAATCTATTGATCATATTTTTTAAGGAATTAACACGTTTCAAGTCACAGATCCTGGGCTTAATAGTCTCTGTTTATTTTTTGCATCGCATCTCCACTATTGCATTGTATATTTTATCAACACAAAAATTAATCGAACAGTTATTAATTATTTGATTTGATTTAAGACCACGCAACTAAGAATCATTGTTCCCTGTGTTCGACCTTGGTAGACTTGCCAAGTAAAAATACTCCACAACATTCAAAGATTGTGGTTTTTGACGACCGAAATTGGCCTCCTATACTACAATTATCGATTATTAAAGAGGCAGATTTCGCGATCACCAAATGGCGCCGTTGCCGGGGAACGGCGAATTTTTAGGGTTTTAAATCAATTTTTGTAATTAGTTTTTGTGAGATTAATTTTTGTGTCATTTTTTTCTTCTGCATTTTATTTTGCATCTCTCTCTTACTTCTGCTACTAACCGCAAATTCTCTCTTCGCAGACTACCGGGAGCCCAATTTTGGATATTAATCAAGGATCTGTAAGGAAGATTGATTTTTAATTTTTGTGAGAGAGAGCTTAGCATAGGGTTAATTTTCTGCCATATTCTCAGGGTCCCTCTCTTTGAACCCTTGTAATAATTAAGACTGAACTTTTCTGTGGTGTGTCGGGTCTGTTTCAACCCCTTCTGTGTGGTTGGGACCCGGCTTGAGTGGCGTAGGACTTAGGCACATATGTGAATGTTTCTCTATCATTTATTGTGCCGTAAATCTTTAGGCCACACTTTTCACTAATTAAACGCACTGTAGATCATTCAACATTAGCCAAAAATTTCAATCAATTCTTCCCGCTAATAGAACTATCTGTTTAGGGCGTTTTCCATCTGTGCATACCATTTAGTGTAAATTTAAATTCCTTGTCTTGCATCCTGCATGAAGAACACGAGAATTCACCGTAAGTATTTCTCTTAAGCCTGCATCATTGATTTACATTGCATCGGCTTTTCTGGTCCTCCTTGCTCAAAGTTTTACAACTTAGGATTTAACGGAATTGGGACTGCTTGTTAGGCATGAATTTCTGTGCTCACATAAACTACAGTGATAACCTTAACTAAAAATCGGGACTGCTAATCAAGGCGACTGTAAATAACTGACATAAAATTAACCTGTGTCTGGTGGAGAGAAACCCACTCATTGTTTGTAAGGACTAGAACGCACACTTTGGATAGAGCCAAAACTAAGAAATTTCACAGAGACTACTGTTTTTAAAAACAATTAGCTACTTTTCAGTGAGGGTCTCACGTAGCCGTTTTACAGTCCGACTTCCCTTAGCAGAGTGGGTGGTTTAGAGGACACCGCGGAAGGCTCCGTCCTCAAGTAACACGGGTAGCCGTTTAAACGGTCCATACTTACACCTATACTGGCTTAGAGTAGGTGCAACTAGTTGTACGAACTCGGGACAGTCATTGTGAAATATTTCAGTACCTATCAGCTCCGCTTAATCTGCAAGATTGTTTTATCATTAAATTAAAAATTGAAAAGATAAGCGGCCGAACCCTGACGTGCCTTCATCTGTTTTAAGTGGTGAACTTGAGATTTGTCTTGTGTTTGCTTCTGTCTGCTCCGTCGTAAGGACTCTCTCAATCCTTCTTGTCTTAGAAGTTCCACCTTTTCACTCCTCCGCTAAGGAATCTCTTATCCTTAGCAAAAACCTCATTTGATTTCAACACTTATCTCTGAACTCTTCCTTTCTGAAGGTGAATCATAATGCCTCCAAAGAAGAACCCTGGGGACGAAGAGAACGACAATGCCCTGATGCGGGCAATCTTGGCTAGGATAACCGCTGCAGAACAACACAATGAACTACTTAGGATGCAGTTGGCAGTACTACAACAAGGCGAGCCTGCTATGGAAGATACATATCTCCCGGAATTAGATGAAGATTATAATTGATTGAGACATGTTCCCCCTGAAGATGCGTTCGAACACAAACCGCATTTCCTGGCACTGTTACCAAAGTTCGGAGGAAATAATATGAAGAACCATATATCTTCCTCCGCGACTTTGAGTTAGACCGTGCTAACCTCTGCCACCCTAGGGTTAGCCAGGACTACATAAGGTTGAGAGTTGTCCCCTTCGCCTTGACTGATAAGGCGGCCTACTGGCTGAAAAATCTAGGGAAATAGTCACAACATGGGACACCTTCAAGACTTTGTTCTAAAGAAATTCTACCTAGTGAGTAGAATCAATCAGATGAGGCTCAAGCTCACAAGTTTTACCCAACACCCGGGCGAACCATTTCATGAAATCTGGGAGAGATTCAAAGACTTAGTACAGAAATGCCCAGGACACGAGATAAGTAAAATGATGCTGGTCCAAAGTCTTGTCAGCGGGCTGAACCCTGAGACTCAAGGGTTGGTTAGTGCATCTTGCGGAGGAAGCTACATGGGACGCCACGAGGACACCGTCTACAAGGTGTTCGAGAGACTTGCTGAATCCAGTCGTACACAAACCACCAGCTGGGCTTACATAGTCGACTCCAAAAAGATGGTGAATAATCTGACGACCGATCACAGTGCTGACATGGGAATAATAGCTGATAAGCTAACTATGGTTGAGAAAATTTATAAGAAGATGGATGAGCTCCCTAAATCATCTGATATGGAGAAATTGGCTAAATTGCCTAAACAAATGGAGGAATAGGCTGACAAAGTATCAAAGATACCAGCCCTGACTGCACCCCCCGCACCCATACACCAAATTCACTACATTCAAGGGGTAGGGCAACATAGCCATTGGGATGGAGATCAAGTCATGCCCCATCAAACCGGGGAAACCTCCGCTCAAACTGATTATGAGGAACCTCCACAAGTCATGGAGATAAATGGAGTCGGGTATAACTTGGAACCGGTCAACCACCCAGACCAAAACTCTACTCCGAACCCTCTTCCACCACAAGCCCGACCCACCTACCAGCCTCAACCACAGTAGAGGCAGCAATATCGCACGGGTTATCAGAACCCGCAACCTCAGCCACAACAAAACCAGCGCCAAAGCCAACAAGGCCAATATCAGTGACCTCAGGCCAGGCAGGGCCAAGGGTCCTCCTCTTCTTCTATCTCTCCAGAACTCCAGCGAGTGATAGACGAGCTTCATGATATGAGAGTTGACATAAATCGACTCTCTTGTTGGAGAGATGAGGTGACTGCACCCCAGACCATGATTCCAGCCCAAGTCCAGGCTAACCCAAATAGCCTTGGACACAATCAGGTATTAATCTCTGACTATTCCGTACCTGAACTTGAGCCCTCCTCAAATAATAACTCTTATCATATCTCTCTTAGGAGCGGAAGGACCGTAACCATGCCTGATCGAGCAAGGGAACACAAAGACATAGCCCCAGTGCCCACCAATTCACACAACCCTGGGGGAATTGACAAAGGAAGACAGGAGGAGAAAGAACAAGTCCTACCCACACCACCCAGATATAATGAAGAGTCTGAGTCTGAGTCAGACAGAAAAATGCCACCAAGACACCAGCCACATATGACCACAAATTTCCCTGTTTTTAGTCCGAGTCCGAGTCATGTAAGAAATTTTTCATTCAATAAAAGTGATGCTGTTGATCATAACAAATCCATCTCTTTCCCCTGTGCTCTTACGGCAGGAAAGAAGAAAAACATAAAAAACCAAAAAAATGATGAAGAGATGGCCCGCATCTGTAAGGAACATATTAAGGTCACTTTGTCCTTGGATGAGATGATAGAAAGAGACTCAGCTTTTTGAAAATGCCTTAAGGTGAGATGCACACCAATAAGGGCCAGCAAACAAACTCCTAGCCGAACAAAGAAACACATACTCTCAGTAGCCACATCTTGTCTTATAAAAAATGAGCTGCCAAGGAAGAAAAGAGACATGGGTGCTCACTTTGTCACTAGCCACATCAACGAAATCAAGTTTGCAAGAACATTGTTAGACAACGGTTCATCCATCAATCTCATGCCCACAACACTATTTGAGCATTTAAATCTAGGTCCTATTAAGCAATCTACAGCTGTACTTCAATTCGCAGATACATCAACAAAGAGACCTAGGGGAGAGATTCAAAATGTTGTCATCAACATAGAGGGACAAAACTACCCAGTGGATTTCACAATACTTGACATGGATGTCCGTAGAAATTAGAAAGATTCCCAGATGATACTAGAGCGACCCTTTCTGAGGACCGTAGGAGCTATATTTCATTACACATCTGGGAGAATCCAGTTTGGAAAAGTTGAACTTAAAATGCAGCAAACTAGGTTTCAAAGACCTGACACTGAGTCGAGCACCGAGTCTAAAAATCAGAAACTGAGACTGAATTTACAGAAGCAACAGTTGGGCCCTGGAGACAAAACCCAACCGCTATGATAGAATCCACCTCATCTGAAGAGGAAATTGTTGATGACTTAGTCTGACAGCTCATTCATGCATCTACCGATACTCTAGGAGACTCAGAGGCCCCTCTGGACCTGTCCGTCCATTCTCCTTATGGACAATCCCTGAGTAAGGTACACAAATCGGACGCGGCACATGCCCCACCACATTCCATTATTTGCGATCTGATCCCAGAAACACCTACAATGGTGGCCAACATTGATACACTACAAGCGTCCACATCACAACAAGAAACATCACTGAGAGGACCAGATTCAAGAAACATCATTGACTTACCTGAACTCAAACCATTGCCCCCTACACTTAAGTATGCCTTCCTTACAGGAGAAAAGGGACAATTTTCTGTCATTATCAGCTCACATCTGATCGAAGAACAGGAGATCCGCATGCTTAATGTTTTGGAGAAAAACCGCAAGGCTATATGCTGGAGATTGTCTGATCTCCCAGGGATAAACCCAGCCCTGTGCTCACACCAAATTTACTTGGAAGATAATGCTAAACTCTCCCGTGAATGCCAACGTAGATTGAATCCAAACTTACGGGAAGTGGTTAAGACTGAGATCGAAAAATGGTGTAAAGCTAGATTCATATATCCCATCTGCGACTCCAAATGGGTGTCACCTTTGCATGTAGTCCCGAAATAGTCAAGACTTCATATTATCACCAATGAGGAGGGAGAGGAGATCACGACAAGGGTACCTATGTCGTGGCGTGTCTGTGTGGATTACAGGCGCCTGAATGCCGCAACGAAGAAGGATCACTTTCCACTGCCTTTTATTGATCAAATCCTGGAGAGATTGGCAGGTAGAGAATACTTCTGTTTCTTAGACGGGTACTCGGGCTACAATCAGGTGGCCATCGCCATCGAGGACCAGGAAAAGACTACTTTTACATGTCCTTTCGGCTCATACGCATTCAAGCGAATGCCTTTTGGGCTTTGCAATGCCCCCAGCACCTTTCAGCAATGCATGATTGCAATTTTTGCCGACATGGTTGGGGATTTTCTGGAAGTCTTCATGGATGACATTTCGGTCCATGGTGATTCATTCGATGATTGTCTAACGCACCTAGATCGAGTCCTCCAAAAGTGTAGGGAAGTGAATCTGGTGCTCTCTTGGGAGAAAAGCCATTTCATGGTGAAAGAGGGCATTGTATTGGGGCATGTCATCTCCAAGAAGGGAATGGAGGTTAACCCTGTCAAAGTTGATGTAATCAAAAAGCTTGAGCCACCTACAAATATGAAACAAGTAAGGTCTTTTCTAGGGCATGTCGGATTTTACAGGAGATTTATCAAAGATTTTTCAAAAATCGCCCGACCGCTAACTGAACTTCTTGGGAAAGTCATCGAATTCATGGTAGATCATAAGTGTCTAGAAGCCTTCGAATTACTCAAGAGAAGAATCATTGAGACTCCCATCCTGCAAGCTCCCGACTGGTCTCTTCCCTTCGAGATCATGACAGACGCATCCGATTTCGCTGTAGGGGTTGTATTAGGACAACGAAAAGATGGAATCTCGTATGCTATTCACTACGCAAGCAAAGTTTTAGACCCTGCTCAGAAAAAATACACTGTGACCGAAAAGGAAATGCTTGTTGTGGTTTTTGCCTTGGAAAAATTTCGATCAATACTTCTAGGATCTAAAGTGACAGTTTACACAGATCATTCAGCCATTCGATACTTAATGGCCAAAAAGGATGCAAAAGTACGACTATTGATGTGGATACTATTGCTTCAGGAATTTGATTTGGAGATTAAGGACAAATATGGCGTTAAGAATGTCGTGGCTGATCATTTATCACGGATCGAACATAATAAAATTCCGGAATCCGAATCCATCCGTGAAACCTTCCCAGACGAGTCAATTTCTTCCATTGACTCACTCTCTTGGTATGCAGACATGGTGAATTATCTCGTCACCAATGAAGTTCCTCATGGATGGCCCAGAAACAAAATCGATCGACTCATTTCTGAAGCGAGACACTATCATTGGGAAGATCCGTTCCTTTTCTTTGAAGGACCGGATTGCATATGGAGAAGATGTATTCCTAAAGAAGAATACCAAAGTATCCTCAATCTATGCCACACCTTGGAGGCGGGAGGACATCACTCTGGGAAGAGGACCGCTGAGAAGATATTGCAATGTGGATTTTACTGGCCGACCTTGTTTAAAGATGCTTACAATTTTGTCAGGTCGTGCCCCGTCTGTCAGAGAATGGGAGGAACTATTGGTTCCAAAGATGCCATGCCTATGCAACCTGTGATCATCTGTAATGTATTCGATGCATGGGGCATTGACTTTATGGGCCCATTCCCTAATAGTCAAGGATTTGAATACATTCTTCTCGCGGTTGATTATTTATCTAGATGGGTGGAGGCTATCTATACTCGAGCAGCAGATAGCAAAACTGTCTGCAAGTTTTTGAAAGATAACATTATTTCGAGGTTTGGAATTCCAAAAGTTTTAATATCTGATGGGGGAAGCCATTTTGTCAACCGGGAGGTGAAGAAGTTGACTAAGGAATACGGCATCGAGCACCGTGTCGCTACTCCTTACCATCCACAATCCAATGGCATGACTGAGGTGTCAAACAGGGTGGTGAAAGGAATTTTACAGAAGCTCGTCCGCCCTGACAGGAAGAACTGGTCCCAACTCCTAGACCAAGTTCTATGGGCTTACCGAACGGCTTATAAGACCCCATTGGGCACCTCCACGTTTCGAATGGTATATGGAAAATCATGCCATTTGCCCGCAGAACTCGTGCATAAATCAGAATGGGCAATCAAAAAGATTAATTGGAACTGTCACCAAGGAAAGAAGAATCAAGAAATGGATTTGAATGAACTATCTGAAATCCGAAATCATGCTTATGAAAACAACACCATTTACAAGGACAAGGTAAAGAGATGGTGTGACAAGAACATTCGAACCAAGATCTTTGTCCCAGGATAGAAAATTTGGCTATTTAATGCAAAATTGAAAATTTTCCAAGGTAAATTGAAATCAAAATGGACAGGACCCTTCATTGTAAGAGAGGTACACAATAATGGGAGTGTTGAGATCTCAGAGACCGCATATAGCACACAAACATCTATAGTCAACGGTCAGTTGCTTAAACATTTTGTCGTATCCAATGAGCAATTAGTACAAATTGAACAGATCTCCTTCACTCAGGGCATAGATTTTGACGAAAGATTTGATCTGCCCAGATAAATCACCTCTCTGGAACCTACACTCTTCTGTATATCCATATACCCGCTCTCGATCCCCCGTTAACTTGGGGACCGATTTCATTGTTTATACATCACTTCACCTCTTTTTGTCGGTTCCCATCTATACTTAGTACGAGCTATGTCAACATTTCAATTTGTGCCATGGGGACATAGCACATACTAAGTATAGGGGGTGTGTTTGTATATATTCTATCTACTTTATCCATGGCTTGTACTTTAATCGTTTTTATTTAACATCGGGGATTGGTACAAGTAGTATGTATAATACATGTTTTTCGAAGAAAAAAACAAAAAAAAATCATCACTCATGGTCTTGCATTTCATCAAGCATTTCATGCATTCCTTGATTAATATATTCCTGACACACTCACTATCACTCAAGGCTTGAGGATTTTGAGGACACTTGATTTCTGAGATCTTGAGATTCTGATTTAGCCTGCTTTAGTCATTAGGGTTTCAAACTTAATAATCCATACTTCCCTAGTTTGAAAGATTTGAGCGCTATATTGCACTCTTCATCTCTACCTTTAAAAAGAATTTGATCAGCACAATCACTTTCACAACTGCATGATTGATGAGATGAGTTAAGATATCACTTGAGGAACTAGGACTGGAGATTTGAGTTTAGACCCGATCTGATGATATTCGAGGATGGGATTAAGTTACTGAAGGCTGCAGAAAACCTAAGTGTCAGCAAAACCCTCGCCAGTATGTGAACAAGATTCATATGATATCTTTTTTATATTGACCTAAGTGCTAGGGTGTGATGAAACTTAATGAAAGTTGTTGATCAGTGTGCGCCAACTTTTGGTAAAAGCAGTGGAGCTAGACAACAACAGAAAAGAGAATGAAATGTCAAAGAAAAGCTCTATCATCCAAGTAAAACTCTAAATGAGCTTCCACCAATGGCGAGCGCTCCCAAACATTTTCAAAGTGTCCACTTGGACCAAGTGCTAATTAGGACCAAGGAGTCGGGCTGACACCAAAAAAAATCTCTACATCGTAAATGCTAGAAGTCTGGATGTCGAAGGTATCTTAGATACTCAAAAGAGACACACCCCGGTGCACTCCCAGAAAAACAAGTGCAGGCGACTCCAAATTCTCTTGACAGACACATTGATCAACAAAACAAAAATATACTTGTGTTGAGTAATAAGGCACTCAAGAGACCCCTTGTTCCAATGTGAGAGAGAGAGAAAATTAGATACAATCCTATGCCCTCCATCATCTGGCCGTCCATATACACTTTCAAGTCTGACAAACTAATGAGACGATTGACTGAAGCAAGAATAGACTTATTCCCTAGTGTTAAGGATTAGCTCTAGATGAGAGTCTCTTGGATTGGAACTTTGGGTGATGTCTCGACTTGACTCTCATGAATGCAGTACACTAAGAATCATATCCTTATACTATATGTACAAACAGAGAGTCTGAAAATTAGAGAAGTTAGATTCCTTTTGATTAAAGCTTGGGTGAGCCCGGAATTTTAGGATCACTCAAATTAACGGTCTTCTATGAATTAAGCCTTGAAAATTCACATACGCAGTCAGGGATGTATTCGACTAAGTCATTCATTCATGCTCGGGGACGCACATGGTCTAAGTATAGGGGTATGATGAATCTCATATTCATCATGCTAAATTTGGCCATTTAGGCTCTGTTCCCCAACATTCACTTGTAATTAATCATTAATACAACATTATTATCATTCATACATGTGTAAATAATATCTGCATTTCATCATGCATAATTGCATTGAAAAGCCCAAGTGTAAATTAGCCCAAAAAGCCGTTAACTTCTCACATTTGTAAATAATTCATACTAACTCCGATTGACCCAAAATCACCTCCATTGTGTAGACATTACTAACCTTATTAAATAAAAATATAAAAAAATTACTAACTCCAATAAATGTCAAATTATCCTAAAGTCTAATTTCACATCTGACAGGCTAAAACGAGCCTATCTCCACATACAGTGTCCGATTTTGGTCTACTTACTTTTAAAGTACTCCATTTTCAAATACCTTCAAAACAAGACCAATTTCGTAAAATTCGGAGCTCATTTGTGAAAATTGGGTTTTGGGCCTCTTTTGCGCATTTTGACTTTTTGCTATTTTTGACTTGAGTTTTTATGTACATAAGTAACCCTTCTAATTTTATTTCTTTTTCATTTTTGTTCTTTGATGAAAGTTTTATTAAGTGACACAAAAATCCAAATCCAGATTCAAACTGAAATCAAAGAAACTGACTGAGTCCAAGTGTCTGTTGTCGGTCTGTACAAAAGTTGTGTGTTTCTAACTTCTGTTTTATTTTCCTAATATATTATTTATTAAAAATCCAAAAAACTAGATTAATATGTAATTAAATTTTTTGTATTTTATCGTATTTTTCCTATAATTTTTACCCCCTCTAAAACCACCAAAAAATACAAAATCCCAAAAAGACGGTTCTCTATACACAGAGAATCACCAAAAATATCACTTCGCATAGGTGACTCTTTTGCTCCCAGCTCCTTCATGAAAGTTGTAGATCTCGTCGAGAAGAACAACTTTCATTAAGAAAAATTTTTGATCTGAGGTCTCCTTCTACTTATACTCCAAGTTAAAGTTGAAATTTTTTTGGGGGCGCCACGTGGCAGCTTCAGGGCGTGCCACGTGGCACCCCCACTCTCTCTCCAGCACCCCCTCCCCTCAGGTCACGTGCCTAGCACGTGGCCCCCTCTCCTTCCTCCTCCAACAACGGTTCCACTCCCTCTCCAGCTGTTACCCCTCTCCACCTCCCCGGCCGTTTCTTCTCCGCCATGTGTGGCCATCAACACTCCACGCCCCATTCATTACCCCCTCCTCGCCCTCCTATAAAGCCACACCTGCCGCAACCCAGCTTCAATCATCCAGCTTTTCCAAAACTCCCTCCCCAGCCGCTATCCTCGCAGGTGACAGTTGCGAGCTCCTGTGCTGGTGAAGACGAGCAAAGTGAGATCCTCAGCCATCTACTCGGCAGCCCCCCTCCATCTCCGACCTCGCAAAGGTCGGAGCTCCGCTCCTAGCTCTCCCCTGTGTGCCCCCGACCATTTCCGGTCATTTTTTTGCTTCTTTTTGCTAACTTGCAGGTGCTCTACTGGGGAGCAGCTCCTCCGCCGCGCGGCACCTCCGTCATGCAACGCCGCCTCTTCCACCATCGCCGCACGCGCGGCACCTCCACCATCGACCACGCGCACGGCTCCACGCCTCCTGCACGTCTCGTCGGACGAGTCTCGGCCGTCCGAGGCGCATTCGTCACCGCCCTTGTTCTCGCACCACAGTCAGCTCGCGCCGCCCCTCGCGCCGTGTGTCGGTCGAGGTGCGGTGTCGCGGCAAAGTTCCACCCTCCATCGCTACTTACTGGTACCGTAGGATCGGGCATTCTTGCCCTTGATCCAACGGCATAGAACACGCCACGCCCCACCCCCCGAGCCTCTGCCCCAGCCTCTAGGCTCGGGTCCTCCCGAAGTGCCACAGATCGCCACATCAGCTCGGGCCTCCGAGCCTAAGCCCCATCCCCCGACCCTCCGCCTCGGCAGTCCGAACCTCAGGCTCAAGGCTCCCGAGCCTCAGCCTCGCCTCCAGGCCTCCTAGCGCACGTGCAAGGCACGTGCGTCCAAGGAAAAATTGCATTGAAGCACCCGCTAGTTTTCGAAATTACATATATACCCCCACCTGGGTAAATTGCAGTGAAGAACCGTTGACTTTCAGAAATTACAGATAAGCCCCTCCAGGGACCATTTTAAAAGCAAAACTTTATTTTATTTACATTTTAGTCCCTGAAACTTCATTTTATCATATCTTTCTCATACGGACTCCGATTTTAGCATATAATATGTCATTTTGAAGCTATTTTCATGCTCTACAACTTAGCATAATTTGAGGACAGCTTTGAGGTTATTTATTAATAATTATTATTCGAGGATCTCTTTTGACATGCAGGCTCAATTTTGACATATTGGTGCTTGAGAATTTAGTGATATTATTTTTTTCAGGAGTTCGGATTTGGATTTTAATCTGATTAAGCCTTAGTTGATTATTCTCAATAGATTAAATTTCTCTGGGGATTAATTTATATCAACTCCTCTAAGATTATTGTCAACTATTCGAGGATTTGAATCGTAGGCATTTGAAGACCGGATATTTTGCTTCAAATTTTTATGAACATACATTTATTAGCTTGAAACTTTAAGTCAGTTCCATTTTGATTTGTGATTACTTTCACAAATCTATTGATCATATTTTTGAAGGAATTAACACGTTTCAATTCACAGATCCTGGGCTTAATAGCCTCTGTTTATTTTCTTTGCATCGCATCTCCACTATTGCATTCTATATTTTATCAACACAAAAATAATCGAACAGTTATTAATTATTTGATTTGATTTAAGACCACGCAACTAAGAATCATTGTTCACTGTGTTCGACCTTGGTAGAATTGCCAAGTAAAAATACTCCACAACATTCAAAGATTGTGGTTTTTGACGATCGAAATTGGCCTCCTATACTACAATTATCGATTATTAAAGAGGTAGATTTCGCGATCATCAATACTTTGAGAATTTTTGTTGTACATTCTGCAATTATATTGTTATCTCAAACTGCGGACATGAACTTTATAAATATGATTAATGAGAATGAATGAAGGTTGAATATTCCATTTAATTTCATATCTTTGGTCTATTATAATATTTTTCGAATGTTTATCTAATGTGCATGAGTTGATTGAGATTATGAGCAAATTAGACTATCCGTTCAATGCTCCCGTCCCATCGGGTTTCAGTAGATGGAGGCTCAAGTGTCACAATACATTCTTTGGTCATGGCATTATCATTGACGTTGATCCAACTAAGGTAGAAGATGTGATGAATTGGAGTCAACCTTGAAATGTTTGTAAAATCTGTAGCTTTCTTGGCTTGGATGTATACGATCGACAACTCATGCATATTTTTCAATAATTTCACTGACGATGATGAAACACACCATAAAGGATGTGAAGACTGTATGGTCAGATGAATGTGAAGGAAGATGTGAAGAATTAAAAAAGAGATCGACTAGAGCCCTCATCTTCACCCTATTGTTAGGTAATGAAGTCCCCATAGTGTGTGTGTGTGTAATATATATATATATATATATATATATGTGTGTATGTATGTATATATATGTATATGTATACGTGTGTGTGTATGGGAGCCTTTGAAATTAGGTGGGGTCTCACCAATATTGTGGTGAGCCATCATTTACATTCGTCAGATCTCAATCTGACGGTTGGATCAAAAAGCTTATCGAAAAGGGCATTTCCGTCATCTAAATTTTATTAAATTAGAGATTCATTTAATAGTTTCAATTACCATTTTAAGTTTTCTGGATTTGGTATTTTTCACCAATACCATTCATGATCAATTTCCAAATTTATTCTGAATGATTTGAATTCAATCATATCATAGTAAACTCGAGCGAGTTTTTGTAGAAGTAGTTGTCTGCTTTGTATTTTCATTAATAATTTCGTTTCATCATTGTATTTTTGTTTTGTAAATGGGTATTTCCGCTTTGTAAATGAGTATATGCATTTTGTAAATTCCATCTAGTTTTTGTGAGAGTAATTTTCCTCTATGTAAACTTCTGTGTATTTTAATAAATGTCTATTTTTGTTTTGTAAAATTTACATGAATCTTTGTAACTGTATCTCGCTACTTTGTAATATTCTCGCTACATTTTTAAAAACCCATGACCACCTTGTAAATTTCACAAGGAGCTCTGCAAGATAAAAATTCGATAATGAGATTTGTAAAAAAAATGAATCAGTATGTAAAATCAAACATCACTTATGTAAGAAAAGTATACCATAATGCAAATCAACTCTCCTTCCACCTCCTCCTTTAATGTCTTCAATCTCATCGTCCTCGCAAAGAGTATCGACACCCTCTAATAGGCCATAGGCTATGGTCGTCGACGGTGTTGTCACGTACATGCTCTTCATCGCACATCACCGTCGAAAGAGAGGGGGTGGGGTCACCACTTGATGTGACCTCCATGCTCGACCACTGCCGCATGTACTAGCCTTCTCGTCTGCACGACACCCTTGTCCTCTGCATCTTCCTCCTCTGGATCTTCCCCTCCATGGCTTCTTTCTCCACGATCGAAATGCTTTGTGTGGAGATGATTGGCACCGTTGTAGACGGATCGAGAGAGAAAGGATGTGCGCCGCCATCGCTGAATCGTGAGAGGGGGGAGGGAGTGTCGTCATCAATCAATCGAGAGAGAGAATGGAGATAACACAATGATTTGCCGTAAAAATAGGATCTATATTTGCCGCATTCTATATTTAGAATGTGACAATGACGAAAATGGGTTTTCCATCAATAAAAAATTATAATTAAACTACATTTAATCTCAATCGTGTGATTAAGATCTAAAAGTCTATATTGATGGCTCTCAGAGAGCACTGTGCCCATTTGAATGGAATGAGCCCATCGTCACAGCCGTTGGATTACCAATATCAATCCCTAAATTTTAGGATCACGTCACAAGTCACAATATTTGGTATCTATTTAAAAATGGTATTTTCAGACTTTCTAAAATTAGCGTCCGCTGATATTTTGTGTTTGATATGGTCATTTCGAACATATTCTTGTTGATCTCGCGCGACGACCAAGCTTCTGAAATTGCAGGAGCTTCGTTCTTCGAAGGTATTTTTGTAGAACTTTTTTTAATCAATCGTCGTTGCAAAATTTATGTTTCCTCTTATTTTTGCTTGTGAGTTGTCATTGTTGGTTCATATTATGATCTCAGTTTAATCGTTTGTTTTTATATTTTCGATTTCAGATTCAAATGTGATGCTCGATTTGTCATTGGATTTGGATCATGAAGTCTTAGAAGCAATGACGAATGATGATTCTTGGTTGGATTTCGATCGTGAGAACATCATATGAGAAGGAACGATGATGGATGACTATTAATTATATTTAGATCATGAAAGCAATATGATTGCTTAGAAGTTTACATCCACAGAACATGAGATTCTGTTGTTCCATCTTTTGAAAATGATATCATTAGATATAATCAGACAGTCTTTGTTTTAATATAAGTAAATATTGTATTAATATCATTAACATGATGTGTATAACAAGTAACTTGTTAAATTACGTAAGTAACTTATAGATCATCGTCCTATTTGTAAGAACGATAAGTAACATCTTATATATTGTGCGTAACATATTCAAATGGAATCGGTAACATATATACAATAGACAAGTAAATAGTTGTTGCGAGATTGGTAATATCCAAATAATGGTTAGTAATTTACATTCATTTGATTATATGGTACATATTTCAGTAATATGAATACACTGGTCAAGTAAGTGCTTCTTGTGAAGTCAGTAAAACCATAACAAATGGTCAGTAATTTCCATATGTGTTATTAATTTGAATAGAATTTGGTAATTTAGAGATAGTACTCAAGTAATATATATACAATCTCAAGTAAATTTTGTTGTTTGTTCAGTAATGTATATATCTATATCTTATAGCGCATGTTTATATGATACATAGTTTAGTAATATGAATACAATGGTCAGTAAGTGCTTGTTGTGAAGTCAGTAAAACCATAACAAATGGTCAGTAATTTCCATATGTGTTATTAATTTGAATACAATTTAGTAATTTAGAGACAGTACTCAAGTAATATATATATACAGTCTCAAGTAATTTTTATTGTGTGTTCAGTAATGTATATACAATTCTCAAGTAATGGCTATTATGAGATCAGTAATAATAAAATAATATCTTCAGTAACAATCAGAATGGGTTCAGTAATATGGACATTGTAATCAGTAAATATTGTATGGACACTAGTAATTACATAACCAGTAATTGATGTATGGATATTAGTAACTATAACTTCAGTAACAATTACAATGAGTTCAGTAACATTCATAATGCGTTCAGTAACATTCAGTATGGACATTTGTAATTAGCCAAGTAACATTCATATGTTTACAAAGAGTTCAATAACATTCAGTATGGACATTTGTAATTAGTAATTGATATATGAACGTTATAACTTCAGTAACATTCATAATACGTTCAGTAATATGCATATTTGTAATCGGTAATTATTGTATGGACATTAGTAACTGACGTAATCAATAACTATAATCAGTAATTTAGAAGTTTACATATCTATACGTGGAATGATCATTCCATAAATAGATCGAATGCTGGCAATAATTAAAATGTGTATTTTTTATCTTACTAAAACCGACCACCTATTTTTATGGAAATGATTTAACTCGAATCCCTATTTTGTTAATAATGCAAAGTATATTGCTATTACCAAAACCGTCCCCTTCCAAATAGAACCATCACATACACGTGGCGAGCCCACGTTTGGTGCTCAAAAAACCTCAAATGGGCACAGTGCTCTCTGGATATGCCCTATATATATATATATATATATATATATATATATATATATATGTATATATATATATATGGTTTAATGTGGCTATCCTAAGGGGGAGCTAACTTCGCTCCCCCCGCGACATTTCGCCCATTTATTATTTTTTTTTGAAAATTTCTTCCATGAATATTCATCACTATATACCTATATTATGTTATTAAAATTTTATGCGAAACAGAGATTCCTACAACCTCTATCTAGACAGTCATTTTTTAACGGTAACAGAATTGCTAAAAACAACTCCGTCTGGATAGAAACCGTAGGACTCTATGTTTCGCACGAAATTTTGATAGCATAATATAGGATATATTGATGAAAATCCACGGAAGAAATTTTCAAAAAAATAAAAAAAATGGGGAAAATGGGGCGGCCCCTCAAGTTAGCTCTCTCTCTCTCTCTATCTCTCTTTCTCTCTCTCTCTCTCTCTCTCTCTCTCTCTATATATATATATATATATATGAGATAAATGGGGATGCTTCCTGTGAGTAGCCAACGGGCTGCTCCCACCCCCATTTTCCATCAATTTTTTTTGGGAAAATAAAAATTTTTATATTTATCATTATATCACTCTAACATCCTATTAAAATTTTGTCAGAAACAGAGACTCCTAGGCCCTCCATCCAGACGTCATTTTTTAACGGTCGCAAGATTTTTTAAATCGACCATGTTTGGATAGAAGCCATAGGAGTGTCTGTTTCTGAGAAATTTTAATAGAATGTTAGAGGGATATAGTGATGAATATAAAATTTTTTATTTTCCAAAAAAATAAAAAAATTGAGGAAAATGGGGGTGGGAGCAGCCCCATTTCTCTCTCTCTCTCTACACAAACACGTCAGGAACAAGCAGCCCCATTTCTCTCTCTCTCTCTCTCTCTCTCTCTCTATATATATATATATACACACACACACACACACACATACAAACACACATACACACACATGTAGGAACAGGACTCTGGTTTACCTTACGCAAAATGAAAAGTTGTCGCTTATACCTCATGTCAACAAAAACTACCAGAGAGAAATTACCTTACTCATGACTTGAAACTAGTAGCGGCAGTTTTTTATCACAAAATTTGATGGTACATCCTTATGGTGAAGAATTTGAGGTCCTCAATGATCATAAGACCGTCAAATATATTTTTCTCTCAAAAGTATATTGATTAGAGACAATGACACTCGCTTGAGTTCCTAAAAATATTGAAACTTTTCTATAAGATGCATTAATTTGAAGGTAAAGTAGCTAACTTGAAATTGCAATGGAAGATGATGAAAGATTTTGAAAGAAACCTTTTGTGAGTGGAACAAGAAAGATATCATTTTCGGGGTTGTGAATCCACCCATAGATAATTGAAAAGATCACGACGATGCAAAAAGCTGATGTTAACATTTCTAGGATGATCAAAGCATTCAAGAAAAAAAAGGTTTCGATTTTACAATTAAAGTCGATGAAGTTATAAATAGTGCAACAAATTATGGATTCGGAGTGAGAATGAGCTAATGGGAGATTTTAGATGAGGCTTATTGTTTGATTTACATTATCCATCCGGAACTAACAAAAATGTAACTTGCCAGAGATGAAGACAGACATTGCAAAGTTTGTTATTAAATGTTTGGTATGCCAACAAATAAAAGATTGAACACCAAAAATCGACCAGCCGTGTTCAATCTTTGAAGATACTAGAATGGAATACTAGAATGGAAATCGGAATATATCATGTTGGATTTCGGTACTAGCCCACCCAAGAACCATCATTATTGGCACAAAACAGGTATTTGTGGATCGATTGATCAAATCAGTCCCTTTCTTACCCATCTGCTCAGATCAATCGACGAAAATTCTTGTTGAAATGTATGTAAATGATGTAGGCAGCCTTGTGTGCGATGTGCACCCAATTGAAGTTTAGCATTTTATTTCATCTGTAGATTGATGGTCAATCAGAAAAAAACATCCAAACTCTATAGCATGTTGAGAGCATGTGCACCAGATTTTACAAGTACCTAGGATAGACAACTTCCATTAGTGGAGTCTGCTTATAATAACATCTATCGTTCGAACATCAAAATGGCTCCCTATGAAGCATAATACATGGCGACCTCGTAGACCATCCTCGTGCTGGAGTGATGTTGGTGAGAAACATATTTTGAGACATTATTTAGTCTAGACTAGCAAGCAAAGTGTTGAGCTAATTAGAAAGAGATTGTTGGCAAGTCAAAGAAGACAAAAATCCTATACCAATCATCGTAGAAGAAAGTTGAGCTTTGCAGTCCGAGAGCGTGCATTTTTGAAAAATCTCCCCTGCAAAAAATGTCTTGTAATTTGGTAAGAAAAGAAAGTTCGCTCCTATATACATGGTACCTTTTGAGATCTTGTAAAGGATTGATAAGGTGGCATATTGTCTTGCGTTACCATCTTATAAGTTGCATGGTGTTTTACATGTCTATGTTGAGGAAGTACACTCCCCCCTTCCTTACATGTAATCGGAAATGAGGCCCTCAATATTCAATCTAAGTTAACATTTAAAGAAAATCAATACATGTCATCGATTAGAAAGACCACAAGCTTCATCGACGTAAAGTACCCATGGTCAACGTTCTTTAACAGCGTCATCAGAATGAGGAGAGGCTATTCGGGATTTGGAGAGTGAAATTGGAGAAAAATATCCATAATCTTTTGATAATCCCGGTATTAAGAAATTTGGAGAATGGTTTTTTTAAGGGTTGCATAAATTCTAAAGATTGAGACCTTTTCCATAAAAATCAAAAAAAAATCCCTCCAATCACTGTAATTATCAAAATTCAAATTTTGAATAATTGATAACCATATTAATCCTCTCACGTCACAATCTCACATCATTCTCTCTCATTTTCTTGTGCTAAGAGAAAGAGAGTGGTAACTTATCGAGAGGATCATCTTCTTTGCAGGAGACATTGGTGTCGAATCAGAGGAAGAGAGCATCGACTAGTGATAGAAGGATCCGCAGTGACCACGACACGGAAGCACAACCGTCAAACTTAAGGTGTGTATCAGATTCCTAGGATGATATATGGGGATGGTCTTATTTGAATTAAGATTTCTGAACCTATATGCCTCATCTATATATGATAATGTCTGGATTGAGGTTTGAAAACTCTAAATGTATGTGATTCGATATGCTGATTCAAAATAGGAAATCTAGCTATGATATTCCTGTGAGAAAATGATGCTTATTCTCCTAAGGTATACGAGAAATTTCATTCACATATCCATGAAAGGTTAACAGTGAAAGACAAAATATTATGTTGCATGCTATGTGGCTCTTCTTTTCTATTGAAGGGAATCCAAAACTGTACATTAAGTTCATCCTATGTATTGATATATATTTTCTTTCCTTAAAAAAAAATCAAACGTCATCATTCTCACAACCTAATTAAATAAATATATATATATATATATATATATATATTTACATTAGCTATGTTTAAGGATATATTTACAAAGACACCTCTTACTTTTGATACCTTTACAACAAGTCATGATTACATGTTATAGTTTTTTCCCTTTGATTTAACATATGTGCAAATATTATTTGATCAATACCTTGATGCACAATGCAACACCCAAAATGTCCACCATGAGGATCATGTATTAAATTTGTTCAATCTTTGCCCTTCTAGTTATTTCATAGATAACACGATGGCTCATTTACTAAATTATAGACCTTCTACGCAGTAATGCCGATCTTTCCCATAGCATGAGTATAAAAATACATAGGGATTATAAAGTAAATGCAGGTTTTTTCTCGCTCGTCCACTTCCTCTTAGGCTACTATAAACCTATCTAAGATCCATGTCTTTGGCTTTTTCGTACATGTTCCTATCTGTGGGATTTCCTCTTCAGTTAGTTCTCTCTTGTCGGAAAATGAGAGGATGAGATGCCACATTCATTAGTCATTGATGTAGAAAAATGCAGCATGAACATACATACAAAAATCAGATTTACAACATGTTTCCAGTTTAAATCAACACATGTATGTATCCAAAACATTATTGACAAGAAAAATATCTGTTTTAAGAACATATGCACATTAGACCAAGGGAAAAATCTGGAAACAAATATCATGGCAAACAGTGCGACAAAGAAAACAAAGTTAGAGATCACAACCGAAGCGTACTGTTGTAGAACTCCCCTTAGAGAGACAACGACCCCCACTTTAACGGTACACAAGGCCTTAACGTGTCACTCCCAGGTACGACGATTCCATGCTCGTCGACGGTGCGCACTATACCTGAGCATCCTCGAAAGTCACCTCCATAGACGAAACCCGATATCGTAAGAGGGAGAAGAGAGGCGACAAGGATATATGTAACCCTAGTCCACATCTTTTAAATCCGTCAAGGCTTTTACGTAGCATGAGAGGATTAAAAGACATGTCCCTTGAAATTCAAATCATGTCGTAGTTACATAAAACTGACCCGATCTTTATTTTTATGTCATGTCACGTCACGCCGCAGTCATAGCCGCATCCACGCCCGAGACTATCCCGGCCCGGCCTAGCGCGACGGCATGCGGGCGCGCGCATCTATGGTGGTCCAAAGTCCTCTCTAGCCTGTTTCCATACTGGTCTTAGGACTTCCCATATAAAAATCAAGTGCAATTTTAACACTCCACGATGTGGGACTCAGCACCCCACAGGGTTGAAACGTTGAATTCCATGAATTGAGATATATTAATACAAAGTGATATTGACCATCGAATTACATTAAACATCCCAACAAAGTTAATTCCACATTCCCACATGAATTCATTGTTAAAACATGAAGAGCCAAAAATCTCATATTTCCACACTCTGCTTTCAATAAAGGTACCTTACGGTTTGAACTTTTACCTGAGTTATCCCCTTTCACCATCATAGGAATAAAGTAAATTAAGTCTTGAACTTTAATCCTTTGATGTAATGGTATCAAATGGTAACAATAAAGTGAAGTCTGTAGTGTTAATCTTCTGATTTTGATGCTATTAATGGACATGTACCATGTCCGGTTTCATGAGTATATTAAGGATAAGCCCTCATCATTTATCTGCAGCCCACATACATACTCATATAGGTGACTTCTCTGAGAATGCACTGCTCACATCCTGTTTATAAAAAACTTGAATCCATTGAGAGCATAATGCTCAACCTTCTCTTGCAACTTTCAGGCACTCGACTTTTCAGGGATAGGACTCACATGCAAAGTATTGCATAATGAGTGCCAATTAGTTTTCGATACAGATTTTTTTTCCAACTGAACCTATTTTGTGGGATCTCCACTCATTCAGGTTGGATTGCTATTGGGGGTAAACTCTCAGTGGGTTTTAGTCCCATCCCAAGTCTGGATCTTTGGACTAAAGATCTATCAAGTCCCTTTGTAAGTGGATCTGTCGTGTTGTCTTTGGTACCAACAAATTCCACAACAATACCACCGGAAGACACCAAATCCCTAATAGACTTAAGTATAACTTGGACATGTCTTCTAGTTTTCTAATTGTCTTTGAACTCTTTACCTTTGCAATAGAAGTCATGCTATCACAATGTAAAGAAATCGCAAATGTCAGCTTACCCACCATGAGCATCTCAGAGAGAAGCTCCCTTAGCCATTCAGCATCTTTACATGTTGTGTCCAAAGCATACAGCTCTTCCTCAAAAGTAGACAAAGATGGTCTGTTTCACAGACCTCCAATAGACTGCACCGCCTCCAAGGATAAATACATACCCAGTTACATGTTACTCACAGAGTCCTCCATTTGACCAATCCAACTTGCATCACTATATCCTTTTAAGACAAGAGGATATTTACCGTAATGCAGTCCAAGAAGTGCAGTACCCTTTAGTTACTTCAACACTCGATCCAAGGGTTTCCAATGAGTACGGTCAGGACAGCTCATATACCTAACCAACTTTGCGACAGTGAATGAAATATTAGGTCGAGTACAGTTCACAAGATACATCAAGCTTCCTATAATTTGAGAATATCGTAGTTGTGCTACAGGTACTCCACTCTTATTCTTTCAGAGGGGTTTAGATGAATCATAAGGAGTGCATACAGATTTACAGCTCTGATAGCCAAAATTTTCAAGAACTTTCTAAGTATAGTGTGACTGAGACATAACTATTCCATTAGTAGATCTAATCCGTTCGAGCCCCAAAATCACATTTGCAACTCCTAAGCCTATCTCAAACTTACTGCTCAAAAACCGTTTGATTTCTTCCATTGTCCTTATGTTTGATCCAAATATCAAAATATCATCTACATATAGGCACAAGACAACAAACATATCATCATCAATCCTAGAATACACACATTTATCGAATTCATGAACCATAATCTCATAAGATTGATAGTCTTATCAAACTTTTTTATACCATTGTTTCAGAGCTTGTTTTAGTCTATAAAGGGACTTTACAAGCTTGTAGACCTTTCTTTCATTACTAGGTGCTACGAATCCCTCAGGTTGGTCCATAAAGATCTCCTCCTCAAAACTGCCATATAAAAAGGCAATCTTCACATCTAGTTAATGAATTGTAAGATCATGTATAAGGGACAATGCAATGAGCATCCTAATTGTAGTCATCCTAGTAACAAGAGAATATGTATCAAAATAATCAATACCCTCCTTCTACTTTAAACCTTTGGCTACAAGTCTTGCCTTGTATTTTTCTATAGATTTGTTTGGTCTAAGTTTCCTTCAGATTACCTATTTGCTTCCTATGGTGGAACACCCATGAGGTAGGTTGACTAGTTCCCACGTGTCATTTGAAATGATCAAATCCATTTCATATTTAACGTAATCCTTCTAATGCATTGCTTCAGTAGAAGCCATGGCATCCTTGTGCATGGGAGGATCACCCTCAATTTGGTAAGAGACAAAGCCGCTACTTAAATCCTTGACAATCATATGCCTCACACTTCATCAAGGTTCAATATCCTCCAAAAGTTCATTGAGTTCAGAAGAGGTAGCACCCACATTTGACATCTTTTATATTTATTGTGGAATAGAACCAGATGTTGAGACTACGTTGCAAGGTAGATTTTCATAAATTCCTTTTTCATTGAAAAAATATCCTCAAAAAAGGTAGCATCACAAAGATCAACAATGTTATTAGTTGAAAGGATATGGGAAGATCCTTAAGTGCATCACGGAAGCGTGAGGATCGCATCGAATGCTATCGGAAGCGACTAGTTGCACTAGTTGCTCTGGGCAGCATGTTTAAAAGTTTAAAAATTTTAAAATGTTGAAATCACGTGATCCAAAAACACTTTTTGGATCGTTTCATCTAAACCACAATTAGGTATTAAGGTTACCTCTTGAAGCGTGGTTGCGATTGAGTCTCTAGACCAAGAGACCTCCTGTCCCAAGTCTGATCCAATGGAGTAGATGCTTGCGAGCGCGTTGATGAGATGTGTACTCCTCGTAATCCATGTTGATCATCCAAGCGGCGAATCTCCAGATCTCATCCCACAAGATCCAATGTCTTCTTCACGAGCGAGGTGCACCAGAGTAAACGGAGATCCATGAGCAAATACTCTGAAACATAACGATGACGTGGCGGTGATGGTGACTCTCTCAATGGCTCCATGGTGGATGGCCATAATAAGAGAGAGCGAGAGAGATTCGGCATGTAGATGGAGAGAGAGAGCATTTGCCGATCTTGTAATCGTATAACTCGAAGATCAAGGGGTGCCTCTTCTTATATAGGGTTTTGGGAGTCCATGGATCCCAATCTATGGACATCAAACAATCAATGGGTGAGATTGATTTGTGTTTCTTTCAATGGTTATGATCTTGTTGTAAAAACACAACAACAATTAATTTAATTTAAATTAATATATATTGATAAATAAATATAAGTTAATTTCAAATCAAATCAATTGGCTATTCTTAAATAATGAGGAGACTAACCACATCCCCTAAAAATGGGGGAACGGTCACCAATCATCTCAAGAGATCTAATTATCTCATGAGATCTCATTATCTCATAGGATATCATCATCTCATGATATCTCCAAGATTTACAACAACAATCGTTGTAAATTATTTCCCAAAAAATAATTCATAATTATCTTGTGAAATGTGTGATCATGCCATTGGAAAAATGTGAATAACATTCACATCCCAAAACAAAATGTAAATTGTATTTTCAATTAATCATTCAATGTGAATCCAATTCACATCAATAATTAATTAACAAATATAAATCACAATATGGACTCTCTAATATATTATAAATCGTATTTATAATATATCAGATTAATATGGATATTAGTATCGACATTATTCATATCCATGATGATTAAATCACATTTAATCATTTTGATTCTCTATTCTCATGTGCCCAAATAATACAAATCGCATTCACATTATTCACGTCTTTGATAATTACATTTAATATCTTAGATAACTCTCCTTATAATATGAATCAAACTCATATTATTCATGATAATTAAATCACATTTGATTGTCAATTTTCTCAATGCTCGGATACACATATCAACAATGAAATTATCCTTTAACTCTTTCAAGGATATAGCGCTTTCTCTGCGGATACTTGGAGATAAGGACGGGGAGATTGTATTGTTCCACATATAGTGACTTAGATATTGAGATCGCATCTCAAATCCAGATCTTGTGGACCTCCCATAGATGTTTGACTAAATCAAAGTCATAGATTTAATCTTCTTATTGAATCTGAATCACATTCAGATCGTCCAATATTTAGACTAAGATTATATCACTTCTCTATGAGAGGAGTTACTAAAATCCAGACATGTTTCATCACTGCCTCGGAATGGAAGCGCCATGGTTATACAATCGTTTATGATCACATTACCCTTAGGTATTCCCAATACATGTACATCCTGCATACTAGAAGACCCATATTAGATCCGAAGTTTTAGATCTCTTTTAGATTGTCTCCTTCAGGGTTTTATCATTAAGTTTCTTATTTGATCATTGGGAGTCGGTACCGATCATATACTTTCCAAAAGCATATATCATAATTAGATGTTGATCATATACTTTCTAAAAGTATACATCAAACCTACAAATTCAATCAATATTTCAAAGCGTTGCATGGAATTTGATTCTTCCCAATATGTCATGAGTGAGCTCATGTCTTCCAATTCAGCAATGAACATGTATGATCCCTTTGAGAGATCGTATTACTCATATACCCTTGCATGTACACCAACGCGCTGGTGTGTAGACCTTGGTTAGGTCATCAACCTATTGGTCTACCAAATGTACATACTCAGACACATGGTAACACATCTGTCTCCGGTCAGAGGATGCGTGCCTATATTGTGATAGCATACAACATAGGACTTTGGTTGTCTCGATCTCGTTAAGTCAACTCTTTGACCTAACTAATCTGATACATCCAAATCTCTATTCCTATGCAGAAGATCTGCATCAAGAGGTTAGGAAGATATAAACCTTTAGAGAAAAGACCGGCATCTCCTTTTCAGGCAGGAGATCATCTCTTAACAATCATTTGATGGTGCTTGATGAGTCCTCAATCTAACTCTTTAGATATTCATCCAAGCACCAACCTCTATGATTCAATAATTAAATCAACAGTTGTATGATAATTAAGATGGCTATGATACATAATCCTAATTGTACTAAGGGACCTATTATGCAAATTAGTTATTCTTCATTTCAAATCAGGGAATGATATTTGCAATAACACTTATTGCATAATGGCTCACCGTAGGCTCGCATGTCCAACAATCTCCCACTAGCCCAAAGAGCTAGTAGTGGGCTAATCGCTAAAACCATACTCATGTGACAATCATAAGCTACTTAGAAAAATAGCTAAGTAAGCTGATCAGTCACTCTGTTCCCGAGAGATTATTCCAAGTCCTTTTATGGTACTTGCATATCCCCCAGTAACAGTGCTCACATCCCATGCGAATGTTGCATCTTATGCAACCAATACTCAATTTTGTCAGTTATAGTGTCCTTGACACTACAGTTCAGTAATTATTGTAACTAGTATTTCCATAATCCTTATCAGAATATCCTTATTCCTGGAGATCTATATCTCCTAAGATATCTGTAGTTAAGACCTTTTTAGATCACTATCTATAAAGTCTTAAGTTCTTGAAGATAAGACTTAGAGATCACTATCTCTAAAGTCTTGTCCTCTTTGAAGATGTTATTACTGCAATCAAGTGTTTTATCTTCTTAGTAGGATTAGTAACAATTTACTACTCCTAATGCATGGCAGACATCTAGCTTTTGTATACATCTAGTATACACTCAGCTTCTCGTAACTGATGCACAAGGGCAAGCAGTTCTAGCATTCACTTCCTCAACTCCTTGAGGTATTATCCCTTTAGATAGATCAGAACCATATCATAATGGAAGGAAGCCTTCCTTGGATTTTCCAAAAAAATGGAACATGTCCAAGGTGTACAACTAATGTGACGGTCCCAATACCCTCTTCTCTTTGCTTCTGAACATATTCAGAGCTAAGATCTAAAAGCTATTCTTGAGATCATATCTCAAGGTATGGAATAGCCAGATTATAAAACACTTATTATTATCCTTATATCATTCCAAATGATCAGGATATCATCTACATTAAACACGATGAACACAAGGGCACTCCCACTAAGCATCACATGGTACATCAAGATTCTATCTGAAATCATAACATTTATAATTTCATTAAATCAGATGTTCTAAGTACAAGAAGCTTATTTAAGTCCGTAGATGGACCTCTCTAGCTTGCACACCTTGCTTTCCTCACCCATGAATCCCCGGGGCTGCTTTATGTGAATCTTCTCATAGAGGTATTCATAGAGGAATGCAATCTTGACTCGCATCTTGAATATGTCATAGTCAAGTTGTGCGGTTAAAGTTAGCAATATTCTGATAGGTTTAAGCATGGTCACTGGAGAGTAAGTCTCATCTCAAGCGATGTCTTCTCTTTGGCGTGTATCTTGTGGATATGAACCGTGCTTTGAAGGTTTGTACCATCTCATCAAGTTCCCTCTATCCCTTGAAGATCCATTTACACCTAACGGGTCTCACCCATATAGGTGGGTTCTCGAGGGTCCATATACTACACTTGTATATGAAGTCTACTTTAGACTTTATTACTAACATCCATATTTCCATGACATGATCTTTATAAGCTTCATCACATGAAGTTAGATCATTTTTCAGACTTAACTGACACATGGAATCCATCCTCAAACTCATTTGAAGAGGTATTAGTGTTTCATCTTTAATTGTCCTTTTAGTTTTCGATTTCAAGAGCCCCGTTATATTCTCAAGATTAAATGAGTTCCTTCACTTCATTTTCATCTTAATTCTAAAGAGTCTCATCCTTTAAGAATCAGATTCTCAGATATGAAACCTTTTAAGAATCTCAAGATCATAAAGTAGGTATCCGATACCATCATTTATTTTCCTAATGAAGTAGCACTTTCTGGTGCTAGATTCCAACTTACTTGCATGGAACATTATTAAGGATATACATTGTAGTCTCTACTACATATATACCTGAAAACTAAGAGGTAATAATGCTAATATTCATCATTGATAAGATCACGTCATACATGATCCAATTGTATCTCCCTACAACTGCGTA